>JAPPVO010000059.1:126865788-127089802 GCA_030407325.1 Camellia japonica | reverse complement strand
GCGAGAGAGGAATTTGCTTTCCCAAACGCGTGTTAGGCGAGAGGAGGATTTGCTTTCCAAACGCGTGTTAGGCGAGAGGAGGATTTTGCTTTCCAAACGCGTGTTAGGCGAGAGGAGGATTTGCTTTCCAAACGCGTGTTAGGCGAGAGGGGATTTGCTTTCCAAACGCGTTTTAGGCGAGAGGAGGAATTTGCTTTCCAAACGCGTGTTAGGCGAGAGGAGGATTTTGCTTTCCAAACGCGTGTTAGGCGAGAGGAGGGATTTGCTTTCCAAACGCGTGTTAGGCGAGAGGAGGAATTTGCTTTCCAAACGCGTGTTAGGCGAGAGGAGGGATTTGCTTTCCAAACGCGTGTTAGGCGAGAGGAGGATTTGCTTCCAAACGCGTGTTAGGCGAGAGGAGAGAAATTTGCTTTCCAAACGCGTGTTAGGCGCGAGAGGAGGGATTTGCTTTCCAAACGCGTGTTTAGGCGAGAGGAGGGATTTGCTTTCCAAACGCGTGTTAGGCGAGAGGAGGGATTTGCTTTCCAAAACGCGTGTTAGGCGAGAGGAGGGATTTGCTTTCCAAACGCGTGTTAGGCGAGAGGAGGAATTGCTTTCCAAACGCGTGTTAGGCGAGAGGAGGAATTTGCTTTCCAAACGCGTGTTAGGCGAGAGGAGGGATTTGCTTTCAAACGCGTGTTAGGCGAGAGGAGGGATTTGCTTTCCAAACGCGTGTTAGGCGAGAGGAGGATTTGCTTTCCAAACGCGTGTTAGGCGAGAGAGAGGGATTTGCTTTCCAAACGCGTGTTAGGCGAGAGGAGGGAATTTGCTTTCCAAACGCGTGTTAGGCGAGAGGAGGATTTGCTTTTCCAAACGCGTGTTAGGCGAGAGGAGGGATTTGCTTTCCAAACGCGTGTTAGGCGAGAGGAGGGATTTGCTTTCCAAACGCGTGTTAGGCGAGAGGAGGAATTTGCTTTCCAAACGCGTCTTACGCGAGAGGAAGAAATGATTTTTTTTTTTTTTTTTTTTTTTTTGCTGACAAAGGGTAATCTCTGCATATAGAAGTCAGAAATGGCCCTTTTCTTCTTGATTTTTCTGGGCTTGTTTTTTTTTTTTTTTTTTATTTGTATTTCTTTTCTTTTTTCTTTTTTTTTTGACAAGGGTAAGCTCTACATGTAGAAGTCACAGATGACCCTTTTCTTCCTGATTATATTCACAACTTTCCCTATTCTCCAACGGGTGACGGACTAGGTTGGTTCAGTTTCCAGAGTTGAGGCGCATATAAGCTACCTCAACCTATGGGGCTGCCATACAGATTTCAAGCCGAGAATGCACCCCTGGATGCACCTCTGGGTATTTAAACCAGGCTTTAGTCTCGGAAATCCCGAACCTTTTGCGTTCTAGGCATTGCCATTCGAACTCTAGTTTCCACCGTCGCAGTTGGTCTCCTAGGAACTCATTGCAAACATAGGCAGGATAATACACAGATATTTATTATAAATGTACACAGATATGTACATACAGAATACAGACATATACTCAGATATATATACAGGTGTATACGACACAAACATATACGACCCTATACACAAGCATATACAGTATACATACAAGTATATACGACACAGACATATAACATATACAGTATAGCTACAGGTATATACGACACAGACATAGACGGACCTATACACAAGCATATACAGTATATTACAGGTATATACGACACAAACATATAACATATACAGTATATATACACAGATGAGAATATTCGTTTGCAACCGTCAGCGGGTAGATACCGTTACTGAGAAGGCATATTCCGTTTGCTGACGTCAGCACACGTACGCAAAACACGCAAAAAGAAGAAAGGAAATCTCAAAATGGATAGACATGGATACGGGGTTTCGAACCCCTGACCTCAAGCCTGGCCTCCGAGTCCTCAACCACTGAGCCACGCCACTCTTGTGACAAAATATATAAAAGAAATATATATACATATACGAGACACGTATGCAAAACACACAAAAAAAGAAAGGAAAATCACAAAATGGATGGACATGGATACGGGGTTTCGAACCCCTGACCTCAGGCCTGGCCTCCGAGTCCTCAACCACTGAGCCACGCCACTCTTGTGACAAAATACAAACAAATATATATACATATACGAGACACGTATGCAAAACACACAAAAAAAAAAAAAAAAAAAAAAAAAAAAACAAAAGATGACATGGGTGGGTTTCGAACCCCTGACCTCAGGCTCAGCCTCTCAATCTTCAACCACTGGGCCTAACCACTGAACCCAAGCCACTCGGGTGACAGAAACAATTCAAACAAATATATATATCTATATACGGTGGACAAAACATATATACACCAAAACAAAAACAAAACAAAGAAACACTCGATGTGGGGTTCGAACCCCTGACCTCGGCTCAGCCTTTCAATCCTTAACTAACCACTAGGCCAAACCACTGAACCCAAGCCACACCTGTGACTCAAATGTTCAAACAATACCTATATTACATAGCTATACAATATATATACATATATCATACACAACTCTCCCGCGTCTCTTTGCCGCGTTTGACACGTGGGCTCTGCTTTTGTGTCGATTGGCCGACAAAAGCAGCCCCCTCGGTTTGCAAGCCTGCCTCGACCCTCTCCCTCTCTTGTCTTTCTCTCTCGTCTTCTTCTTCTCCTTCGTATCTCTTCTTCTTCTTAACCATTCTTTTCTTCTTCTCCTTCTCCATTACTCTTCTTCTTCTCCTTCTCCATTACTCTTCCAGCTTCGTCCACCTTCTTCTTGTTCTTCCATCTTCCTCCGTTCTTCTTCTTTCCTCTTCTATTTTTCCTCATCTATTTTCTGCCATTCCTCTGTGACTCCCTTCTTTTCTGCCATTTCTGCCTTCTCTGCTCTTACACATGGCTTCGTCTCGCCCCTTCTCTCTCTTTCCGGATCTTAATGATCCATCAAGCTCCTCTGGGCCAAGTGCCCCTGCTCTCACTCATCCCAGTCTTCCCACCCTAACAATTGAGCAAGTGATGGCTGCTCAAACTGATATTGATGCTAACCACCTCACGCTGAAGTCGTGTATGGAAACAGTGGCCGCGGTGACTAACCTGTCTCACCGTCTGCAAAACAGGACGAGTGAGCTACATCGGGTTAATGCCCAACTCAATCTGCTTCAGCAGATGTACAAGGATGCACGAGCGGAGATTTGTATGCTGAAGGCAGAGAAGAAAGAACTGAAACGGAAGACTACCTCCATGGAGAGTAAAGAGGTAAAACGACAGGCCACTTGTATAGACCAGTTCGGAGTGCCGGCGTATTTTTCTTTGATGGTCGGCGAAAGTTAACTCTTTTGTTGAAAACACTGAGGTGGGCCTTCGAAGGCTGATGACAAAAAGAGGAAGAGCTCGGCGACGGAGGAGCCGAGTAATGAAGCTGGCATTGTCGGCATCTGCGAAGACGAAGAAGAAGAACAAGATTTGTTTTTTTCTCTTTTTTTTTTTAATTTTTTTTATATTTTTTTTTTTCTGGACTTTGTAACTTTTTTCTTTTTTTTATTTTTTTTGGGTTTGTTTTTTTGTATTTCTGTTTTTTTTTTTTTTTTTGTATATATGTTGGGTTTTTTTTTTTTTTTTTTTTTGAGTCTCTGTAATCGGGGATGTCCTCCCTTAACTTCAATGAAATCAGTTTCTTTTTTGTTTTTTTTTTGATCACTGGCATGACTGGCATTGAACTTGAGATGATTGAATTTTTGAAGTCTGAATTAGACATTGACTCTTTACTGACCTGAATCACAAAAGACCTAACGACTGAAAAACGAAGCAAAATTAATCCAAACACACTTATATACACTGATTGGTATAAATACACCGACTGGTATAAATATACTGACTGGTATGAAAGAACACATTTATATACATTGACTGATATGAATACCTGATTGGTATAAATACACTGACTGGTATGAATACACACTTATATACACTGACTGGTATAAATACCCTGACTGGTATAAATACACACTTATATACATTGACGAGTTGACTCGAGTGGTGGAGAAGACAGAATCTCTAACTCGACTATGCCCCTAATTCATTGCCTTGACCTTTTGACTTTGATTTTTTTTTTTTTTTTTTTGTAAAATGTTTTGATCAACATGAGAGTTAGATTAGCATACTTATTCCATTTTCTGTTTTGAAATCATGTAAGCTAAATTGTGAGCACTGAAAATTTTCCCTTTTCAAATCCAAAGAATGGTCCAAGTTTGCAAAAATGAAACAATTTTCGAGAAAAATTAGTCAGCTTCATTCAAATTAATCAAAACTTATTTTTGAAATGGCCACTACTCAACTAACATGGAATCAACCATTGGGTGCATAGTCCCAAACCAGATAATCAAAGGGGATAACCGGACCAAGCCAACCCGAACCGAATGAAGCCAAGTAAAGTTGGACCGAACCGAACCGAACCAAGTTGACTTGAACTGAACTGAACAGAATGAAAATACATCAATCAAACACGGGTAGGACAACCAAGTCGACTAAAGATACACCAATCAAACATGGACAAAATGAATGAGTTGAAAAATTATTGGGCCGAACTTCAAGATGAAGCTACCTACGTATCCCAAAGATAGGAATCAGGCCATCGTAGTTCGGGCCAAGGTTCACTCGGGTATTAACACTCTCCTTTTGTTTATCATCATTCATTTTTTCTTTTTTTTTTTTTTTTCTTTTTTTTTTCTATATATTTTTTTATTCATTTTTTTTTTTTTTTTTTTTTTTTTTTTTTTTTACTCTAACTTTTGCCTGGGTCGCCCTTTCGGGTTTTCGCCCAGCGAGCCTCTCAAGGGTTACTTTCATTTTAACTTGTCCATGTTGATTGGGTGTGAAATCTGTAGGCCATCTATAAGAACGACTGCTACACTTGACCAGTAGATATGATGATGTAGGGACTAGGCTAATTGGGTCTGAATTTGCCCCTAGTGTTGCCCCTAGTGTAGTGGATAGGAACTCGACTGTCCTTCAATAATAAAATTCATTCTCTCAAATTCTGGGTTTTGCCTTTCTAGGCGGTCTTCATTAGGAAACGATTCAGTTTTAACTCTTTGATCACATCCAACCTTTTGCCCCTAGTTCAAGGGCTGCTTCAAATCTAACTCACATCTGACCTTCTTGCCCCTAGTTCAAGGGTTGCTTTCAATCTGAATCACAGGCCCTACATAGTTTTGGCTAAGGTTCACTCGAGTATTGACACTCTCCTTTTACGCTCTAACTTTTGCCAAAGCCGCCCTTTCGGGTTTTCAACCTTGCGAGCTTTTCATTTTTCATTTTTTTTCTTTTTTTTTTTTTATTTTTTTGTGCTCTAACTTTTGCCTGGGTCGCCCTTCCGGGTTTTCGGCCCAGCGAGCCTCTCAAGGGTGGTACCTTCTGCCCCTAGTTCAAGGGTTGCCTCCATTTCAACTATGCAAGCCTCACACTTTTGCCCCTAGTTCAAGGGCTGTTTCAAATCTGAATCACATTCGACCTTATTGCCCCTAGTTGAAGGGTTGCCTCCATTTGAATCACATCATTGCCCCTAGTTCAAGGGCTGTTTCCATTTGAATCATATTCGACCTTATTGCCCCTAGTTGAAGGGCTGTCTCCATTTGAATCACATCATTGCCCCTAGTTCAAGGGCTGTTTCCAATTTGGCTATGCAAGCCTTACACTTTGGTTGATCATTGAATATTTCGAATCATGGTTTGAAAGCTAAGGAGCTAAGGAGGTCGGACCTTGAGTCAAGAGGGACCCTATGCTGTATAATCAATTCCAGGCATGTTTTCGTAGGACCACGCAAAAATAGTTTTTTGAAATCTTTTCACAAAGTGACTAATCACTCGTACTCTTACGAAGACAAGATAGAACCAATTTGGACCAAGCCAGAATCCTTCTCAGTACCCACATTAACAAAAATGATCTTATTCATCAAGGGCTTAGTACACCTCTCTTCTTCTCTCAGTTGATCAAAATTTGCAAATCCCGAGGAAATTCTTCCTCTTTGTTTTTATCAGAGTTTTGGAAAAACATTTTAAAAACTTTGGTCAATGCAATGATTTAAAGGCACAGAGAAGTAGGCAGACTCTAGCATTTTGTTTTTGTTTTTTTTTTTTTTGTTTTTGTTTTTTTTTTTTTGGTTTATTGGAAAGAGACTATGACTCAGCAATGACAACAGACTCAAAAGAAAAAGACAAAGAAGATCTAGACAGGACAGAAATGTTTAGATTTCAATCAACAGACTTTGACTCACTAGAATGACTCGAGTCTGATCCCAACTCTACAAACTTGGTGGAATCAAACTTAGACTCAATACTCAATTCAGAACTCAGAATAAAACCATTCTCAAATTGCCAGTCAACATTGTGGGCCATCCACAACAGTCAAAATAAAGCATCAACAGGTGGTCACTCCCCAATCACAGAGATGGTCGAAATTTTTTTTGTTTTTTTTTGCTTTTATGTTTTTTTTATTATTTTTTTTTTTGTTTTTGAGGTAATGGTGCTAAACTTGAACAACCTGAACCATTCATTCGAATTTGAGAACCCCTGTATAGATCCAATAAATTGCACAGAATACATAGCAGGAAAGAGAACAAACACCCCTATGGAGGGTGGGGTTATCCTGTCCTAGCTTTTGAAATGATCTAGGGTTCACTATTCAAACAAGCGGCTTCACAACATCCTACAAATGGGTGGCATCCTGTCCTAATTTGAAATGTCACTATGGCGTACTATATGCATTAGGTCAAATAGTCACAAAGGGTACCTCAGCAAGACTACCTAATATACCTCTCACACCTAACACCGAAAAGTGAAAGGAGGATCAACGGTACAGCGGTAATCCAGATCCAAGGGTTGTGTTCCCAACTTGACAGAGCCCATGACCGGTCAGCCTTTTGGCAAGCTTTGTAGGCAAGCCTCCGGCAAACCGTCCAGGAATAACAGATGGCAAACACAGGGACTTAGGCGCACCAATGCAAATGCAATGCAAAGAACATATAAATGTAGATAAAAATTCACATCATGAAGTTCAAGTCAAGTTCTCTAAATCCCCAGCAGAGTCGCCAGAAACTGTAGCTCGGCTTTTCGCGCCCCCTTTCGGAAGAATGAAATAGCCCTTACAGTTCGGACTCCACTTGTGTGTTGGTTCTGAATCTGATTTCACAAGTGCAATGTGAAACAGTGGAAACACAAAAAGAGTCCAAATCCGGCAATCGTTTTTGGAAAATCGATGTTTGAATCAAATGCCAAAAATGGACTGCTTTGCCAGATTTCAGAGTCGCCACCTAAATATTTTGGGAAATTTAGGAAACCCGTGACTCGTGCCAAAGGCCATTAGTCCGTCGTTACCAAAGTGTCTTGGTTCGGGAACTTAGGTATGAGAGGGGAAGGTCAATAATTGAACACCCCACTCACCCGATCAAAGATCGGCCTCTACTAATCATGATGTGGTTTGTTATATGTACTGAGTAAAATTTATTATGTGAAGCATACAAGGTATAGACTAGTTTGCTCAAATTGGAACAATTCAATTTCATGTTTGTTTCTCGAAAAAGGTTTGAATTTGCCACCCTTAGGCTTCATTTGCCACCCTTAGGTGGGCTTAGTTTGCCAGGTTTGTGAATCTTAAAACATACATTCGTTGAATCATTCCAATTTAAGCAACAAGCCTTCATCCACAGGCATTCAAACAGTTTATCATTTAAGCAATTAGCCTCATGGTAGATGCTAAACATAATAAAAAGTATGTACAAGCGGGATGCTAAAGCATAACAACTCACATATTTACCGACGTCCCGCGAACAAGCTAAAACAAAGTTAGAAAATATGCATGATTCCTAACTATACAACACATGTGATATGCAATTTACTAGACTCGGCTACTAATATGGCATATGAGATGATTTGATCGCATGTGGTCTAAGCATGTATTCAGAGAAGTATTGAAACGACAATGCGAATTGAATGATGAACCGAGCCTTGGTGCATGCAATACAAGTGGATGCAAACATGAGTATGCTAAATTAAACATGATGCCTCTAAACTAACCATCATAAGCTGATAAATAAAAGGGAGAGAAAACGTGGGGTTGGAAGACATGCACACACACACGCACACTTATTACAAATTTGTCTGCCCTCGCGCAGGAGGGTCCGAATGAAGTAATACGCCCTCACGCAGGAGGGTCCGAATGAAGTAATACGCCCTCACGCAGGAGGGTCCGAATGAAGTAATTATTACAGATCCGAATGAGGAGAGAGGAGAGAAGAAAATAAAATGAAATAAAATAAAACCTCACAACACTCAAAATAAAAATAAAATAAACAACTTCATCACTGGCACATGTCACTCCTGTTCGCATGTCCGGGTTTCGCAACATCATATGATTCACATTTTCCAGATTCAAGCGGCAAACCAAGGAACGGATTTGAAATCTGACTAGCATGGCTTATAGGGAAATCACTATGGATGATGTGCAAATTTCCTGAGAGTGTAGAGAGAGAAAGAGTGACTATCTCTTCGTAACTTCGGAGTTGTACCTGTCAAGAGAGAGAGAGAGAGATTGAGTGGGTGCCCCCTCAAAGAGAGAGAGCAACCCGTGTGTGCTGCAGAGAGAGAGATTAATTAATAATTAAACTAATTAATTATTCTAGCTAATTATTACAAAGTGGAACTAACTAATTAATTACACTAATTGATTAAATATTAAAATATAATGAACTAACTAATTAACTACATTAATTAATTAATTTATACAATTCTAATTAATCAATTATAAAATTCTAATGAGTACTGCTTAACTACACGAATTAATTGATTCTATAATACTACGGAATTAAGTAATTAACTATAATTAATTAAATGACTTAACTAATTAACTACACTAATTAAGTAATTTGACAGTTCTAATTAATTAATTAAATTCTAAGTAACTCAACTAATTAATTACACGAATCACTTAATTACACAATTCATTAATTCTAAATTTCTACTGACTTAATTAATTCACTACACTAATTAATTAATTAAATTCTAATTAATTCAGTACAAAAGCTACACTAAGTAATTAACACCGATTAATTCATTAAATTCTAATTAACTAAACTGAGAGAGAGAGAGAGAGAGAGAGAGATCCAGAGTGAGAGAGAGCTCGTGTGTGCATGGGTGCGTGTGTGAGCTGCTGTGTGTGTGTGTGTATCAGCCATGTGTATGGTGTGTGTTTTGAGCTGCTGGGTGTGTGCCCGTGTGTGGGTGGTGATGGTGTAGGTGGTGAGCTGTTGTGTGTGGAGAGGTGGCTGCCGTGGTGTGGTGGTGTGCATGGGAGGTGTCCGTGTGCACGAGTGTGATGGTGTATCAGCTGGTGTATGCCGTGAGTGGTGGGTGTGTGAGTGAGAGTGGGTCTCAGAGAGAGAGAAAGAGCCGAGTGTGTGTGGTCGAGTGCATGAGGTTTATGGTGCTGGGTTTGCTCAGTTAGAGAGAGAGGAGTGCCGTGGGTGGTGAGTTAAGGTGTATGGCAGTGCTGATGCCGAGAGAGGTGGCTGCCGTGAGGGAGAAGTGATGGGCACCGGGTGTGTGTGTAGCAGCCGGTGGTGTAGCTTCGTGTATCAGTGGATGATGGGTTGTGTGTGCATGGAGATGGCAGTGGTGTGTTAGGTGTATGGGTGTGCATGTGTGTGGTCGGGGAGAGAGAGAGAGCTTGCATGTGGGTGTCTGGGTGTGTCATGGGTTGCTGCCGGATGTGGTGTCCATGGCAGCGGTGGTGTGGTGTGTGTTAGAGAGAGGGAGAGAGCTCCCAGAGATGTCTTGTGTTGCCTGTGTGTTCCTCCTCTTCCTCTCAACCGTGTGTCTGTGTTGAATCTGAGTGTGTCCAGCCCCTCATGCCGTGTGTAAAATGCTCTCCCCCCCACCCGAGAGAGAGGGAGGGAGAGAGAGATTGATCTCCTTTTTTGTATCCAGTCCCAGATAGGGAGGGAGAGAGTTGTCTCTGTATCAAGTGTATGCATGGGTTGTCCCCAAGATGAAGTTGCCGAAGAGAGGAGAAGAGAGAGAGTGTGTGAATGGGTGTATAAAAAATGAGAGGAAAAATCAATCTTCCCTTCTGAAATTGGGTCCCTTTCCTTAATGGATCCTCCACCCCTGTTGAAGTGTTGATGCTTCTCCTTTTAAAATCCAGCCGAGTGAGAGGGATGGAGATTTGAGTGTCTTTGTGAGTGTTTCTTCCACCATCTAAGTGCCTTCTTTCTTTTACTCCACAGTTCCACTCAACAAAAACATATCTTTACCACCGCCCCATTTTCTTTTCTTTTTTTTATTTTTTATTTTATATATTTTTTTTTGCTTTATATTTTTTATTATTATTTTTTTTTTATTTGCTATTTTTTTATTATTTATTTTTTTTTTTTAGTTTATAAGATTTATCAATTTATATAAAACACACCTTATAAAACACACCTAAATATTTATACGAACACACAAAATTATACAAAATGATAAATTCAAATAAAATATTTTGATTTGACCAAAGATGGGTGAGTTTTGGGATTAAAATTTCAATTTGATTTTTTTGGTGAGGGTGGTCAAAATAAAATGCCCAAGTCTTAGGGTCGGTCAAAATGGGGTGTCTACACTTATATGTACCCTGCATGTGAAATTATTGTTGGAGATGTTCATTTGTATATTGATTTACTGCCATTGAATATCGACCATTTTGATGTGATATTGGGAATGGACTGGTTAACAAAATATCATGCTACCATAGATTGTGTAACAAAACAAGTTGTTTTCCGTCCACCTGGACTGCCTGAATTTGTGTTTAACGGAGTTGGAGTAGTACCTCCCCCATATCTGATTTCATCCATGAAAGCTTTTAAACTAATTAGAAAGGGGTGTAAGGGGTATCTATGTTCTGTATTGACTGTACCTACTGATGCTAAAACTGATGTGAACAGTATTCCTATAGTCAGAGAATTCCCAGATGTTTTTCCAGATGATTTTCCAGGGGATTTGATTGATAGGGAGATTGAGTTCACCATTGATGTGATTCCGGGTACACAGCTAGTATCTAAAGCTCCTTACAGAATGGCATCGACTGAATTAAAAGAGTTGAAAGTTCAGCTGCAAGAACTGTTAGATAAGAAGTTCATTAGGCCCAGTACTTCACCGTGAGGCGCGCCGGTCTTATTTGTGAAAAAGAAAGACGTTTCATTGAGACTCTGCATTGACTACCGTGAACTGAATAAGGTAACAGTGAAAAACAAATATCCATTACCTCGAATTGATGATTTGTTTGACCAGTTACAGGGTGCCCAGGTTTTCTCTAAAATTGACCTTAGATCTGGATACCACCAATTGAAAGTCAAACCAGAGGACATTGAAAAGACTGCCTTTCGAACGAGGTATGGACATTACGAATTCCTTGTTATGCCTTTCGGAGTTACTAATGCACCTGCTGCATTTATGGATCTTATGAACAGAATTTTCAAACCATTCCTAGATGAATTTGTAGTTGTTTTCATAGATGACATTTTGATTTATTCCAAAAGCACGGAAGAACATGAACATCATTTGAGAACTGCCCTACAGACCCTAAGAGAACAGAAACTGTATGCTAAACTGACAAAATGTGAATTTTGGCTTGATAATGTAATGTTTTTGGGCATGTGATCAGTAAGGATGGAATTTCAGTTGATCCGCAGAAAATTGAAGCAGTAGTGAATTGGCCTAGACCGACAAATATTACCGAAGTCCGAAGTTTTCTAGGTTTAGCCGGGTATTACAAAACATTTGTCAAAGACTTCTCCAAAATTGCCCTACCACTGACTCAATTGACTCAAAAGGGGATACCATTTGACTGGACCGATCAGAGAGAATCAGCATTTCAAGAGTTAAAGACTCGACTTGTGACTGCGCCGATTCTTACCCTGCCCTTAGGTACGGATGGTTATACTATATTTAGTGATGCTTCTTATAAGGGTTTGGGATGTGTTTTAATGCAGAATGGAAAAGTTATTGCGTATGCTTCCCGACAACTGAGACCGCATGAAAAGAACTACCCGACCCATGACTTGGAACTTGCTGCAGTAGTATTTGCACTGAAAATTTGGCGTCACTACCTTTATGGGGCAACATGTGAGGTGTATACAGACCACAAGAGTTTGAAGTACTTCTTCACACAGAAAGATCTGAACGTGAGGCAGCGGAAATGGTTAGAACTAATAAAGGATTATGATTTGCAAATTTTGTACCATCCGGGGAAAGCTAACACCGTTGCCGATGCATTGAGTCGGAAATCGATTGGGAGTTTAGCCTGTTTGCTCACCGAATAGAAAGAATTGCTAGGTGACCTTGAAAAATTTGAAGTTGAGATTGTTTTGCGCGAACAAGGTGGAACCTTAGCCGCTATTTCTGCTCAACCGGCACTGATTGAAGATTAAAGAAAAACAGCAACAGGATGACTTCTTGAAGAAGATCGTCGATGAACGAGAATCTAAACCGAGGCCGGATTTCAAATTTGAGAATAATGTATTGAAATTTCAGGGAAGATTGTGCGTACCGAATGATTCTGAACTGAAAAGAAGAATTCTGCAAGAGGGCCACAATTCAAAACTATCCATCCATCCAGGAAATACGAAGATGTACCAAGATTTGAAACTGAATTTCTGGTGGCCGGAAATGAAGAAAGAAATTGCCGATTTTGTGTCGAAATGTCTTCATTGCCAACAAGTCAAAGCCGAACATCAACAACCCGCAGGCTTATTGCAACCCTTACCGATACCGGAGTGGAAATGGGAACATATCACTATGGATTTCATTCTTGGTTTACCTCTCTCCAGTAAAGGTATGGATTCAATTTGGGTTATTGTTGATAGATTGACTAAATCTGCTCACTTCTTACCTGTCAAAACAATTTACAATGCGAACAAATTGGCTATAATTTATATTGATGAGATTGTTAGACTGCATGGAGTGCTTGTGTCCATTGTTTCTGATAGGGACTCGAAGTTTACATCGAGATTTTGGCAAAGTCTGCAAACTGCATTGGGTACTGAATTGAAACTGAGTAGTGCTTACCATCCTCAGACAGATGGTCAGTCAGAGAGAACCATCCAGACATTGGAAGATTTACTACAGATGTGTGTTCTTGATTTCCAGGGAAATTGGGAAAGTCATCTACCTTTAGCTGAATTTGCCTACAGCAACAGCTTTCATTCAAGTGTTGGTATGGCGCCTTTCGAGGCTTTGTATGGCAGGAAATGTCGATCTCCAATTTGCTGGGCAGAATTTGGAGATGGGCCTTTGCTTGGGCCCGAGATTGTGCATGAAACCACTGAAAAAGTGAAACTGATTCAACAGAGGTTGAAAACCGCACAGAGCCGACAAAAAAGTTATGCGGATGTCCGAAGGCGAGACAGGGAATATGAAGTAGGTGATCACATTTTTGTTAAAGTGACACCGATGAAAGGCCAGACTCGTTTTGGAGTCAAGGGTAAGCTGGCACCGAGGTATGTCGGGCCGTATGAAATTATTGAGAAGATAAATCCGGTGGCGTATCAAGTAGCACTCCCTCCTGAAATGAAGCATATGCATAACGTCTTCCACATTTCAATGTTGAGGGATTATCTTCGGGATCCCTTCCATGTGATTGAGCCTACCCGTGTAGTGCTAAGTGACGACTACACTTATGAAGAACGGCCTATTCAGATTGTAAACAGACGGATCAAGAAGTTGAGGAACAAAGAGATTCCGTTAGTAAAAGTTGATTGGCAAAACCATAGTGGCGTATATGCCACCTGGGAAAGAGAAGACGATATGATCAAGAGATATCCTGAACTGTTCCCTCTAGATCAGGTGTTTTTCCAAAATGAAGGTAATTCGAGTTTGGAGGACCAAACTCTTTGTAAAGAGGGGAGACTGTGACAACCCTCACCACTGATTAGTGTTAATCTATGATTAAGCATGTTAAGTGACTGATTTGACTGAAATTCTGAATTGATTGATTGAGCATATTAGTTTAAATGCATTTCTATCTGTTTCACTGTTAATTGATCTGTTCATGTTTTAAGTTCGAACTGCAAATTGAAGGCCTTATTGGCGGCCGAATCTGAAATTGATTAGTGTTTTATGTTAATTAGAATTTATATGATTTTATGGTAGATTTAATTGAAATGTGATTTGGTATGATTAAATTGGATTAAATAAAGCTATAATACATTAGTTCAAGTGAATTACCCTTTTGCCATGTTAGTGGGCCACCTTGTCAATACTTGTTTGGACTTGATTAATATACATTTGGCATTCTAGCTCAGCCATTTTGAAAACAAAACCGAGTGAGTGAGAGAGGGAGAGTAGGAGAATTGTTTTCAACAAGCTTGGCTAGGAAATTTGAAGAATTGAAGAGTAGGTTGTATAATTGAGCTCTCATTCTTGTAATTGAGGAACCTAGGTAAGCAATTCATCCCTTTAATGGTGAAATTAAGTTGGTCTTGCATAGTCCATGGTAAATTAGTGTTTAGATTCAAGAATTGGTTTAAAGAGTTGAATTGAAGCTTAAATCATGCATGCATGTTCTTATATTGAAGTTTTGAGGTTGTTTTCATGGGAATTCCTACATGCATGTTTACATCTTGGTTGAAGTCCATGAATTCATCATGTTTTTGGAGGTTTAGACTCATTTCATCTTGTATTTGAAGCTTTGAATTTAAATGAATTCATGCATGTTATGTTTGAGCTTGTTCTTGTAGTTTATTTGGAAAAGGTGTTCAATTGACTCATCCTTGGGCTTTGATTTCTCAAATTGATCTTCAAAACATGTTATACTATGAGTTTACAAGAGTTTTCCAGAAAATGGACCCAAAAGGTTGAGATTTGAGGTGTTGAACACTTGGTTTGAGCTTTGAAGGCAAATCTGGAAATTCTAGAATTTGGCTTCCACGCTCGAGCGAGCCCCTGCGTATTCAGAGGTCCGGTCGAGCGACGGAATGTTGGCTCGAGCGTGAATTGCAAGCTCTTAGATTTTTGGTGCACGCTCGAGCGAGAAAACCTACGCTCGAGCGAGGATTGTGTTTTACGCTCGAGCGAGCGTCGAGCGAGCATCGAGCGAGGATTTTCAACATCCAGCACTTTTTTGCATTTTTACAGACCGCTCGAGCGAGGAAGTCCACGCTCGAGCGACCCCACTGTTTTGACAATCTCGCTCGAGTGAGATCCCTATTTTCTGAAAATTCTGAAAAGTGTTTTAAAGTGCATCTTTGCATCCTCATTTCATCCTAGGCATTCCTAGGCCTAGTTTAAGGCATCTTAATGAGGTTATTGATGTAGAACCACACCGAGTCAAGATAGGGACTAAGTCATTGATTCCCAAGTGTGTAACTTAGTGTGTGTTCATCCTGTAACTGTGTAGGGTTGGCATCCGAGGACGCTCTAGCCTATCTGTAGCCCAAAACTCTGTGAGTAACGATGTTGTAAAGATATGTTCAATCATGAATATTTTCTGAATGATCAACTGTATTGCTTTCTGAAATGATATTTCTTACTGAATGAATGTTTGTCCTATTTGTGAACTGTATTCGTGGCATCCATAGCAATTTACTGTTACTATACTGTACTGTACTGCTACTGTCACAGAGATCTCTGTCGATTCCCATGTTTGGAACCACTACTGTTTACCGACATGATGGCCATCAACTGACTGTTCGGTCTGTTAAGACCTACTGTACTGTTTGCTATTAGATGTACCACTTATAATTGCTATGATCGAATGACTGATATACTGTTATAACTGACTGTTTTAAATACTGAAAGGACATTCATTCTTAACCTCTTTACGCATATGTTATTCACTGGGCTTTAGCTCACTGTTTATATATATATATGTAGGTGTCCAAGCACCGGATCGGAGCTAGGAGCGTTGGGTTAAAACTCCCTTTTTGTCAAGCCAACCACTGTGCCTCACAGAGAGGTTCCAAGTCCTTCAAGCTAGGGCTTTTGGGGTGTTTTAGATTCATCCTTTCTGTCTCTGTTTTCGTATAGACTGACTGTACCTGCACTGTACTGTTCTAATGGGGATTAGGTCCCCGTCCTGGATGATTGTATAAGTATGTATATACTGTTTTGTTCTTAATGTGAATATGTTTGAAAAGTCTTTTTGCATACAGACTGTCACTGCCCATTGGACATCTTTTATTACTGTTTTGGCTTCCGCCAGCCCCTGTACTCTGTATTACTGTCTTTACTATTAAGCAGGCCTTCGGTAATCACGAATTACTGGCCGGTTACGGTGCTAAAACCATGGGGGCGGGTTTGGGTCGTGACAACAAGGCATTGCCCAACCAACAAAATTTAACCATACAAATACAAGCAACAAGCGATAACCCATCAAACCCTAATGCAAAAGCTTATAGAAATCAAATCAAAACCCTCAACGAATATCAAAACAAAACGAGAGAGAGAGAGAGAGAGAGAGAGAGAGAGAGAGAGAGAGGATTATTAAGTTACCAGAATGAGATCGAAAAGAATGGGCTGTTCGACTTTGACGACTTTAGCATCCCAAGTCTTGAGCTCATCCTCAACAGACTTGTCTTCGTTACTGGGATTCTCGACATGTTTCTTGCAGTAGTCGATTACCTTAGCGAGAATCTTGCTGGTGACACTGGGAAGAATCATCTTCCGATCATGTTCTTGATCGTTTGAGATTCCAGCGCCATCACTTCCTCCACCTCGAAGAGTTCACCGTCGGAACTGTTCAGAGTGATCATCTCGTTTGGTTCTTTGTTTCAAATCGAAACCCTAACTCTCTCTCTCTCTCTCTCTCTCTCTCTCTCTCTCGATGACTGAATTGAGGAAAAAGATGATCGCAGAAATAGAAAAACTTGTTCTATGATGAATTTTTTTATATTTATAGAGTTGGGTGTGAGCTGGATAGCATTGTAAATTCATTGTGATTACATACGTGGCGGCAAAGCAGTGCACTGCACACGTGGTAATTGATTGCACATATACTCGGTGGAGTAGGGTGAGTCCGGATCCTCGGCCGCACTTCCCTGCGGCCCTTCCTGCCGCCTTCGTCAAAACGACATCGTTTTGTTTAGTGTTTTTTTTTTTTTTTTTTTTTGAGTTTGCCTGCCTTTTCTTTTCACTTTCATCTTTGTATCTGTTAGCCCTAACAGAGATGAGAGGCGCAGCTGGACAAAGAGAGAGAGAAGCGGAGAGATGATCTGCGAAGACGGAGAGATGATCTGCAAAGACGGAGACCGAAATGAACTAAGAGGCGACGAACTGGATGAGACAGAGAGGCGATGAACGGAGAGACGACGGAGGCAAGGCGGGGCGAGGGGACGGAGAAAAGGGTTTTCTGTGAAGGCACTGATTCTTTAAATGAGACTAATAAGTACCCAAGATTTGTTCACCATTGACTACCCACTGTTAGTGATCTATGGAGTTACAGAATTATACTTAGCATTTCTTTATAGTAATTGAATTTAGTGAGGAAGTTATTGTGAGTTGGGTATTCAGTCCTCGTTTGGGAACAGATTATTTTAGTAACTTTTTGGCTAAAATATAAGGTAAAAAAAACTAATATGTTTGGGGATGACTTTTTGACTTTTTACGAAAAGATGTGCAAAAAGTAGAGAGAAAATGAAATCTTTGACTTTTTGATATAAGTTGTTGGCTTTTTGGTTTTTTTGTAACTTTTTGGCTTTTAGACTAAAACAGTCACTTGCCAAACGAGGTCAAACTAATCTAACACTTGTACAGATATCTGTTTCAGAAAAGTTATTCTTTTCTTCTTTTTTTTTCACCTAGTGTTTGTTTAATTTGTTATTGGTAATACGATATTTTATATTTACAAATTGTCTTACATGTGAATGATATGAAAGATCCAATTCCTTCCTACTTACAAGGATTTTCTATTGAAAAACTTTTTCCTCCTCTTTTGGGTTCGTCCTCAATGTTTGAAATTCCAGAAATTGGAGCTAAGAGTTGATCTAAGAAGACTTTGTGACATTTGTCTTGAGCTTTGTCTCTCTCCTTTGCTATTACCAACACAGAAACAGAGAGAGAGAGAGGGTTGATGGTGGAATGTAGACAGATGATGTGGGTATGGAGAGTTATTTGTGAGTCCCTCCCTTTGAAGTTTGGACTTTGATTTGGTGTTTGTTGAGAGAGAGAGAGAGAGAGAGAGAGGTTGGGGGAAGGGGATGGTGGAGCTAAGGGGTAGTGGGTGGGTATAGGTAAACGAAAAGGGGCTAAAAAAAAAAAATCAAAATGACGTCGTTTTTGAAGCGCGGCAGGGAGGGCCGCAAGATAGTGCGGTCGACGATCCGGACTCAGGGTAGAGTAGGGAGGGAGTGTTTTGGAAAGTTGGTAAAAATTGACTTTTTAGCTTTTTTGGTGGCTTTTTGTGACTTTTTTTAGAGAACTTGATAAAAAGCCAAAAAGCTAGCTTTTTACGAAGTTTTCAAGTTGCTCCATTATCAAAGTGAACTTTGTTTGGCTGGAATTTTTCAGAAACACTTTTCAAAAAATTATAATTTCTTTTTTTTATATTTTTTGTTTTTACTGATTTTTTAAAATATTTTAAGTAATTTTTTATATTTTTAAACATGCCTAACATAAATATACCTAAAAAGTAAAAAATTTATATAAAAAAAAAACTTTTAAAAATTCACTAAATACCAAAAATACAAAAAAAAAAAATACTAGAATTCAGTACATTTTTTATATTTTTATGTATTTATTAATTTTTTAAAATATTTTTTCACAAATATTTTACTTTTTAGATACATCTAAGTAAGGTGCATCTAAAAAAATAAAAAAAAAATGTTTAAAATTTTAAAAATATTCACTAAAAACAAAAAAACACGAAAACCAAAAAATTTAGTTTTCAAAAAACTTAATCCAAAAAACTCAAACCAAACACACTGATTAGAATTTTTTTTTTTAGTTATTTTATAACACAAAATCATAAAAATATATTCTATTAAATTTAATTATTAGCTAATTATTTTAGTTAAGGAAATGGCTTCCATCCAGTCCAATCACAGATTAGAAGGTGTTGTTGGATTCATAGGGTATCACCACAGGTCCCGTTTCAATAATCCGAATCGTTAATGTGTTGAACTCGTTGAGTACTATATGTTTGTAAAAACTCACGTTGATTGAATATTAATAACTATGTGATCAAATCAGTTTTGTATGAAAAAAATGGACGGTGAAAAATAAACAAGTTATAAAAAATCTGATTTGATCACATAGCTATCGATATCCAATCAACGTGATTTTACTAGACAAGTTTTACACAGTGAACGATTCGAATTATCTAAACGGGATCCATGGTGGAGCCCCCACGGGCCCAACAGTACTCTCCAGTCCGATCACAGGCTGGAGGGAAGCCATTCCCTTTAGTTAAATATTAAATCACTAGTTATATATAATTAAGAAAAGAAGACTCAACAAATGAAAAAAAAATAATAATTTATTAGAAAATATATTTAAAAAGATGATTAACTAAAATAAAAAAATACAATTTTAATTAAAATTTAACTAAAAATTCCACTGTTTTGACACAGATGCTCTAAGGATTCCTCAGGCTAGGATTTGGAATTTTTAATAATTTTTTTTAATAAAAGAATAAAATTGACTTCGTACAGTTACATTTTTAGAAAACGTTTTTAAACGAATTTTCGTTTATTTTTATTTTTTTTATATTTTTATCTATTTTTTTAATTTTTAAATATATTTAGATGCATCTAAAAAAATTAACTAAAATATAAAAAAAAAATCATTAAAAAGAAATGAAAATCCGAACAAAAATGCACCCAAATTTTTATTTAGTTTTAGAGATTTTTTAATATTTTAACCAATTTGTTTTACTTTTTAGATGCAATATGATTGTGTGCATCTAAAAAGTACCCCAAAAAAATATTAAAATATAAAAAAATAATTACTATAAATAAATAAAAACCTATTTAAAAACAATTTTTGAAAATTTAAACCAAAAAGACACACATGTGTTTTACAAATGGGTTTCGATTTTTCTCACATTCACATCACATCTTAATACGATAGAATTTGCACGGCTCATGACCACTTTGATTATTCGAACTATTTGTTTTATAAGGCCTCAATTTATATCATTCATTTGATTTGATAATTGTAATTTTTTTATTTTATCATATTTGTCTCTTAGAAAATGAATAAAAATATATTTTTGAAAATAGTTCATCTATTTTTTTAGAAATAAATACAATAAAATTAAAATAAAATAAAATAACTACAATTATCATATTGATCTCATTTTTTCATTGATGATATATATTAAGAGTCTTAAAAAATTAAACGATTCAAATCATTGAAACAGAACTTGTGGCAGACTCCATGGATCCTTCAAGTTTTCTCATGTTGAGATGTGAATATAAGAGAAATCCAACGTATTACAAATACACTCTTGGGGGTTTGTTTAAAATATTAATTGACCCAAATGATTCTAAAAATTATATTCTGCCCTTCAAATTTCTAATTGCATAATACATAACCTCTTTCATCAATCCATCACTAAGTTAATTAATAATTTTTTATGATATCATAAATATATTTTAATTAATCGTTCTAGTAATTTTATTATTGTATATGAGATCATTAAAATTTTTATTTTTTCTATTAAATCTATTAGATGACAAATTTTTATAAGAGACTAATTATAATTTTCAAAATTTTATGAAACAATTCGTATGTTAAGCAAATCTTATAGAGTCTATTTATAATTTACCCTAAAAATTGTGGCTATTAAAAAAAAGACCGTTGATAAAATATTGGAGTATTTTAAATAAATAAATAAATAAATAAAATATTAGAAGAAAGAATATTTTAACAAAACATAGTTAAAGTACATAATTTTGTTGGAGGGTAAGCTAAAATAGAAAATATTTAGATTTTGAATTACTATTTTAGACTAGCTTTGTCGTAGATGTTGTTACATAGTCTATATGTGTGCCCTCCTAAATTTAGCTTTAAAATTTCAAAAGTTTGCTTGGTGGAGTTTTTTCAAGTTGAAATTTAATAATCAAAAATAAAAGCTAAAATATCCCTCAACATACATATAAATCAATTTTTTCAACTTCTTCAATTATGCTCATTATATTCATGATCATATGCCGTCCATGTGAATGAATACAACTAACAATCCAGGTAAATGCATACAAAAAAGAGGTAAAATATAGTTTGTCATAGAAGAAAAGGCAAAAGGATGTATATGGGCTACATGAAAGAGGAATAGTGTAAGTTCATCACAATGCAATGCAAAATCCCATATTGATTTTACACCAACCCTTCAGGATATATTTAGGTGTGAACAGTTAAAAGAGTTGGTGTCGGATCATTGGGGGATGGGGATGCTGGGAATCGAACCCATACGCATGAGTTGGAGCATCAAAGCCCTATCCTCTGGGCCCAACTACATTGCTCCATCTCTCTCAGCCAGTTTATTAGGTTAATTTTCATACATAACTATCATTGAACAAATTTCCTATGATACACATTCTGAATCTAGAAGAGAGAGCTTCTCTACTTATGTGTAAGCTTATGCCACCAAGAGGAATCCCAACAAAGCTTAGAGGTAATAGTGACAACTGGCCATCATCTCTGTATATGAATCTTTAAACAGATACTACAAGTTCTCCCATCCTATTCACTTACTTAGGATTCCATGAATTGAGACGGTGGAGGACTTGTTTTTGTCTTCTCAGGACCTGCAAGTTGGAAGTTATATCACAAATCAGATGTGTTCTTTAAGAGACTGCATCGCATTGAATGACGAAATACTGGCAGACAAAAAATTAATCTACAGGAGCCTCAAAGAAAAATAGGGCAAAAACTAATAAGAACACCACTCATATGGCGCAATATGAGTGGTGTGGGTCATTGGTGATGTGGGCAGGCTGTGGGCCATCTAGGATTCGTGTAGGCACTAAGATGATGCAAGACCACCGGAGGTGGAGAGGGAGAGACCTGAGGCAGCCTTGTGGTGGAAAGAGTGACAGTGAAGGTGAAGCCCCCAAGGTTGTGTTTGGTTTATGGATTTGGAGAGGGATTTGGAAATGAAAAGAGAAAAGGTGTGTGAAACTAGGTAAAATGTAGATATATTTTATTCACATTTCACCTACCATTTCTCTTTCCTTTTCCAAATCCCTTCCCAAATCCATGAACCAAACACAGCCTAAGAGAGTTGACCATAGTGGCTAGCTCACCCTCGGGAGTAGTATATCATTAAGCTGCAATGAGTAGGTAGGATAAACTCTTCAAGGTGTCATAGTGGGTGGTATGATACACATTACAACGTGTCACATGCTTTGGTCAAATTTTGCTCTTCATGTAGAGGCCTCTCTCTCTCTCATGTCTAAAACTAATCAAAGTAGAGCCATCCCACGAGGAAGTGAGCTGAATAACCTAGACAATCACTCAGTTCTAACCATCAATCCACTAGTCCTTAGTGATCTCGTTAGTAGGCATGGGTAGCTCAGGTGCCCCATGTCGCAGCACTGACCCCAGAGTCAAGTGAAGGTCAAGGCAAACCGCTAAGTGTGTGAGTCACCAAGTGTGTGTGCCAAGGCAAGGTTATTATCTTGTGAGGGCAAAGCCGACCGCCTTCTAAATGGTATGATGGCTATGCAGGACACAAGCATTCACAAGTGGTATCACCTACTTTCTGAAAGCACCAAGCACTTTTGAACTGTCAAAAAGTTGATGGTCACAGCACTAGTTTATATAAGAGAACTTACTCTCTTTTTTTCAAGTAAGAGACCCCGCTCTCTTTCAATAAACCTAAACAAAGCTCTATACATAGGACATACCATAAGCCCCTCGGATCTCCACTTCTCGCCATTCTTGGACAAGGGCACAGCAGCAACACATCAAATGTGAGAGAAAATCATCAACAAATCCTCCCTGCTAAAGAAAGACATGATAAGAAGTATAATATTTGTGGAAATTAGAACAACATTAAAACTAGCTGTAAGAAGTCTGGAATTCTTGAATCCTATACTTCACCACTAGCAACTTCCTACCTTATGTACACTTGGCTTGTGTGTAAAAGACATTGAGGGCTCACATATAAATAAACTGTAACTATAATATAATACAAATTGAAAATTGACTTTGTACGATCTGAATTAGCATGATTGTTTCATTGGGAACTCAAGAAAGATCTCAAGTGAATTTAATCAAATGGTCATCATGCCAGTTTTTTGGTTAAATGCACACAGCATTGATCTAAAACTGGCACTGTGAATAAAGGCAACCTTTAACTCAATCTAAATTATGACATAAGGTGCAAGCAGCCTGCCTAGGGTAAACTTTTCTTCCTCTTTTTTTTTTAGTGTGTTCACATAAAGATATTATGATGCAGCAACAGCATAGAGGGGTTACCTTGATATTCAGCATCTTGCGAAGCTTCCTTCTGATGCAGCAAGTATAGCAACAGCACGATAAAATCAATGAATAAGCCATTAATTCATTGCACGCTTCTGCTGATGCTGGTGATTAAGACAACAAGTTCCTGTGTAAGCTTCCGTATGGTACAAAATCATGAACAAAATTCAAAAGCATTGCAGCGTGCCAATTGAAGCTAAAAGAAGAAAAGAAGTAGTTTTTTCAAATAGAAGCATCTGTAGCCTGAAAAATGATTCTCAAAGACTAGTACACTTATACGTACAACTCCACAAACCCAATTGTGATACATCCTCCATTAAAACAATAAAAAATTAAAAAATTGCAAATAATAGACTCCAAGATGCATGGGAAGAAGCAAGGAGGGTTATGCAAGGGCTATATAGGTAATCACGTGTAAACATGAGAACCTTATGGTGTGTTTGGTTGGGGGATTTGAGGAGGGATTTGGAAAGCGAAAGGGAAAAAATGTGTAAAACTAAGTAAAATGTAGGTATATTTTATACACATTTCACCTACCATTTCCATTTCCCTTTCCAAATCCCTCCTCAAATCCTCCAACCAAACACAGCGTTAGAGTATTTCATGCCAAGTCTTGTGGTACATAGGTAATCACGTATAATAATGCCCCTCCTAAATTAGTTCCTTCCGCACTACATATGATATGACTATTATCTTCATATTTTTAGTTTAACCTCTCCAAAAGAAATTTTTTCGTTCCACCCTGCCAAGATGTGCCTCACTGCTCATGCACCATCTACCTCGCATAGTATTCATTCAAACAAATGCAACAGGCACCTCATATTCATTAATGTAAGATCATCACTTGCAATGTTTAACTTAGGCAATATTTGACAATGAAAATAGCATGTAACTAGTCTACAGTATACAGCAGCTCATACATACATTTGACACATACACATGAAATTCACAAATCTGAAGAATACTCTTACAGTCCACACCAACAAAGTTTTGAATGAAACCAAGAAATTAACAATTCACTGCAAGAACTGCATAGATATACAAGCATATTTAGCAGAAGCATGCAAATTCTAATCCCAGTTAGATGTAGTCAGAAGGTAATAAAAGTTGACAAGAAATTTTGAACAATAAGATAACCACTTACACATGTGCCTGTTGGTCGCCACAGTAGCAATCCTTGAAAATGTCCCACAAGGGCAGAAGAAAGTTTTAATACCTGTACAGACAAACTGCTTAGACTACATTAAGGGACATAAAGACCAACACCTCAATAACTTGAAAAAGGACAATCATGTGCACCAAACATTTGGCCCAATTATAGCAAAACAAAGCTGCACTTGAAAGGCAATAAAGAAACAGCTCATAGTTGCTACTCAGTTACTGAATAGCTCCTAGAAAGGGGAGAAGAACAATAAGTACACGAGGAAGAAAAACAAACCTTGTATAAAAAATTTAAAAAGTGAAAAAACAAATAAATACAATTCCCCTTTATGTAATAGAATATTAAGCATTGCGATAGAACATACACAAAAGAGGTTCGGAACAACAGCCAAGTAAATCTGAATGCCATTCGCCATCCCAATGTGAAACTGATGAAACTGAAGAAGTCTTTCTGCACAGAATTTACACAGAAATATCCCATATCATGCAACTGAGACACAAATTTGAGCAGGCTCTAGTTAATAAGCCTTCTTGTTATAGTAAATTACATAGTAGAGTCAATACACTGTTTTCTGATAAGCACAGATTTCAAACAATGACAGGCAATGAGCCAATACAAGTCGTTTGACACTATAGAAGGTGCATTTTAAGCAACTAGAATTTAAATTCACCATCTTATACAGAAGAGAAAACAAACCTCAAAGTTGAGTGACTCGCACTTTTGTTAGCACAGCTTTCATCATATGAATGTTCCTTATCATTATTAACATCAGAATAGTTCGGCTCCATCTTTTTGGAATTTCTCCTGGGCGAACTCTTCTCAGACTGAGAATTTGCAGCAACAACCTCTGTGACGTCAATCAGATGCTGAATTACTTCGCATTGGTCCACATCCAAATTGGCTTGTGAGCGTTGTAGTTCTAACTGAAGCTTTTCATTTTCTTTTTGAAGTGCCTCATTAAAAGGCAAGTTTGGGTAGGAACAAGATAGAGTTTTCTTCAAGACCATTGTGTCATTATTTGAGGGATCTGGTCTGAGGATCACATCTTGCACCTTCCTGTCCTCATCATCCATTGTGTATTCACGCTGATCCATTTCAATATACTCCAATTTTTCCTGCCAATTTGAGGGAACTGAAGATTAAAAAACTTAGAAAAGGGTTACATTGACAAATTAACATACATCCTAAAGCAAATTACAACTAACAGTAAACAGGACATTCAGGTTCCATCAACCCAAAATAAACATGTACATTATATCCTGGTTCCATTAACCCAAAATAAATAAATAAACAAAATCCAGGTTCCATTCATTTTGGCCACTAATTCTAGTAGAGTTGACTGTGTGTGTCACAATATAGCAATATAATCCACGATTGAATCAACAAAATAAAAAATGAATATAAGCCATCTTTTTCAAGAAGTCCACGCAAATATTAGAACCCAGAAATTGCAGTTTACAAGAATTGCCACTGTGAAGAACAAAAAATATTATGGTGCCATGGTGGTCATGGAGGGGAACACATGAGAAAAGGGAAAAAAAAAAATAGCAAATACATATCACTGCTGGCTAGCATGACCATATATCACAGCAAGGCTAAAGTACCAAAACTTAACTCTTGGTTCCATCCATTTTCTCCAAAACTTAACCCTTCTTTCCATCCATTTTCTATAGAGAGGGTGTACACACCAGCAGATAGATAATAGTAAAATAGTTCACAGTTCACATCTTCCTTGTACCACAGAAAGTGTGCATAAGCCCAGGTCCCCAGCAGTTTTAAAAAACACATGCACACTCAAAAATAAAAAATAAAAAAAAAGAAGAAGATAATAAGAGTTATCAGGGCCACAGCATGAAATGTGATGCAGCTGTCAAGCCCACTTTATGTAACTCATCAACACTGCCCAGACAAAGGATTGTACCAATGACCATCAAATCAATGCTTTTCCAGCAACAAAAGACCTCATTTCAAGCTTTGCAATGCAGCTGTTTAACCCAATTTGGAACCACCATTTTGGCACCACAATGTGACTCCAATAATTCCACAGCAACTCAATACTGAGTCAAATTAACTTATTTCGCAGGTCGGCAAAGCCAAATATAGTCTACTTCTGCCAGCGCCTTAATTCTACCCATTGATACTCTGGCAACCATGAAAATAGTTAAACGCCTAACCTCATCACTTACCCATCTTCATTACATCAAATGGCAAATATAATGGACATGCTGACCGTGTGTGATCTATGGCATTCAATTTAGAAGACTTACCAATTCAAATCTTTTGTTTTAGTCAATATCAACATCATGCATTTGCCTATTTGTCAACTCAAAGCTGTTGTCACCATGAGTACATTCTATCATGCTGCACTAAGGATGCCAAACAGGTGCAACCAACAACATTTACAAATAATTAGAAAAAGGAACAATAAAGTGAGAAGTATGTAAAACCATTTTGCACATAATGAAAAAACCATCAAAAATTTCTACCCAATTCCACTTTCAATAAAAAAAGTTTGGCACTTTCAACAATCTAGGGTCCCAACACTTTTTTTTTTTTGGCAAGTACTAGAGTCCACAACAGTGAAGACACACCAAAACATGCCATTTTTAACAAACTTCATAGCATCCACATTAGCCTCAACAAATTTTGAGTCAAATTATAACTAAAAAGCTACTTTTGTATTTTAATTAGTATTTTTTGTATATACACACTCCATCATACTCTCTATTCTAAAATTTATTTTTATAAAATATTCATTTTTATGATCTGCTGGATTATGCAAGCAACCTGCCCAAACAACTTCTAGCAGCTTCTAGGAGAAGTTTTTCAAAAAATAATAATAATGATGGTATAGCAGCCAACCGGCAGGATGTTTGTATTTCATATTCTTAAAAAACATAAAAAATAAATAAGGGGCAGGAGCCAGTCATCCGGCAGGATGTCCTGTCGGATGACCGAGGATGTCCGGTCACTCTTAAGAATAAATAATAAAATATTATATAACCTGTGAACAGTACCTCACTTGATGAAGCGAGGTCTTGTAGCAATGGCAAATTTTGTTTTGCAATAGCCAACCTGATGGAAGGCTGATTTGGGACGTTAGCTTGCTAATATAACCCCAAAACCATAATAAAGAGCCTGATGCAGATGCTCTTATAAAGTATCAGTGGCACATGTAGTTCCAGTAGGATTAAAGGAATTAATATTCCATAAAAGATAAATCTAGGCAGCCAATTGAGGTGGGTAGTCAAAAAGTTTGGTAATTGGTATAGACCACCGAAGCAACAGCAAAGGCTACACGTCATCATGTGAAGCATAGCGCAATTCTTAACAAAGTTTGCACTGCCAAATACCTACATCTTTACTTTGATTTCAAACAATAAAAACCAGCAAATAAAATTATACTAATGAACCTTGAATACATTAACAAATGCAGCACACACACTCACACACACACACACACAAAAAAACAATTAATAATTTAAACTTAAAACCCCAAACATGATAATTATATACCCACCCTTAAGGAACCCAAAAAAAAAAAAAAAGACAAGAAAACAAAAACAAAAGCAACAATTTATAAATTACCCTGACTCGAGCATTATCAACAAGAGTGATCAAAGGGACGATCTTCAAGTACCGGTCGATCTCATTTTGTGCCCTCCTGAATTGGTAAACAATGTTCCATCCCATTGCGAGCAAATAGAAATAGCTCCGGTCCTGGCAACTGTGAACCAAAATGTAAGACCTCCTCAGCGCATCCTCAAGCTGCTCCAATGGTTCCCGGGTCTCTGGATACTTCTTAAGCTCTGACATTTTGAGCTGCTCAAGCAGGTTACCAATCAATTTCAGATGCTGTGCAAATTGAGTGCAATTCTTTTTGTGCATTCGAGCCGTACTTGCGGCTTTCACAATCAAACCAATTAACCTCACAGCGTCAAGGCCCGTGATCTGGGCCACATTTGCGATCTCCCCAAGATGATCCCACGATGATGCCATATTCACCCCTCAGATTATCCCTAACCCAGACTATTTTAACTCCACAGCATAAATGCTGTTCAAATCAACATCTCTTGATGGAATTGCTCAAATTACAGAACTAATACACCTTTACTTCTGCTGTCCGTACACGAATTTTCTCGGGAAAATGCAGGGAAAATCGATATTCAATTCTAAAACCACTACTACGAATGAACTCTTTTCCACTACTACACTAGTACAACAAAAAGCAGAGCTAATTTCAAGCCGAATCGTAGATCTATGTAGAAATTGAATTCCATTGGAGATCTTTCTAGAAAATTCCAGAAATTCAAATTCAACTGCAATGAAATTCAGCAAATGAGTCAAAAAAATATTGAAGATTATCCATTACGCTTCTTGACTCTCTTTTTTCAGTCAGAAAAAGAGCAAAAAAATTAAAGCAAAAATCTAGAAAGAAAAAAAAAATTTAAAATAAAACAAAAATGTTTCTGATTAAATCTCTTTAACAAGAGCAAAACTACAATAAAAATTAACTTGCAAATATAGTGAAAATATGTTGAATTCAAGAGCGTTACCTGAAATTTGGTGAAACCGCCGACACCTCACTGTTCTTCGCCGGAAAGCTTTCTAGTTGCTATATAAACATGAATATATATATATATATATATATATGTATGTATAGTTGCATGTACATTTCTGTATATATATATATATATATATATGTGTGTGTGTGCGTGTGAAATTGTTGAAGACGAAGCAGAAGTGTTCACGAGAAATTTGTACTGTAGCTTATTCTCCACCAGAAAAGCTTTTTGGGTTCGTCTAGGGTTTTGTAATGTTGTCTAAATCTGCGGCGAGTTGTGTTTGTTGTGAGATTTAATAGAGAGAATTAAATGTTAAAAATCGATGGAAGACAAAACAAGGGACATAGATTTCTGTAATCCACAGGCATTGCTTTTCGTAAAAGAACTCTCTTGAAGTCTGAACTGAACACAGCAGATTTGGAGGAGCATTTGAGCTCCACCAGAAACGCCTCAAATCTCTCTCTCTCTCTCTCTCACCGCTTCGGTGTGGTGTGGCTCAGCTCTGTTTCTCTCTCTCTCTCTCTCTCTCTCTCTCTTATTTGGCTGAGCGTGGACACATATGCCAGACAAAGACGAGCAAGTATTTTTGTTGAGTTTAAATACGGTGTTAGTAGTGTATGTGCTCCGTATTATTGTCTCCCCGTAGTTTCCTAGTGTCAATTATTTATTTGGAAAATGTTTGGAACTCTTTTGGGATGTCCCTCACATTCCCAAAGTGATTCTACCATCTCTATATATGTGTGAGATTCATATCATAAGTGATTTAAATTTGTGGAGGTCTTGTGAAGATCTTGTGAAGATAGAGGTCTCAATCATTGCTCTATTTATTTTATGAAAAATGATTTTGGCACTAATTTGTTGAGCAATAATGGCACTAATTTCCTGTTTTGGTAAGTTTGTTTTTTTTTTTTTTTTTTTTACCTGATATAGAAATTCGGGGCATTAGTACCCCTGAATTTAGTGCTACCAATCACAACTGTTATTTTATATATTTAGAATGAATAATGTGCAGGACCCCCTTTTTAGGACCCCCTTTGGACCCCCTCTTGATTTGATTGGTCACCTTTTTCTTCTTTTCTCTTTTTTTTTTCTTTTCCCTCCAATTACCACCCGTCACGTGTCAAAGGGGGGTGGTGGGGGTGGTGATTCGAGGGGGTGCCAATCACCACTGATTTAGAATATAAAATAGATACTTCTTAAGATTTTAGTATTTTAAATGGATAAATTATAAATATATTCTCCAAATTTGTTTAAAATATAAGTTTATCTCATGCAGTTTTAAAAATTATAAATATTATTCTGTCAGAATTTTTTATTTAATATAATTAATAAAAATTTGAAGTTTCCAATTACTCGTTTATATATAATAATAATATTACTTATTTGAATTGTTAATTGAAATGTAATTTTGACATCAATAAAAATGGTTAATTAATTTGATAATTCATTAATAAAATGAGTAATTTATTATGCGATTAAAAACTTGAAAGGGCAATATGTAATTTTTAGAATAACAAGAGACAATCCATATTTTAAACAAAATTTCAAAAATATATTTAAATGACTGCTAGCCTCCACTTTTTTACTCTAGCCCCCTACTTCTTTGAACCCCTGCCCAGCAAAATGAAGCCCTTCTATTTTCTCTTTGAACTATCACCTTAATACCAACTATACCCCTAACCCCAAATCCAAACCCAAACCCAAACCCAAACCCAAACCCTAACCCTACTCCCATCCCCACCAACTCCGGTAACAACCGCTGCTAGTCCACCTCCGTTGCTACATCAACACCACCATCTACAGCCACTATCATTGACGTTGCTTCAAGTAGTTTCGGAGTGAGAGAGATCTGAGATGTGTATGAATTGTTATATGAGTTCTGTGGGAAAATTTTTTGAACAATTGGAGAAGGAATACGGTAGTTGCAACGGCGGTGAAGGTGCCGTGACGGGGGAAGAGAAAGGGAAAGAGAGGTTGGAGATAGAGATGATAGAAGAAAGGCGGTGGAAGAGGATGGGGAGGAATGCCATAAGTAAAGGCAGTTCGATCTCTACGGCGGCGAGGGAAGTCCTTTATGGATCGAGAAAGATGCTGAGCACCCTTCGCATCAAGCTTGTTCTCGATGATGTAGCGAGCCACGGCGACGCGTTAGGAGGCGTTGAGGAGGAGTTCAGCACCGCGTTGTCGAAGAATGAAGGGTATGGAAGTCGGTGGAGAATTGGATAAGGGAGTCGCAGACTTGGGCGATGACGACAAAGTGGTTATGGTCGACGCTGAAGATGCCAGTGAGTTCTTCGATGATGAAAGGAGAGAAGCCTTCTTGGAAGAGAGAGTGGACAAGAAGGGCGTATTCGAACTAAAGACCGAGGTGGAAAGCGACCGTAATGGTAAGAGGTGGTGGGAAGGTGGCCGCCGGTGAGGAAGCACTAAGATGGCTACTAGAGGAGGCTGCCAGCTGGAGTGCAGTGTAGTGAAGGTAGAGGTAGAGGTAGGATTGGGGTTAGGTAGGGATGTAAATTTGGCCCAACCCAACCCATGTTAGGCCGCACTGGCTCCTGCCAAAATTTGGGCCTAGTCGGGCTAGCCTATGGGCCAGAAAATTAAGCCCAAGCCCAAGGGGTATTTGAGCCTTGGCCAGGCCGGCAAACGTAGGTCTAGGCTTAGGCCTGAACATTTTATTATTATTTTTTTCTATTTTTTCCACCAAAATTTATTATTTTCTACTAAAAATAACACTAGGCCTTGGCGCGGACCGAGTTTTGAGATGGGCTAAGTCAGGCAGTCCGGGCCCACGGGTGAGGTTAGGTTTCAAAATGATAGCCCAGGCCTAAGGTCTAGGCTGGGCTCGAGCCAGGCCCTGACCAAGCCTAACCGGGGTGGGCCCACACTGGGCTTCAGGCGAGTTTTGGACCCATCAAGGGTCGCGGGCCATTTTTACACCCCTAGAGTTAGGCTTGGGGTTAGGGTTAGGATTAGGGTTGGGGTTAGAGTTGGAAACATAGAAATAGGGTCAAAAATGAAAATTGATATTAAGACAAAATTGTAATTAAAAAAAAAATTAGAAGAGGTGAGAGTCCAAAGGAAAAAGGTAGGGGCATTTAGCAACCCCGTATTTATAATTTACCATGTTTAACTCTAAGTTATATATTTAAATGCTTAGGGATATTTTTAGGGCATTTATTTAAAATAAAATAAAAAATTATTTAGACAACTTATCTCTCATTTACTTTTATGAAATTTTTAGGAGGATGATTCATTTCAGTTCATAATCTAGACTAGACAGTATTATTTGGGTCTATAGGTCCATCACGGATCTCATTTTAATAATTCAAATAGTTTATTTTGTTGAATATTTTATATTTTGGGTAAATTATAAATACACTCCCTGAGATTTGATTAAAATACGAATCACCCCCTATGGTTCCAGAAATTACATTCTACTCCCTGAGGTTTCTAATTTCATAACAAATCGCCCCTTTTATTAATAAATTATGAAGTCAATTAACAGTTTTTAATGATATTAAAAATATGTTTCGATTAATAATTTACGTAATTTTATTATTGTATAGGAGAGCAATTATGAATTTTATTTTTTTTAGTTAATTATGTTAAATAAAAAATTCTGACAATGGAATATTTGTAATTTTTTAAATCATATGAGGCAATCTGTATTTTAAGCAAATCTCAGGGAGTGTATTTGTAATTTACCCTTATATATTTTATCCACATAAAAAATTAGATCAATCCGATAATCATAATTTATATAATTATTTATATATATATATATATATATATATAACATAACTTAAAGGCCCACAGTGGCCCTTGATTATTATGAGAATGCTTATCAATATTAACGAAGACTTAGTTTTCGTTTGGGATGTGAATTGATTTTTAAGTTTTTTTTTTTATTTTTTAGTTATTTGAGCTTGAGGCTAAAAAGTCTCATTTGGGATGGACTTTTTGACTTTTATGGTAGAAAAAATGAAATGATTATGATTTAGATATGAGATTTTGTCTTATTGACTTTTTAATTTATTTTATCTTTTTATAACTAAAATAGTTTCAAAACAACATGTCAAACATAGCCTTAGGAAAGATAGAGAAGTCGAATACAAAGGGGTTGACTCTAGAGATTTTGATGCAACCGTTGTCAATAATTTTAATGTGGCCAATAAACATTCAGTCACTGCCCGGGTGGTGATAGGGTGATAAGGTGATCGACTTCCACACAAGTAAGTGAAGTTCGATTCTTAAAAGGCATGTCTAGCGATCCATTTATTTGATGAAATTGATAGTATTATATTTCGCTCGTGAATCTGCCTCTATATTGGGGGTTGATGCATTCTCTCCTTATTTCAATGGTGGATCCTTTTCTTTGAATTGGGTTAAATCTGGCCGTCAATAGTTATCTCGAGACTAAGACCCACGAATGCTATGGTATCCCCACAAACGTCTTTTTTTTCTATTAAAAAAAATAAAAAATAAATAAAAAACATTCAGTCTTGCTTTAATTAATGGACGAGTTATTATTGTGTTAATGTTCTACCCAACATACAAGAATATGTGGTTTCTTGACTGGTGGGTAGGAAAATGATTTGTAAATATAGGCTTTGTTTGGAAAGTTAGTTATTTGGCTATTTGGCTATTAAAGCCCGGTTAAGACCATCTTCAGATCTTTCATCAAATTTAAATTTGATGAAAAATTGATGAAAATAGTGCTCCAATCATTTCATCAGTTTGGTATCAAATGAAGGAAGCTATACTTTTTCATCAAATGAAAGAAGCGTTTATTCTTTCATCAAATTTGTAAGTAACTTTTGAGCCTGACGTCCGCTTGGACATCCTAGACATCCTCCCAGACAACCGATTTTGGGATAAATTTGATGAAATTTTACTCTAGACGATCGACCGACTGGTCGACCAACCAAATTTGATGAAAAGGGTTTTAGTGCATCATATCAGATCAAACTTTACTCAAATTTGATGAAATATCTTATGAATGATTGGAGATACTCTAAAATAGTTGTGTTTGAAAAGTTGATTGCCTTTTTTTTTATTGGAAGTTGATTTGATAGTTGTGAGGGGAAAAAAAAAAGTGAACTGATTATGGGTTGGATGTAACATTTTGTCTTATTAACTATTTTAGCCTATTTTCTCTTTTAGTGGACTATTTTAGCCCAACCCTCTTCTCAAACACCCCCATAAAATGAAAAATGATCTATAAGCCCACTTTTTGGACCCACTTTCTAGATCTAGTGATGTGTCAATGAAATGATTAGTTGATGATTAGAGAACAAACAAGAGAGAGAGAGAAGGAGAGAGAGATTTTACTTAGATATTTTAATGGAGTAATACATCATTGGGTGTAGAAAGTGGGTCTAAGTTTTGGGTTTGAAATAGCAATACTCATACAAAATTTATATAAAAATATATATTTAAAATGATATATTAGTAGTATTTTGTAAAATTATAAGGATAATAGATGTTTTGATTAAAAATGAATTTGTATAGAATTTCTATATCATTACTTCTTCTTTTTTTATCTACAAAAGTCAATTGTTAATGATTATATTAGTACTTATGGGAGTTAACCTCACCACCTTTGGGAGTTAACCTCCCTACCTTTGCAAAACGCCTAGTGTTTGCCTCTTAATTTAACTCCCCTTAACCTCCCCTGGAACTAAACCCTTATGATAGTCATGATCAGTGAAAGTCATTACTCCTTGTGTGTAATATTGCACTACAATTAAAAAATATTTTTTTAATGGATCATTTTTTCATAAATCCCTTTTCTATTACTTGTGTTCCAATTAGTTCAAATTATTACTTTTTATATTTCAATAAGTTTCATAGATGGCATAGTTACCAAAACACCCTTATTTAAATAAGAGCGTGACGTGTGCCTTAGTCGATTCAAATACTTTTTTACAATAGAAAAATTGCCTTCCAAATTCTCAAATCTTTGTTGACATTTGAATTTGACTTCGTTAGTGTGCTGAAATCATTAAAAACAGTTGCCCATCCTCTACACTCATCTTTACATTGCTTGTCTCTGACATTTTGCTAGCGACCAGAACACTTTCTCGTTGCGAATATTCACATCAACCTTGCCAATCATTCTGCGTAGTTTAAAATGGATACCAACCGTAAATTACTTACAGAATTTATTTTACCGAAATGAATAAGTACAAAAATAGATTAAGTTCAATGTGCGACACTCCGTCCTTAAGACAAATTCGCCCCACTTCGGTGCTTACGGATAAAAGGCGTTTATCTCCCAAGATACAATAATCTTCATAGATTGTAGTAGCACTCCAAACAATCTGTACGGCGAACCAAACCTGTGTTCTATACTCTCAAATATTTCTCTAAAAAAAAAAAAGTTGAATAAAGAATAAAAATGCCAAAGTGCAAAAATGGGAAAAGAAAGAATTTTCTAGATGTTTTTCATTGTGAAAATCTGCTGGAATGAGTCCTCTATTTATAGGCATAGATGGTGACCTTTGGACATATCCGAATAGGTGCAACTTCAAACTAAACAGGTGCAAAAACTGTTTGAACAGATCTGCTAACAATTTTGAATCTGTCTGGGCAGTTTTATAACTGTTTAGACAGTTTGAATCTGTTGGAGAGTATAAGGGAATTTCGGACAAGAGGAGGCAAAAAATTAAATTAATTTTGTCCAAAAAAATTAAATTTTCCCGCAAGATTTTTTTTGAAAAAGTTTCAATCGGCCGATCGGACGGATAGCGCTGGAAACGCCCGCGCGTGTGTAGTGGTTTGAGCCAAAGGTTAGTTTGTCCATAACTCCTCCCTTCTACAAACGTGGGGTGCCCCTTGGGGCCCAACCCAAGTATTGCCATCTAGAACTTATATACATACATAAGCTCTCTTAAAGTTTCAATGTGGGACAAGTCTTACAAGGAAACTCACATTTTATTCTTTAATTGTCCAATTCACAAACCTGAAAACGACGTCAACTTCCCATTCACTCATAAATGGTTTTGACGAACCGTTTGTACGTGTGACTCACTATGCGGCAAGAAACATATCACCTCTTTAGACCCACCCCAAAAGACGTATAGGCCCTACTCAAATTTGGACTTAAAGTTGGCCCAAAACAAGCCTATAAAACTATATCTTTCCAACAATCCCCCACATGAATAGAATTTAACGGAGAGAAAATGCAACAACATGATCTAATTACAGAGAGTACAGAAATTTGGACTTAAAGTTGGCCCAAAACAAGCCTATAAAACTATATCTTTCCAACAATCCCCCACATGAATGGAATTTAACGGAGATAAAATACAACAACATAATCTAATTACAGAGACTACAGAAGTTAGAAATATTCTGCAAAGAATAGGTTGCTTTTGTGTTGCGACCCTAATTTTACGTAAGTCATTATTTATTATTATGGTTATTATTACTTTATTTTATTTTTGACTTTAGTAATTGCGTGGTTACATGAGAATTTAATGTGGTTTTTAATTAATTTAATATGATGTTTAATTGTAGGGTAAATTACACCTACACCCCCTGAGGTTTCAAGCTAATACAGATTCTCCCCTTACGTTTTAAAAATTACACTAACCCCCTTGTCAGAATTTATTTTTAACAAAGTTAACAGAAAATGTAAAAGTACTAAATTACCCTCGCTCATTAATGCCAAATACCTTACTACCCTGAATCATCCTTCCAAACCAAACCAAACCCAACACATACCAACCTTTCTAATTCCCTTTCACATCTACCTCAACCATGAATGGAGCCACCAGTCCCTTTTTTCCTCTAACCCTCAGTCCCCTAGCGAAAATGACCATCACCTCACATCCACCTTCGTACGACCACCACCTTAACCTCTGTGCGACCACCACATCTGGACCACCAGAGTTCCAAACTCATTGCTTGTGTCGAACCCAGTGCAAAGACACCTCTAAATTGGTGGTTGTAATGGGGATTATGAAGAGCAGAATACTGAGGCAAGCGGTAGAGAAAGCACAAGCAAGAGGTAGCGAATGCAGTGTACAATCACCACCATCTTAATCGCACAAACTCTTCTCTCTCTCTCTCTCTCTCTCTCTCTCTCTTCTTCTTCAATTTGATTTCAACTTTTGACACAGATGGTTGAGATTAGTATTGGCGGGATGTGGTGGTGGCATGACTGGGAAGTAAAGTTGGGAGAATGAGTAAGAAAGTTGTAGAGACTCGGTACAGAGGGTTGGGAGTAGAGGGGGTGATGTCAACTGTTGATTTAGTTTTATGGCTGAAGTAGGTGATTAGGATGAAGATTGAAGTGAAATTGTTAGGGGTGGACGTAGAGGTGTGGTTGTCAGACGTAGATGTAGAGGTATGTAGACATATGTTTGACAAAAGTACCAAGTGAGCTCACACTAGATCTTCGACATCAATCGCTGGTAAAGGAAGATCGATGGAAGGTTTTTGGTACATGGTAGTGATTGTGTGACTGTGCTCCTGGGAATAGTCGTGTGAATCGGACATGGTAGTGGGTCTTGGTGTGGTCATCTGCTGCCATGGTAGTCTAATGACATTCAATTTGTGGAGTGTTGTTTGAGTTTCAAAATATTTTTTGAAAGTCTGAGAGATGTGTTTGATTCTGTGGTGGAGGTAGTTGGTGGAGGTTGTAAGAGGTGGTGGTGTGGTGTGGTGTTGGTGTGAGTGATGGAGACTGTTGGGATGGGAGATGCTTTATGGAAGAGGTTGGTTGCTATTGGGTGAGATGTGCTCTATGGAGGAGGCACTAATAATGGCTTGGTTGATATTGTGATGGTTGTTTACATGCGAGTTGCTGTGACGAAGATTACTATGTAAGGCCAAGTGTTTGAAGGTCAACTGTTTGAAGAAATGATTATAAAACCAAGTGTGTTATTGATGCAGGGGTTATTGAGACAAATGGTGGGCCATAGGAGAAGAATACAACAAGGGTAAATTTGGGTTTTTGAAAAATTAAATGCTGAAATAAGTTGAATCTGTTAGTTGACTTTACTGTCAATTAACAGAAGGATTTTTTTGTTATACACTTGTAAACCTCAGGGAGGGGGTTGTAATTTATAGAACCACAAGGGCATTATTGTATTAGCTTGAAACCTCAGGGGCTGTAAGTGTAATTTACCCTTAATTATATATAATTAATTTGAATATATATATATAAAAGGGTGTTATGTATATATTGAGTTTATATAGGATATTTATATTTATATATGTTGTATTTATATTATAAAATAAAATATACTGTTATTAGGGTATTATATATTAAACTTAGGTTGTTATAATTATGAGAAGTGATTGAGACCCCTTCCAATCACCACCCCCACCACTCCCACACACACGTGGAGGGGTGGTGATTGGAGGAGGAGAAAAAGAAGAAGGAAAAAAAAAAAACTAGCCAATCACAGCCAGAGGGGGTGGTGGGGATGCCCTCCTATGGGGGTCTAAATCATTTTTCTATAATTATAAAGGTGTAGGGAAATTTTTTTCAAAGTAGCATCCACAGGGAGAAAGTGTGTATTAGTGTGTGTGTGTGTGTGTGTGTGTGTGAGAGAGAGAGAGAGAGAGGCAAAGAGATAAGGATTAATCAACCAAGAGTGCTCTGCGAGAAAGAGAGGGACGGCGGGAGGGGAGGGGAGGAGAGGAGGAAAAGAAAAAAAAGGGTTAAGGTTTTGTTTTGGTAGCTCCATTAGTTCTTCAAATATTTGTTTGATCTTCAAAAAAATAATTGTGAGTGCAAAACCCACTTCCCTTGATTTATCTTTGATTCATTGTTTTTATTTATTTATTTGATGTTGGTTTGACTTTGTATTTGCATGTAGATGATAGATTAATTTTAATTATTTTAATTAGTTGTATAGGCCATGTTTAGGGTTTTTATATGGATTTATTTTATGGTTATAATCACACTCATGGATATAAGAAATTAAAACAAACTTGGAACCCATAGATAAATTCCTTATACTCCACCATAACTCCATGGATTGTTGTTTTATTTGAATGTTGGTAAGAAAGAGTGTATAAAAAAAAAAAAAATTTAAAAGTGAGGATTGTGAGACCCCTAACTTTTGTCAACCTTGTTACGTCCCTAAATTTTGAGTTATTATAATAAAGTCCTTAGTTTGTCGATTATTCGCAAATTAAACCCTAGAACCGAAAACGCATCACGGACGAACCCATACAAACCCTAATCAATTCTGGAAGCTTATAAATCATTTCTAACATTCTAATATTAATTATTTAACTCTCAAATTTTAGCTAATCACTCTAAACCATAACTTCCGATTTTCACAGTTTTCGTTCGGTTATTTACCTTTAAATTTAAAGCAAGATAATACAAACCGAATTATTTTTCCTAATACTAATTTATTAAATCTGCACTTGAAATAGATACTTTAATTGAGCTCAAGCTCTCACATTTTTATTAAATCATAAATTAACCCTAAACAAGTACCATTATATATTTATATATATACTTGTATCTTAAAATCTTTTTTTAACATTATATTTGACAATTTTCAAGATTTGTACACAAAAAAATAAAATAAATTAAGTCCCTCAAATCACCATTTATGGCCAGCCATACCTATATAGATATGATGAATGTACTTTTTGAGACAATTTTGCATGATTTAAAGAAGAAAATCTTTGACTTGGTACAAACTTTTATATATATATATGTATATATGCAACTAGGTTGGTTTGATTAGGAGGAAAACCCTAACTAGATCATATTTAGGAACCTAATTAAAACCTTTAATCCTCCACTATTCCATTGAATTCAAATTAAATCCAAATTATCCAATCCAATTCCAACCAAGGGACATTTAGGACCTTTTGCACCAAATTCATTATATAAACAACCCCTCCCTTAGCATTTTACATACAAGAACAACACTTATACACACTATATTCAGCTGAGAGAGAAGAAAGAAATGAGGGTGAGCTTGGTAGAAGAGAGGAGAGGAAGAAAAAGTTTGCTAGCAATTCCAACAACCCTCAAGTAAACCACAACATAACTCTCTTTCATTTTCCTTTTTCAAATACATGTTATTAGAAGTTTAAAATGGTATTTTCATATGTGTTCTAATGGTATTCTTGTGTTAAAAATGAAAGGAGTTGATCCTTGATTCTACTCTTTTATTTCTCTTAATCGGTATAAGACTACCTTTTTCCATATCAATCTCTCAAAATTTTCAAAGGCACACCTTCACCTTAAATTTTTGAGTTTAATACATATTATTTAGCATGTTTTCATCACAAGAGAAGTGGAAAATTTCCCCTAGCTGACTTTTTTTCTCACCAATTTTCTATTTTCAAGAACTATGCTAGAAAAATCTGTTTTACAACTACCTTGTGAAAATTTTAGAAAAATGTATAAAACTCTTCTGGACCTCCATTTTATGTCAAAATCTTTCTTAAGGAGTTAGTTTTCAAGGAAAATTGGTTTCATTGAAAAAGAGTGAACGGTTTGTGAGAAAATCCGATTTTCGTAACGGTCAACGAATCTGGACAGCGCTGGAGTGTTTCTTAAATAACTAAAAATTTAGGAAAGCTATTCCATTTCTGAAAAATGTTCTGAAAACTAGATAAAATTCCCTACGAACCATAGGAAGGCCGGGCTCTGGAAAAATCTGAAATAGCCCTTTTGAGTATAATCTTTAGGTAGTACTGAATCTATAAATTCTGTTTTCATTGGTGTTTTATGCTCTTGTGTTCATGAATATACTTATTAATTTATGATCATGTCTCGGTATGTGAGAGGGTAATTTATATTCATGAATTGGGCCGAGCTAGGCGTTGGGCCGAGGTAAGCCCAGGTATGGGAGATAGTAAGTATACTTGCCGCAGAGGAATGGTGTGGATAGTTCGGCTGACAAATGGGCATTCGTAGCTCGGTTGCGGCAAGTAGCAAGCTAGTCAGTCCAAGAAGGTAGGTCGGTCTAATGGCATTTCGGAGAAATAGACCGGTCTTGGATGACACCAGTTCGGACTTGCCAGTCCGGTTTTGGCTGTCGTTTAGTGTGGCTCTGCTCTCTTATGGTTAGCTCGGTCATAGCATGGGAAAATCGAGGTAAGAGAAGTAAAGGTAAAATCCGGACTATGGGTTACTTCGGTTGCAAAGGAGCTCGGCCATATTAAAGCCATCTCACTTGGCTTATGCAGTGAGGAGGGTGTTGGAGGATAAGCATTATCTTCCACGAGTATGAATCCTAGAAGGACTCTACGCATGGAGGAATGCGAATCCTAGGAGGACTCTACGCATGGAGAAGTTAGAGTCCTACTAGGATTGGGCCATGCGAAACCTATATAAGCTCACCAATATCACCTTTGGAGAGGTAATGCAACTTTTGCTCCCTGATTACACAGAGCTTTTGCCTATTTGTCTTGCTTACTAACTTAGGCATCGGAGAGGTTTCCGGCACACACCCGCCGGCTAGCTCACGTTTATATTTTCAGGTGACAAAGCGACGTCGTACGGAGGAACGCAGACTTGATCAACAGGATTATACGATAAGGTATATTTCTTTCCCGTACAGTATGATATTACACGTGTCATAGGTTTATGTATTTTATTTTAATCCTTCGATGGTGCTCACACTTATGCAAATCTGGAAATTATATTCTTGTCCGAAATTATTCCCTTAACTACTTGAATATGCCTAGAGCTACTTGTGCCTATCTTCATATGTGAATCTCATGTGTTGTAACTTTATTTCCTTCTATTTGTACTATTTAGTTGTTCATACTTGTGCAATAGATGTTGTTTCAAGAGCATGTCCTAATTCTGACTTAAATTATCTAACTCAAACAGGAAACTTAATTGGTGGTAATGGATTGTGAATTTTTGGACAAGTTACTAGGATATCGATTGGTTAACGGGATGCGTTCCCTATTTGGAAGTTAAAGTCTTGCGCAAGTGGTTTTCGGAACCTTTGAACGGAGTGGTTGTATTCGGACCCTAGATATTTGATGTAAGGAGGGATTTGGGCAAGACTCATTATTACCATCTCTTTTGAGGCCTTGCGATTGGCGCTACGCAGTATATAACCGTTGCTAGGCATCCGATGTAAGTTCTGTAACAAAGCAGCAAAAGAGGGGGCATACTGAATAATCCGCGTCCGATTCTTGCGGTTGGGAGGACAAAATCTCTTTGGGGGATTTCTAGACTACTAAAAACTAACCCTATAACCTGTGTTAATTACTTGAATGCCATGCTCCTTTCCCTTATTGTTATAATTTCCTATTGTGTATTAGATTGGGAAAAAAGGACGAGGTGTGTGTGTGTGTTTACTGGGCATTCAAAGCTCATGGCATTTCATGCCAGGTATCGAAAAAATGTACAAAACCAACGAAGAGTCAAATACATTTGAAGACTTAAGTTTGCCTTGGAGAAAGTTTAAAACCATTTCGCTTATTAGTTTAACTATGCTTTTATTTATTCTTGGATTGTAATAGTAATGGGACTCATTTTGTAAATTTAAAATTTGAGACACTGTAATTATTATTTACCTTGTAATCCTATGCTTATCTCTGCGTTACTTATGAAACCTTGTGTCAATGCCTTTTAAGATTTGTCAAAAGGGTAGTGCGCTACCTCAGAAAGCTGGACTTAGAAGGGAGGCTAACTTGACTCCTTCGACGATCTGGGATCTTACTTGGTTATTGGCCATAGGACTCATTAGTGTCACTTCCTAGACTCCTAACCTTAGATAAACCCTGTATTTAATTGTTAATATATTCTCTGATGTTCGCGATTTTTGGGGCGTCACAAAGATTATGAGATTTATTTAAATGCCTTAGACTTGGCATTGTTATGTTTGTTTTCATGAGTGAGATGTTTTGTATATGTATATTGTTGCCTTGTTCTCAGGAGTAGACGAGTGCTTTGATTTACGAATGTATGTATATGCTAACCATCCGGGGAGTGTGAGTCAAACTCGGGACGATATCCCCGTACAAATTTGGCTTCAGAGCGGTGTTAGGTATACAGGAGGCACATGGGATATATGTGTAGGCCGGAAGTGAAGGGCCGACGTGGTGGAATTAAGGTAGAAAGAATTAAATATGAACTTATATATATAGTTTGAATTGTATTGATTTGTACATCTTGAAACAAATAATAATTGACCTCAATAAGTTACAAAATTTGGATAGAGGCATGTGTACGTAATTCTAGATAACTTTTGTGTTTTAACTTTTTATTAAAAAGATCGATTAGAACTTGTAATCGGATGATCTTGGTTACAATAGTTTTTATTTATTTTAGCAATACAGATTTTAGATGTTATTTTAACCCATGAAACAAGCTCATTTTTATGGGTTTTGCGTAAATTAAAATAAAACATTATTATGAACACTTTTTGTGTTTTGAACTTTTCCCAAAAAAATCATCTTCGGGCAATTTCTTTTTCGTTTTCAGTTCCAGATTTTTCGATTGAATTTTGTTTAGGTTCTTCTATTAAGTTTTTCTCTCAACTTGTTCAGTTTCTACTAAATTCGTGCATAATACCTTTTATAAAATTTGATTCTGTACAACTTTTGTTCTTTGAGTTTTGGTCAATTCGAATTATTTAAGCATGAAACAGTGCATTTTTATACTTTTTCAGCAAGTTACTTATGATTGAATTATACTAACTTTTTTTTTTGTCTTTGCAGAATGGTGGGTCTTACTAACTTTTTATGCAGGGCTGACTCACCATAATTTATATTTATTTTGTTTATTTTATACTCAATTTATATTTAGCTGTGTACGGGTAAGAAACTAAATGTCACCGTATCTCGGGAAACTGCCCCTTCGTCTCGATGCGGGTGAAACTACTTGTCTTGTCTCGTAACAAGAATTAATATACTTTTTGTTGGTGTCTGGTGGACACATGGATGTCAAATCTTGTACTCATACCAGTATACTTGTATACTAACCCGTTTTGTCTCTTGGCAACTCGGATGCGTTCTATTTGAGTGCAACTGAGCTTCCTTTGCAGGATTAGTTGGGGTTACGGTGGTGACATGAAATAACTATAATTGTTAGACATGTCTCTTGGATTTCTTTTGTTTTCTTGAGTTTAGGGTTAATATTAGTTTACGTATTTATTATTTTTTTTTATAACCTTAATACTTTGATAATTTGGCATTGTGGGTTATTTTGTAACTTTACATTATTTAAGTTGTTTTGACTATTTGTTGCTACTTTAATGTAGGTGGTATTGGACAGTTATGAATTTATGATAGGTAGTTTGGTTGGCGTTTTGTTAGTTTTTTTATCCCTTGTAATCTTTTGAGCATGGGAATTTACTTAAACCTTATAGGACGAGAACGTTTAGATTTTGTTTCATCCCTAGGATTTGGATGATGGAATATTGATTAGGGTTTAGTCCTAATTTAATAGTTAACTGTTTAAATTTTGGGGCATGACATTTTGGCTTTGAACCTTCCCTTGTGAGACACTGTCGGATTTACTAGCTAACCAATGAACATGATGTCTTGAACTATTCAACCATTTGTGTAAACCAAGACAATAGAACTCACACAATATATTACTAGACACAGTTTAATTCTCACTATTGTATTCATTTTAGCCCTGAACAACCTGGTCTTTCATGAGTACTCTAGAGAATTGTAGCCCTTCACAAATCTTATAGAACCGGCACAATTCACACTCATATAGGTGATTTTTATGAAGAGTATTCTGCCATACTTCACTAGGTATTCACAGATATAACAATTATTAAAAGTATTTACTTAACCTAAAACGCTGCAGACATCACTATTTCATTATAAAAATTAGGTAGAAGTTTGACTCCCCAGTGATCCTTATGAGTCATAGACAACTTGGTTATCCCTTTGAACTTAGATATTGGGATCTCCAGTCAACTAGGTTGGTTGCCGTTGTGGTAACTCTTATTCAATAGGCTTAAGTCTCATTCCCCTCGATGAATTTTCAACTAACTCTCTTGCTAACTCCTTGGTTAATGAATCCGCTATGTTGTCTTTAGACTTTACATATTCAATGGAAATAATTCCATTAGAGATTGTTTCATAATGTTATGTCAACGACGAATGTGTCGTGACTTACCGTTATACATATGACTCTATGCTCTACCTATTGCTGATTGACTATCGCAATGTATGCATATAGCAGGCACCGGTTTTGGCCACATTGGAATATCTTCAAGGAAGTGACGAAGTCATTCTGCTTCTTCCCTAGCTTTATCTAAAGCTATAAACTCTGATTCCATAGTAAACCTAGCAATGCAAGTCTGTTTGGAAGATTTCCAAGATACAGCCGCCCCATCAAGAGTAAAGACATACCCATTAGTGGATTTTGAATCTCTAGTATCCAATATCCAATTTGCATCACAGTATCCTTCAAGTACTGCTAGATATCTAGTATAATTTAGCCCAAGTTATGAGTAAATCGGAAATATCTTAGAACCCTTATAATTTTTTTTTTAGTGTTCTACTCCTGGATTACTCGTATATCTACTTAATTTACTTACTGCATATGCTATATCCGGGTGAGTGTCGTTCATCAAGTACATTAAGCTTCCAATAATTTGGGCATACTCTAATTGAGAAATACTTTCCTATATATTTTTAGAAAGAAATAAATTAACATCCATAGGTGTTCTAGCAAGATAATCATCATCTTTGCTAAATTTGTCAAGTATTTTTTCAATGTAATGAGATTGTGACAAAGCATAACCTTCTGATGTTTTGGTAATTTTCATACCAAGTATTACACCAACAATCCCCATGTCCTTCATGTCAAAATGTTTATTTAACATTTTCTTGGTAGTTTTAATCATGTCATTATTACTACCTATGATAAGCATATCATCCACATAAAGGCATACTATAACATAATCCTTGCTCGTGTTTTTAATATAAACACATTTGTCACATTCATTAATTTTGAATCCATTTGACATCATTGCCGTGTCAAATTTCTCATGCCATTGCTTTGACGCTTGTTTTAAACCATATAATGATTTAACTAGTTTACACACTTTCTTTTCTTTTCTTTTCTTGGAACAGAAAATCCTTCTAGTTGTTCCATGTAAATTTCTTCATCTAACTCATCATTTAAGAAAGCGGTTTTCACATCCATTTGATAAATTTCTAGATTGTACAAAGATGCAATGGCAATTAGCATTCTAATGGATGTTATTCTAGTAACTGGTGAGTATGTGTCAAAGTAATCTAGCCCTTCTTTTTGTGCATATTCTTTTACTACAATTCTTGCCTTGTATTTTTCAATTGATCCATCCGCTTTCATTTTCCTTTTAAAAATCCACTTGTACCCAAGAGGTTTACAACCTAATGGCAAATCCACAAATTCTCAAGTATGATTTTGCAGGATGGATTCAATTTCGTTATTTATAGCTTCTTTCCATAAAAGAGCCTCAGGATTAGACATAGTTTCTTTAAAAGTTAAAGGCTCATTTTCTAACAAAAATATTAGAAAATATAGACCAAAAGATTTTGAGGTTCTAGCACGTTTACTACACCTAGGTTCATCTTCCTCATTTTAATCTATCTCTTGCTCTTGTTCTTGATTTTGTTCTTGATCATGACTAGTAATAGCATCATAAGATCTTTTGTTAGTACTAGTCTCTTGTCTAGTCTTGTTTGGAAATATATATATTCAAAGAACAATGCATTCCGAGATTCAATAATAGTATTTATATGCATTTCGGAATGTTCTGACTTATGAATCAAAAACCGATATGCACTATTATTCTTGGCATAACCAATGAAAATGCAATCAACAATTTTAGGACCTATTTTAGTCTTTTTAGGACTAGGAATAGCCACTTTAGCCAAACACCCCCACATTTTTAAGTATTTGTAGGATAGTACTCTCCCATACCACATTTCATAAGGTGTTTGATTCACTTTCTTTCGGGGTACTTTATTAAGAATATAATTAGCAGAAAGTATTGCTTCCCTCCACAAGTTCTGAGGTAATCTAGAACTGATTAACATGGCATTCATCATTTCTTTTAAAGTCCTATTTTTCCTTTCAGCAATTCCATTTTGCTGAGGTGATTAAGCAGCGGTGGTTTGATGAATTATTCCATGTTCTTTACAAAACTCATCAAAAGGTGATTCATATTCACCACCTTTATCACTTTTAAGTTTTTTAATTTTCTTACCAAATTGATTTTTAACTTCATTCTTATATTGAATGAAAGTTTTCAAAGCTTCATCATTGGTTCGAATTAAATAAACATAACTATATCTAGTATAGTCGTCTATGAAAGTGATAAAATTCTCACCTCTAGTTTGAATTGATTTAAAATCACAAATGTCACTATAAATTTCAATTGAATGGAAAGGAGTATTAGTTAATTTTGCCTCAAAGCAAATTTCACATTTATGATTTAAATCAATGTCAAATTTAGGTAAACATTCCATATTAATTAATCTATACAAAGATCTATAATTAACATGTCCTAATCTACCATGCTACAAATTTAAAGACTCAAGCAAGTAAGAAGAAGATGTATTTTTATTAATAACAAAGGGTACAACAGTCATTATATTCATTTTGAAAAGGCCATCAAACATGTAACCTTTTTCTACATACATCTCATTCTTAATAAGTACAATCTTATCACTCTCAAATACTAGCCTAAACCCATTTTTATTCAACAAAGATTCGAAGACTAGATTCTTTCGAATGTCCGGTACATGCAGCATATTGTTGAGAGTGAGTTCCTTTCTAGATGTCATCTTCAGAATAATCTTTCCTTGCTCTTCAACTTCAGAAGTCGAGGAGTTTCCCATAAAAAGTTATTCACCGTTGTCTACCACAGAATAAGATGTGAACATCTTTTTTCCAGCACAAATATGACGAGTAGTACCAGTGTCCACCCACCATTCTTTAAGATTTCCAACAAGATTTTCCTCGAAAATAACTGCAGAAAGATTTAAGTCCTCAACACCATTAAAAAATTTGTTCACTTTGGTCATATTGGCTTGAGCAGGCTTCTTGCTTGATCTTCTTTTACCTTTGTATTTGCTATGACAATCTTTGGCTCGATATTCCTCTTTGTCACAAATGTAACATTTGCCATTAAATTTGTACTTCTTATTTTCCCCTCCTTTAGAGCCTTGTGCGGAACTTTCTCCAAAATACTTCCGTTTCTTTGCTTTTGGGGCATGTTTTACTACATTTTCCTTAGACTCCATTGGATGCTTACCAGCCTGCTTTTCAGAGTTGCGGTTGTCCCCCTCAATCCTCAAATGCACAATCAATTCTTTCAAAGTTATTTATTTGCCCTTGTGTTTGAGGTAGTTCTTGAATTCCTTTTAACCTTGTGGTAATTTTTCAATTAAGGCAGCAACTTGAAAAGATTCACTGAGAGACATGCCTTCTACATGAATGTCATGTAGAATGAGTTGGAGATCTTGAACTTGGCTTATCACAGTCTTAGAATCAACCATTACAAAGTCCAGAAATTTGCCTACCACGAATTTCTTCAAGCCAACATCTTCTGTTTTGTACTTTTTCTCCAAAGACTCCCAAAATTCTTTTGCCATCTTGATAAGACTGTAGAGATTGTATAATGTATTGTCAAGTCCGTTCAAGATATAATTCCGACAAAGGAAATTAGCATGTTTCCAGGCATCGACAGCAGCAATTACTTACCAGTCGGTTTCATCCTTTTTTAGAGTAGGAGCATTTTCACGGAGAAAACGTGCCAGGTTGAGAGTAGTAAGATAGAACAACATTTTATGTTGCCATCTCTTAAAATCAGTTCCTAAGAACTTCTCTGGCTTTTCACCGTGATTGACTAGCACAGTCACAATAAGAGAGGGTGTTGGAGAAATTACAGTCACCATGCCAATATTAGTTTGAGTATTAGTTTTAGTAGCCATAAATTCTAAATTATAAAACAAAATTATAATTAGAATTTTTACTACACAAAAAATTTAAACCAAACCACACAATTAAATTTTGTAAAAATAAAAGAAACAAGAATTGTAACTTTTATTTTTAATTAATTTGAAAATAAAATAAAATATATTTAAACAACTTAATTCCACACAGAAAAATATTTATGTAACATTTCAAAAATTAAAATACTGGAAACAGAATTTTAATTAATGAAAACTTATAAATTATTTCTGAAAATCAAAATTAATTTATGACCAACTTCACAAATAAATATTCTGAATTATTAATGACTACCAGTATATTACTACTAGTTGTCAAAGAAAATAAACAGTATATTACTACTATTTTTCAAACAGTATATTACAATTATTTATTTTTTCAACCAGAATATTATTTTGTAAAACCACATAAAATAATTTCTATAAGAAGAAGAGAAGAAGAAAGAAAACAAACGAAAAATTCTGTTTAAATAGAATAATTTGAATATGTCTTAAGATTGTTGGAACAATCTTATGTGTAAAATAAATAACTTGAAACAAATCAAACAAATAAAAATAAATTACTTACAGAATTTATTTTACCGAAATAAATAAGTACAAAAATAGATCAAGTCGAGTGTATGATACTCTGTTCTTAAGACAGATTTGTCTCGCTTCGGTGCTTACAGATAAAAGGCGTCTATCTCCCAGAATATAATGATCTTCCTAGATTGTAGTAGCACTCCAAACAATCTATACGGTGAACCAAACCTGTGTTTTATACTCTCATATATTTCTCTAAAAAAAAAAGTAGAATGAAGAATAAAAATGCAAGAGTGCAAAAACAGGAAAGGAAAGAATTTTCTGGATGTTTTTCATTGTGAAAATCTACTGGAATGAGTCCTCTATTTATAGGCATAGATGGTGACCTTTGGACAGATCCGAATAGGTGCAACTTCAAACTAAACAAGTGCAAAAACTGTTTGAATAGATCTACTGATAGTTTTGAATCTGTCTGGGCAGTTTTATAATTATTTAGACAGTTTGAATCTGTTGGACAGTAGAAGGGAATTTCGGACAAGAGGAGGCAAAAAATTGAATTTTCCCACAAGAATTTTTTTGAAAAGGTTTAAAGAAATTTTGTCCAAAAAATTAAAGTTAGAACCGACCCGAACTAGACGGACGGCGGTGGCACGCCCGTGTGGTGGTTTGAGCCAAAGGTCACTTTGTCCATAACTCATCCCTTTTACAAATTTGGGATGCCCCTTGGGGCCCAACCCAAATGTTGCCACCTAGAGCTTATATACATACACAAGCTCTCTTAAAGTTTCAATGTAAGACAATCCTTACAAGGAAACCCACATTTTATTCTTTAATTGTTCATTCCACGAACCCGAAAACAACGTCAACTTCTCATTCATTCATAAATGGTTTTGACGAACCGTTTGCACCGTGTGACTTGCCATGCGGCAAGGAACACATCACCTCTTTAGACCCACCCTAAAAACGTGTGGGCCCCACTCAAATTTGGGATTAAAGTTGGCCCAAAACAAGTCTATAAAACCATATCTTTCCAATAGAAACTCTAATTGTCAAATCTGTAATGGCTTGCAAACAGCAAATGCGAAATATTATATTATGAATGGTCACTTTAATCCTTATACTTTCATTCTTCTGTCAGTTTTTTGCATGGTATTATAAGACTGAGTCTAATTGTTACTTGACTCAAAATCTAAGGGATTGATTATGACAATAGCATGTTTGTTTTGAGGGATAAGGGTGTGGGATTGGACTATTAGTCCCACCGGACTAATAGTTCATTGTTTGTTTGAAAAATTTTGCTCCGGACTATTATTCCCACAAATATGGGACTATCCTATCCCATGGGGGGAGGTGGGATAGAAACCATGGGATTGGTATCCCATGGGATTATTTTGTGAAATGTCCATTTTACTCTTCATGCTATTACTTAGTAAACAATTAGAAAAGGGTAAAATAGTCTTTTGAACATTTATAAATTATTTTTTTAGTGTTGTTAATTTAAAATTATATATTAAATAAAAAATTTAAATTATAAATTATAAATTTAATTTAATTGAAACTAATAAATTAAAAATTATGGCCTTATAAATTAAATTTTTTTAGTGTTTTAAAAAATTAAATTTACATATTAAATAAAATTATTTTTTTAGTGTTGTTAATTTAAAATTATATATTAAATAAAAATATAAATTACAAATTAAATTTATTTAAAAATAATAAATTATAAATTATGGCCTTATAAATTAAATTTTTTTAGTGTTGTTGAAAATTTAATTTATATATTAAATAAAATTATTTTTTTATTGTCGTTAATTTAAAATTATATATTAAATAAAAATATAATTGTAAATTTAATTTAATTGAAAATAATAAATTAAAAATTATGGCCTTATAAATTAAAATTTTTTAGTGTTGTTAAATTATAAATTATAGATTACAAATTTAAAATTATATATTAAATAAAAATTATAAATTACAAGGATAAAATAGTCTTTTAAACATTTATCCTTCTCGACAATATTCCAAACAAACATGGGATTCAATAGAATAGTCCAATCCAGACTTCTAATCCCATGACTGAACAAACATAGGATACAAATTTAGTCTAACCAAATAATCCCGGGACAATGTATCCCAGGACTAATAGTCCGATGGATTACAATCCCCCCTTATCCAGTCCGTCTAAACAAACGCACCCTTAAAAGATTAAGAGACAAAGTAAAATTAAAGGGGTATATAAGATGATATAAATAAGTATATTTTTTTGACTTTTTTATAAAAAAAATGTGCAGATAAATAGAGAGATGATGTGAACCAAATAAATACATTATGTTAAATACCCCTAAATATACAAAATATAAAAGTGTAAAATGTAATTTATTTAATTTTTTTTTTTTTATGTAGGGCTATGAAGTGGGGATCATCGTTCTTTTCTTTCCTTCTTTTTTTGGGTCAAATGAAAAGGCGACATTTTCATGATGGTGGCCAATTGCAACCGACAGCACGCTTTTGTTTTGGTGTAAAAAGGTTGCATTTTTTTTTTCTTTTTTTCAATTCATTGTTATCCATATTCACCCAAAAAAAAAAAATCATTGTTATCCACGAGCCACCACAGTGTTATGTCCAAAATCAAGTAATCCGAAATTCAGTTTCTTATTTGTCCATGAGGTGTTACTACTACTAATTTAGTAATTTAGTCTTTAGTTAGGTTGGGTAGTTGATTGTTGATATTCTGATTGTATTACCTTTTTTTTGTTTTTTAAAATTGGGATAAACTTTCATCATTTAAATTGAAAATTCTAATCCAGTTTGTATGACAAGAACAACGGATTTCAAGAGTGAACTCTACTACTGTAAGGCTCATTGATTCTCTTGTAAAAATTGAGTTGGATGTCCAGTCAACTAGAGAAAAATGTTTTTTATCTTCTTTGATAAGTTTCTTACATATAACCAACCGATTAGGTGAGTTGTCTATAATTCTTACACCACAATGAGCCTTATAGGGATATTTTTTGTGAATGACAGCACGTGACCAAGGTGATGTTGAAAAGTCAGCTGAGGTGCCACGTGGCCTAGTCGGCATCTCGACTAGGCTGAAGTTATCTGCAAAGATGCCGGAATCCGAAATATGCAGATAAGGGACAAGAGTCCTATAATAGAGGAGGATCTCAGTCTAGACAAAGATAAGGCTCTTATGGAGTTTATCCCTATCTAATTGAGAGTTTAGGATGAGTATTGAGTCTGAGTCGACTGAAGTGTGACTTCTACAAGGATTAGGTCAGTATAAAAGCAAGGCACCCCGTGGGTCTCAGGTATGTGTGATATACGTATAAAAGCAAGGCACCCCGTGGGTCTCAAGTATGATATACTATGAGTAGTAAGTTCTTTCTTGTAAGTTAAGCATAATTTGCTATCTTTAAAAGATATTTGATTATTGACTTGAGCGGCGGAGTGCTCTTGGATAGACAAACTACTGCCGAATTCTTATCTTTCTGTGACAGGTTATTCGGACTTAATTTATTCTGTCGATACTCTCCAGTTGAGTTTTTACTTTAATTGTGTGATCAGAAATCAACACTCACAAGCCCCATAGTAAAACTTACGAACCTTCTCACAAAAATTAAACTAGATGCCTAACTCAGATGACCGCTGGTTGGTTTTTTTTTTTTTCACTCAAAAGTTTCTTTCATGAACAATCGATTAGCCAATTGTCTATAGTTTTGGTACCTCACTTAGAGGTTAGGTATGACTCCATCCTGCTAGTCTTCTTTCCCATTTTAAAAATCGGATAAATTTATATTTTGATATATCAAAAATATTTTTTATTTTTATTTCAAAAATGATTTGTGGCACTAAAAAGATGGGCACTAATGCCCCTAATTTCTAATCTGGGTAATTGTTTTTTTTTTTTCTTCTTTTTTTGCCTTATATAGAAATTAGTGCCATTAATTCCCTCAAATTCGAAGCACTAATCACAACCCTTTTTATTTTTCTACTGTGGAATAAAGTGTTGTTTTTTACTTTCAGGTAGTTCTATTGTCAAAATAATAGTAGCCTTTTGTCCAACGATATGCAATTATTGAAAGCACCGATTGATTTGGTAAAAGTTCAACATGATTTAGAATCCTACCTTGTAGCTTCTATTATTCACCCTCTAGCCTAATTGACAAACTTTATCAAAATTTTGACCAATAATGACTGCTTATATACCTTATCTTAAAAAAATGACTACTCATATACCCAAAAAAAAATAAAAAATAAAAAAAATTAGACACTCTGTTTAGTTTTGAATTTTTAAAAATAATTTATAAAATTTTTAATTTTTTTAATATTTTCATTAATTTGTTTTAATTTTTAAAGTCACTTAATTTGGATACATTTAAAAAATAAAATGTTTGTGAAAAAATCTATATATCACAAAATCAATATATATACGTATAAATCTACTGAATGTTATTTTTTTGTATTTAGTGGATTTTATATAAAAAAATCACAAATTTTGTATTTTTTTAATTTATCTAGATTAAGTGAATTTAAAAATTAAAAAAAAATCATATGATATTAAAAATGAACACTAAATTAATAAAGGGCAAATTACACAAATAGTCCCTATAGTTTGGGGCTTGTGTCACTTTGGTCCCTGACTTTTCAATTGTGACACATTTGACCCTGAATTTTGAATCTTGTTCCAAATAAGGACAATTGAATATATAATTAGATTTTTCAAGGGTAAAATTGTCAATTTGATAAAATATAAACTAATTTGATAAAAATAAATGTCAAACAAATATTTTTGAATTTTTAAAAATTATTTCTACCTACTAAAAATAAAATTATGTAAAATTGATAAATCTTTTAGACATTTATTTTTTTTTTTTACCAAATTAATTTTTATTATGTGTTTAGACGATGATCATGTAAAATTAATTTTAAAAAATTAATCATGTAATTTTTATTAATTTTACATAATTTTATCATTGGTGGATAAAAATAATTTTAAAAAAATTAAAAATATTTTTTGACATTTATTTTTATCAAATTAGTTTATATTTTATCAAATTGACGATTTTACCCTTGAAAAATCTAATAATATTTTCAATTGTCCTTATTTGAAACAAGATTCAAAATTCAGGGTCAAATGTGTCACAATTGAAAAGTCAGGGACCAAAGTGACACAAGTCCCAAACTATAGGGACTATTAGTGTAATTAACCCATTAATAAAATATGAAAAGAAAAGAAAAAAAAACACACACACATACACACACAAAACTTGTTTTTTATGTGAATATTGGCTTCTTTTTTTTCTTTTTTTTCTTTTTTTTTTTGAGTAAACAACCTTATTAGTTTTGGGCCATCTCTATTGTGTATAGAATAATGATATTTCTTTGCCAACATAACAAATGTTTCATCAGTAGTATATAGAACAATTATATTATTTTGACAAAAATAAAAATCAAAGAGATGGCATTTTTTTAGTTCGTCATCTAACTAGAGAGAAACCATTAGGCTTTGCCATCTTTTTTATTGATAACTCGTTTTTTTAGTCAGTAATTATAAAAAAGAGATGGCGTTTTTTTAATCGGTAACTATAGATTTTTGTTTTAAAAAAATAAACAATAAATATAATTTTAAAAATAGACCATCTATTTCTTATAATACAAATGTAGAATAATCATATGATTAATAATATTTGATCATTATTCTTTTTATATAAATATTCTATTCAATAAAATTTAAAAATTGAACGAGCCTAATCACGAAACAAACCCACCAAGCCCAATTGTTTCTCTCAATTAAGAGAATTGAAACTTTACCAAGAAGAAAAAAATAACTAAAAAGACAGTAATATTCCTTTCCAGTGGTTGATGTGTGTTGGCAAACTTCTTCGTTTTGTAACATTGCTCTCATAAATTGAGCATTTTCTCAGTGTAATTTAAATAAAAATAATCTTATATGTGATTTGCTTCCACAGTCCCAAAAACAAAAACAAAAAAAAAAAAGGGGGGGGGGGGGGGGGGAGGGAGAAGATGAGATAGGTACGTGACAAAGGTCTGAAGAAAAGGTTTAACTGTCAAAGGTCTGAAGAAAAGAATAGGGTATCTGCATCAATTACTCTCCAACTAAAAGCAGTTGTCCCTGGATGGTGAGATAGGTAGGTGACAAGACTTTAGAACTCATATCCATACCAATGAAACTTGCGAGATTCTCGCACACTGTACTGAATAACTGTTTTAAAATATTTAAAAGTTAAACGTGAAACATATCATAATAATAAATTGTTGTTATTAATGGGTTTTATCATTATACATCTCTAATACAGTGTTAGCAACTAAAATAACACATTAGATGATAAAATAAGATAATAAAAATAGATATTGATTACAACATATTCACCTCATTTGAAAAGTTACCATTTTAGTAGATTATTTTAGTCTTTAACTATTTTAGTAGAATAAAATATTTATATTTAGAAAGATTGTTAGATTTTTTTTTATAGTTAGATGTGTTATTTATAAAGAAAAAGTGAAATGATTATGAGTTTGATGTAACATCTTATCTTATTAACTATTTTAACTTATTTTATCTTTGTGAATTTTGAATTAGGATCCTCTCTTTGATCTCTCTCCTAACTCCCTACTTGTTGAGCTATTGGGCTCAATTTTGATGATCCGAACCATTCACATTTTAAGATTTGTTGAATATATCATACCTATAAAAGATCAAGTTGATCAGATATTAAAAAACACGTGTTCAGAAAACTATTTATTAAATTTTTAAAAAAAATGGTTTTTAGCCTCTATTTAGGAAAATGGGTTGGGTTGGGTTGGGTTGGGTTGGGTTGGGTTTGGGGGCTATTTTAGCCACAAAAATATAAAATAGACTTTTTAACTCAATAAGACAAAATATCACATGTAACCCATAATCATTACCTTCTTTCTCTTACAAAAAGTCAAAAAAGTCAATTAGTCATTTCCAAATGAGGCTTTTTAGCTCCAAACTAAAATAGCCAAAAAATTAAAAAATAACCCACTTCCCAAACAAACTCTAAGTTTAATAATCTGAGCACGTGATTTTTGATATCCGATCAATACTCAACAAATCTTAAAATATAAACAATTCGAATTATCAAATTTAAGTCCAAAAGTGGGCTCCATGGCCCAACAAATAAGAAGATAAGGAAAGGATCCTGATTGGTGAATTTTAACCCAAAAAACTAAAAAAATCCTTTGCCAAACACCCACATTACTTACTTTTATTCCTAATATTGCTTTCTTGTAGACTAATGTAAAATGATACAGATCTTTCTATCGCTTTACCCTTTTTGAGTGGAAGGTTAAAAGTTATGTTTTAACATTTTAATTTATTTTAGGTCACGTCATATTATTTTTTTATTTTATATATCAGCTTCGATATGGAGCTCGAATTTCAGGGGCACTAATGTCCCGAAATTCTATATCAGGAAAAAAAAAAAAAAAAAAAACAAACAAAGTTACCAAAACAGGAAATTAGTGCCATTAGTGCCAACAGTTTTAGTGCCATAAATTATTTTTCTTTTATATATATATATATATATTTTTAAAAAGCTAAAAAAAATCAACACCCACCTCCCTTTGTTTTAACTTTTGACATTGACTAGGAGGGATGGGCCATCATTGCAAGGTTTGAAAGGTTCAGCAAGCAAGCATAATGATATCTCAACGTGACATGTATCCTTCGCGTCTCCTCATGTATCTCCTTGTGTTTCTCTTTTTCTACAGTGGAGAAAGTTATGCAGTGAACTTTAGGGAAGGTACCTACAAGTGTTCTACGGTCGGTGGAGGAAGGAGGGTTATAATTTTATGTTATGAATATAAATTATGTTTGTTTGGTGAATTAAGTTTAATTTGAATATGAATATTGTAAGTTTGAGTGATGAGATTAATAGTGATGATATTAGTTACTTGAGATTAAGAGCTCGTTTGAGAAGTGGGTTAACTTTTTGATTATTTTAGCATGAGACTAAAAAATCTCGTTTGAGATAGATTTTTTTTATTTTTATGAGAAAAAAATGAAATGATTATGAGTTAGATATGACATTTTACCTTATTTGACTAAAATAATCTATTTTGTCTTATATAGCTATTTTAGCCCTAATATTCTTCGCAAACAAGCTCTAAATTTACAAAAATATCTAAAAATCTTTGTCACATATAATATAAATTTTTTGTTTTGTGAAGTAAAGGGTAAAAATAATCTTTTAACAACCAATCATGTGAGGGGATTTGCAATTCCAATCCTCTCATGGGAATATGCTAATCTCACCATTGGGGGATTCATACTCATGGAATTATCAATCTCATACTATTTTATTGCAAACAAACATAGATTGGGTAAATTTCATGGGTTGCTATTCAAATCTTATTTTCCAAACCCCTAATCAAACATGGCCATAGGAAATAAGAAGAACTTGATAGTAAGTGATTGATGGGAAATACAAATGCATAATACTTCTGAAAGACTTAATTAATAATTTTTCTTTACTATGTCCAGAGTCCATTGTGTGATGGAGGAAAGTGGTGGTAGGTAGTGGCGTATGGAAAAGATGATAGGAGAGATGAAGGGGTGGTTGTGTGGTGGTGGGAAAGGCAATTCAACGTTTCTTTAGGCATAAAGACAATTTAACTCCAATAGTTTAAATGGGCTTTTCATATATTTTTACATTGTAATATTTTTAATTTGTATTTTTATGAATCTAGTCTTTTCATTTAGTTTAATTTTAATATATCAATTGGAGTATTTTCTTCTATCTTCAAAATACTTTTTAAAACTTTTAATTTTGAAGACAAATTTAATACATTAGTTGAAGAGATTACTTTGTTTGGTTGTCTTCAAAACTTATTTTTTGAAAAACACTAAAAATTTATTTGGTAAAAAATACAGTTATTGTGTCAAAAATAATTTAAATGGTAAACAATAATTCAAAAACACTTATTATTTTTATATTGTTTTCTTTTTTCTTTTTGCAAATATAGTTATTGTGTTTATTTCTACCTAGCTTGTTTTTAGTGTTTTTCAAAACAAAAAACAAAACCAAAAGTAATTTGACCCAATTTATTGACTGTTAACATTTACTGCTCCAACACCCTTAACAGACAATGGCCAGGTTTAAGCCTCAAATATTTTCAAAAACAAATTTGGGCCCCTAAATTTTGGGCATTTTGAATACAAATTGGGCCATTTTATTAGAAACTTTGAACATTTCAAATATAAGTGGGCTTCTTATTTTATGGACAAGCAGAAGAGGTAACATAATTTTGAAGTCCAATTTTTAACCAGTTTTAGGGGCCCAAAGCTTCTGTTTTCTGGGCTTCTTGCAAAGCCAGCCCTGCGGCTCACTTGCTTAGCGGGTGAGTTGTTACTGGTGGTGGGAAGTGATGGTTCCGTTACTGGTGGTGGGAAGTGAAGCAGGGTGTTACTAGTGGTGATAGTAAGGTGGTTATAAGTTTTTTTCGGTCAAGAGATAATAAATTATTTATAATATATGAAGTATAAACCTGAATAATCATAGTTCAATAAATATAGAACCAAACAAAGGAACCTAGCCTAACAACCAATTAATTTCGTTTGGCTAAGTTGATTGGAACTAAGGCTGGTTTGACATCTTCAAAATAATTCAAAAAGTCAAAAAATTATAAAAAAAAAAGTTAAAAAGTTATCACTATTCATTAAAAAAAATAATAAAAAAATTAAAAAGACAAAAAATAAAAAAACTCAGTCTGACGTCCACAGGTGAAGCTAATTTGTTTGAAAAAATTGTACAGCCATATTGCACAAAAAGCACGCTATTGTTCAGCCCGTGGGGGGCTATCACGGATTCCGTTTTGATAATTTGAACCGTTAAATGTGTAAAACTCGTCAAGTACTATATGTTTGTAAAAAATCATGTTAATCGAATATCGCTAAATATATGATCAAATCAGTTTTGTATAAAAAAAATGGATGGTGTCATAGTTAACAGTTGAAAAAAAATAATCCGATCAAATAGCTATCGATATCCGATCAATGTGATTTTTTATAAATATATAATACTTGATGAGTTCTACACATTAAACGGTTTCAATTAGCAAAAAGGGACCCGTGGTGGGCCCCCACGGGCCGAACATCACAGTCCAATGCAATGCCCGCAAATGAGGCAATAATTTCTTATGTCAAATGCCTCTACCCAAGACGGTTGGCAGTACTGCTACTCTCCCTACCTTCTCTTACACACTAATTTATACAATTTTATAATACACGTTTTTTCATAAAAAGTCAAAAAGTTAACTCAAACAACCATATTTTTTTCTCAACTTTTTAGTCCAAAAAGACAAAAACTACACTTATTTAGGATACCTCAAACAACTCCTAAAAAATACAAAAGACAAAATAGGCTAAATAATTCAATAAGACAAATGTTACATCCAGATCATAATCATTTCACTTTTTTCTTACAAAAGCCAAAAAATTCTTCCCAAATAAATTTTTTAATCCCAAACTAAAAAAGTCTCAACTCTAAAAAATCAACTAAAAAAGTTATGACCAAACCGCAGCAAAAGAACTATTTTGGAACATAATTAATATTTGAAACATAAGCAATACTAATTTAGCTCCTAACCACAACATTTGTCCATGTTTGATTGCCTCGTTATTAGTGGGATTGAAAACGGGAGAAACATATAAGGCACGCTAGATTGTTAATCCGGTATTTGACTACAAAATAAATTAAGATGAAAGGATTGAAAGTGGTGAATATATGGGCCTCACTGGATAGTCCAATTCAATATTTGTTCACATGGTACTTAATTTTGAATAATTTTAGTACTAACATAGAGAATTAAATAGAGAAAAATAGAGGGTTTATATAATAACATAGGTAGTGTAGTAATAGAACAATGAGGCCTCTCTAGATTATTTTTTTTCTTCGTCCAAAGGTTCAAAATAATTATATATTTTAACCAAATACAATAACTTTACTCTTTTTATTCAATCATTTGTCCCATGGTATAGCGTATCTGTAGGGGTCAGAAATTAAACCTCAAATTAAATATAGGCCTAAGTGTTGAAGTCGCCCTTTTGAGACGACTAGGAATGAAAAAAGAGCATGGGCTAAAGCCCAAGGGAAGTGGGCCAACAGTGGGCCGAAGCTAGTCCGACCCGCCAAGGGTCCAAACGAACTCCACGAAGGAAAATGCCTAAGTCAAGTTGCAGAGGGAACACTTGCAGCGATCAAGTTGCTGAGGCACTCTGCCTCAGTACCGCCATTCCCCAATAATGTCGGTTCAGCTGCCACCTGAAGTTGCTAAGGGAAAGAGAAAGCCGAAGCAACTAAGTTGCAGAGGCAACACTTACGACAGCCAAGTTGCGGAGGTACTTTGTTTCAGCGCCGCCATTCAAAGTACTGTCGGTTCTGCCGCCATCTGAAGTTGCTGAGGGAAGGATAGAACCGAAGCAACTAAGTTGCAGAGGCATTACTTGCAGCACCCAAGTTGCAAAGGTACTTTGTCATCGCTGCCATCTCTAATATTGTCGGTTTTGTCATTTGAATTTGTCACGGGAAATGACTGCCGCTGCGACTATATAGTCGCATCAACTAACTCGCGGAGGGAACACCTTGCCAAGATGATAGCAGCCTTTGGGAGAAGCTTCCCCTCCACGAGTAGAGGCTAATACTTGGCGCTGATAGCAGGCCCTAAGGCATTACTAGCCTAAGGCTGATAGCATGCCCCCAAAGTCACTTTTAGCTCGGCGCTGATAGCAAGCCTCGAAGCTCACTAGCTTGGCGCTAATAGTACGCCCCAAGGCTTACTGGTTGGAGTTGATAGCAGGCTCAGAGACATTAGTATACCACGGTGACCCCGCGAAGATGGGAACAGGGTAGCCCGAGTGTAAGGGACTTCCTTTCCATTACCTAGGTCATAAACCTACCTTAGTCGCACAGGCAGGACTACGGAAGCCTTCTTGGGCTTGGTACTAAGGCACAGCAAGGCTGATAGCAGGCTTGGCTATGGCATTCGCCCTAGGAAACTAGGGAGTTTGTGGTTAGGTGGCTAAGGGTGGAGGTTTTGCTGAAGTGCGCACGAACATAGTCGATAGCAGACTAATGAAGTCCTAAGAATGCATGTACTGGCCAAGTAGAACTGAGAAGGCAAGTGCAGTAGCAAGGTTTACCGCTGCAAGTGCACTTGCTGAGGTTCAAGCTGAGAAGGCAAGTGCAGCAGCAAACACTCTCGCTACAACTGCACTTGCTGAGGCTCAAAAAAGGTAGTTGCAGAGGCAAACAGATAGTACATAGCACATGTAGAAGGACACATGACACCTTCAGCCTGGTGGCTCAAGGCAGAATATTCTATGTGATCTTCTAGGACACATATCCTTTCTCTATTTGGCCACTTGGTGTCCTCTTGGTACCACAGAAAAGCCTATAAATAGGACTCCCTACATTTCTGGTGGCTCCACTGGGAAGGCTGCTTTGTTGATGGTTCATACCCGCAGTGGTTTACACACTTCACTGGAAAAAATGACAAAGAATGAAGTTCAGCAACCCCCACGGCAGCAAGGCTCTTCCAATGGTGGAGCAACACATGCTGAGGACCATGACCACAGTGATGTGGTTAAGGCAGTCCAATCACTCCAGGATACGCAGAGGGAGATCCTGACAGCTTTCCAAACTCTCACTGAGGCTATTATGGCCATGGCGTCCAAACCAGCTCTAGTGCAAACACCTCCGCCTATAATAGTCCCAAACTCAGTACTTAACCTGTTCCCTGGGAATCAGGCTCCGATCCAGACGCCTCCAGTGGTACTGCAGGCGAACAGTACGGCTGCTGGTTCAACTACCTAGGAACAGACTGGACCATTCCAACACACTCACTTTGTTACGCTAGTCGATGTACAAGCTATGCTCTAGCAAGAGCGCAGCAAGAATCAACTACCATCTCTCCCCGACCTAGATGTGAAGCCCCCATACTCACAGGAGATATTGGTTATGCCATACCCAACTGGGTAAACAGTACCCAAGTTTATCAAGTTTGATGGGAAGCAAGGCAATGCCACAAAACATGTGGTGAGGTTCATTGAAACTCTCGGTGTCCATGATAGTGACAACTCTCTGCGCTTTCGGGAGTTCTCCAAATCACTTACCGAAAGGGCTTATAGCTGGTATGTGAACTTGGCCCCCACCTTGATCAAGAGTTGGGAAAAGATGGTGAACAAGTTCCATACAAAGTTCTTCCAAGTCCAAGAGAAAGTTACAACCCTCACGCTTGGGCAAGACGTCCAAAAAGAAGGTGAGGATACACTGGACTATGTCAAGCGATTCCAGGATAAGACTATTGACTGTCATGAACCAGTGGATAAGGCCCATTAAGTCAGCATATGTATGGAAGGTGTCATACGCGACTACAAAATTTTCTTGGTGAACCATAATCTGCCTACCTTTTCAGCCTTGGTTGAGGAGCTAAGAACCTCAGTACCACTGGCTCTCTACATAGATCTCGCGACAGTCACCGTTACTCCTACAGCAGCAGAGTTGCTGTGGTGACCTCTGCAAGAGGGAGCCGCTCGCAAGGGGAGGTGTCATCTACTCAGAAGAGGAAGAGTTATGAGGATAGAAATCCATATCCCTGCAGCCTTGAGAATGTTAAGGCCTTGGTTAAAGAATGGGTAGCTGATAGTGAATTTACTTTGCCTCCGATTGATGTCCCTCCAACCAAGAAGGACAAAAAAAAGCCCAGATTATTGTATATATCACAAAGCCACCAGACATCCTACTAGGGACTGTTGGATTTTGAAAAGTATCTTCAAGAAGAAAGTTGACGCGAATGAGCTGAATTTCAAAGATGCCGGTAACCGTGTTGTAAGAAATGACCCTTATCTTAACCACAAGGAGAAAGGGAAGAATATACATATGATTGGTTATCTTGGGCCTCTGCGTGATCAAGTGCACATGGCGTCTTGCTATGATGAGTTAGAAGAAATTGCAACTAGCCAGCTCCCTCAAACAGTACCTACGAAAGCAAAACTCGCAAAGGATACTCATGCTCAAGCCTTACAAAATTCTGTCAAGTTTTGTACCTTCTTTAACTAACTGGGGCTGAGCCAAGCCGCCAGGTTGGAAGCAACAAAGGCCCTCATCAACATCTCTGAAGTGCAACATACTGAAGTTGTTGAGGCTAAGGAGTATGTGCCTTGGCGCATCCAGGAAGATTATGGGGCCCTTACTTTTTTAGAGGTAGACAAAGCATACTCATTTCCTCATAACCGTCCTCTTTTTGTCACAGCTTAAATCAATGATGTGGAGTTCAAGCATGCTTTCCTTGATGGCGGAGCATCCATAAACATCATCACTACCAACACCTTTGTGAAGGCTGGCATCCCAGAGTCCAAGATGGTCCGCCAACCCATTACTGTGAATGGTTTTGGTGGTGAGAAAAAGGTTACTAAGGGCCATGTTGTAGTGGACTTAGTAGTTGGCGAGATCTGCTCCACCACTAAGTTCCATGTGATTGAATGATTGAAGCGGACACAAATTACCACATGATACTTGGTAAAGCTTGGATGCACGGATATGGGGCTATCCCGTCGAGTTATCACCAATGCGTAAAGGCAAAGTTGGGGAAGCGCACAGTGACCATAAATGCATCTGAAAAGCCATTTAGAGTAGAAGAGGCACACTATTTTGATGCAGTCTTCTTTACTGAGTTGTCAACGAATGAAACTCCAAGGACTGGTAAGGTTGCAGGTGTAAAATTGCCGAAGTAGGAAAATATTCGAGATGCAGAGGCTGCTCCAAAAAGCAGTGGACAAAAGATGAGCAGCAAGTCAAGATTGTTAAGATGCGCAAGGACGGAAAGATAGTTTACTACCTATGACGGTCTTGAGGGCCATACTTCATACCTTCGGAGAATGTCCCCGAGAAAAATAAATGTGAGGGTGATAAGTCCTAAAAAGGGTTAGTGGAGACGCCTGAGCTCGCCCTTGAATGCATGTAAGATAGACCCAAACCGCAGCAGAAGGTACTTGCTGAGGTCAACCTCAGCTACTTACCAGGACAGAGCAAGCCCGTGTTTATCAGCGCTACAATGACTCCAACAGCTAAGGCAGAATTGATAACACTACTAAAGTGGTACAGTGATGTCTTTGCTTGGACATATGATGAGATGCCTGGTCTTGACCCATCTCTTGTCACCCATCACCTGGACACTTTCCCCAACTCTAAGCCAACAGAGCAGCATGCTCGAAAGTATCACCCTGATCTTGAAGCAAAGATTAAAGAACAGGTAAAAAAGTTGCAGAGGGCCAAGTTCATTGAGCCTATACAGTACCCAACTTGGCTAGCAAATATTGTGCCAGTGAAGAAGAAGAACGATTAAATCAGGGTCTACGTAGACTTTCGCGACCTGAACAAGGCCTGCCCAAAAGATGAGTTTCCATTGCCCCATATTGACACACTTGTCGATTCTACCGCGGGCCATCAGATGTTCTCCTTCATAGACGGGCTCAGTGGTTATAACCAGGTCAAAATGGCTCCAGAAAATGCAGAAAAGACAGTTTTCAGAATGCCTTTGGGAAATTTTTTCTATATAGTGATGCCCTTCGGTTTGAAAAACGCAGGGGCAACCTATCAATGGGCTATCACTACAGTGTTCCATGACATGTTACATCATGAAGTGGAAGTGTATGTAGATGATCTGGTGGTAAAGTCTACCGAAGCAAGTCGGCACCTCTACGACTTGGAAAAAGTTTTTCAAGGTTGTCGAAAATTCTGCTTAAAGATGAACCCTCTCAAGTGTGCCTTTGGAGTTACCATAGGCAAGTTCCTTGGCTTTCTAGTACACCAACGAGGAATTGAAGTAGATGGGGATAAGATCAAGTCAATCATGGAGATGCCACCGTCACACTCTCAAAAGTCCTTGAAGAAATTCCTAGGTAAGGTGTCATACCTCAGGAGGTTCATTCCAGCCCTTGTTGAGATAACATTTTCCTTTGGGACACTGCTAAAAGGGAATCACAAGTTTGAATGGTTGCAAGAACACCAACAGACATTTAATATGGTGAAGAAAGCACTTACCTCTCCACTTACAATGATTTCCTCACAACCTGCAAAGCCTCTGCTACTGTACTTGACCTATACACCCCAGTCTATTGGAGCTCTACTTGTCCAGAACATAGATGGTGTTGAGAAACCAGTCTATTACATCAGCCGCAAAGTCAATGACACTGAATCACGGTACACCCCAATCGAGAGGCATTGTTTAGCCCTAATCTTCACAGCACAAAAGTTGCGCCACTATTTTTGGCACACCCGATCCAAGTTGTGACCAAAAGTGATCCAGTCCGCTACTTACTGAGCAAACCCGCTCTGACCGAAAGAATGGCAAGATGGCTTTTAGCTCTAGCAGAATATGACATTACTTTTGTTACTCCCAAGGCTATTAAGAGCCAAACACTCGCAGACTTACTAGCACAATTCCCATTTGGTGAATATGGACCTGCAGAGGTACCTCTACCAGGTGAGGTCCATGTCTCAAAAACTACAGTTGAGACTTATTGGGACTTAAAATTTGATGGAGCTTTTGGAGCTGGGAAAGGTGGAGCTAGTATAACACTAACCAGTCAAGAAAGAGAGAAGTTGCATTTATCATATAAGCTTAACTTTGTTCAAATAACAAGGCCGAATATAAGGCGTTGATACTGGGTCTAATTGCTGCTCAAAAGAAAGGCCTCCGCAAGTTGAAAATTTGGGCGACTCCAAGCTAGTTGTCAAGCAAACAATGGGTGATTTCGCATTGAAGGAGCCTCTGTTGGCCCCATATCGCACCGTAGTTCAAAGGTTGCTCACTCAGTTTGATGATGTCCAAATCCAGCATGCCCCTCGAACACACAACCGTTTCCCTGATGCCTTGGCTACACTGTGGGCAAAGGTGGATATACCAGATGATAGTATAGCCATCGTCATCGAGAAAAGAACAACACTAGCAGTGTTAGCCGAAGAACATACAGAACCAGATGCTAAGGGGTGGAAAGCAGATATAATCTAGCAGTTGAAAATAGGCCAGAGAACAATCAGACCAGCAGAACTTGCATCATTTCTGCTCCTCAGAGGAGAGTTGTATTTTTGCGGTCCTAACAACCTGCTAGCAAGTTGTGTCGGTAAACAAGAAGCAACTTACAGACTTAAGCAGATCCATACTAAGTCCTGTGGAGATTGAGATATCAGTCTATACCGACGGATACAGAGGCAAGGGTATTACTAGCCAGAGATGGAAAATGAAAGTACTGAGTTGCAGAGGCAATGTGCAAAATGTCAATCCCATCCTAAAAAGGAATAAGCCCATTTCTTAAGCAGTGAGGAATGGAGGCAACCGTATATTGAGTATCTTGGAAATGACATACTGCCTGAGAACAAAGCCAATGCAATTAGAGTTAAGAGACGGGCCCTCCACTTCTTCCTTGACCAAGGCAAGCTGTACTGTAGAAGCTTTGAAGGGGAACCTTTGGTGTCTTTATCAAAGGACGAGGCAAACGAAATGTTGAGGGAAGCCCACAAGGCAGAACATCAAGGAGCGTAGCGATTATATGGGCACCTTATTCACCTCGGTTACTACTAACCAACAATAGAAGAAGATGCTAAAAACTTTTGTAAGGAGATATTAATCCAGCAAGAAGTTTGGGAACTTGATACATACACCGGCGGTTGAACTACACAACATCAACATCCCTTACCCGTTTCACACTTGGACATTTGACCTGGTAGGTCCTGTAGCGCAGCAGTCCAAACGCCACAGATGGATACTTGCAACGACTGAAGTTAGTACCAAGTGGGTAGAGGCTATACCAATGAAGAAGGCAGATGGAGTAGGAGTGGCGAACTTTATCAAAGAAAATATAATCTGTAGGTTTGGCATACCCAAGATGATGTTGTCTGATAACGGGACCCCCTTTGTGAACCGTTATGTGGGAAGATTGTTGGACACTTATTAGATCAAGCACCACAAGTCTACCCCGTACTACTCGTAAGGGAACAGACAAGTTGAGGCAACCAACAAAACCCTCATCCGGATACTGAGTAAAATGATGGATGAAGCATGGGGCACATGGTCCGAACAACTCCCCGTAGCACTCTGGGCATATAGAACGTAAAAAAGGAAGCCAACTCAAGCAACTTCATTTTCCCTAGTATATGGGTCCGAAGTTGTGTTACCAGTTGAGTTGGCAGTGCCCTTAGCAAGAGTGGCTATGTCAGCACACATAGTTCCAGACAGCAGGAAGAATGACATAGAGGCAACTGAAGAAAGAAGAGATCGGGCCTCGCGAGCAATGGAAAAGTATCATCAATCCGTAGCTCGCGCCTACAATTAATCTGTTCAACATAGGAAGTTCAATAAGAGGGACTTGTTATGGAAAACAGTGGATACAATCATACGAGGGCAACCAATCCCCAAGTTTTCGCCAAGATGGGAAGGCCCCTACAAAGTTGCTAAGGCAAGCAATAGCGGGTATTACAAGTTGACAAGAGTAAATGATGGGTTCAGAATTAGCCATATCAATGCTAAGTATGTAAAGGAGTATTTTCCCTAATTTCTTTTGTTCAGAAAAAGAGTTGTAAGTTTCTTTGTTAATACCTTCAAAGCAAAGTGTAAAGAAAGTGCCATACACTTAGTAAACCTGTTACTCTTGTAAGCACTTAGTGTGAGGAAAGTTTTCCATACTTAGTGAATTTTATCCTTGTAAAAACCTAGGTTGCTTTTGGTAGAGTTTTGTAAATATGATTTGAGAGTAGGAGTTGTATTTTGAGTTTGTGAGTTGTGGAATTATGATTTGAGTGTATAAAATTTGTTTGGTTATGGTTTTTGAATAGAGTGTTGAATTGAGTTTTGAATTGTATGTGGAATTGAGTTTTGAAAATTTGATGTAACATGTGAAATAAGAAAATTTGTTTAGTGATGAGTTTTCAAAATAGTTTTCAAAACCTAATTCAACCTATAATTGATAAATAAACACACATTTTCAACATAACTCGATATCCGTATTTTTGATCAACAGTCATAACCAAACTATTTTTAAAATACTCAAATAAAAAAATGATTTTTTTTTTTTTCCAATTAATTGTTTTTAAGTAATTTTTTTGAATAGTTTTTTTTTCAAATAATTTTTTTTTTGAAATAACTTCTATGTCAATTATTTTATGTCAATTTTTCTGTCAATTCATTTTTTAGGCCTGTACAAACTTTTTGTGCAATACGTTTTTAATATTTTCCAAAAATTTTGTTCAAGTCAACACGTTTGGAGATTACATATTGATAAAAATTAACAAAAATCAGTTTGTTCAATTTTTTTAAATACAAACCAAAACGTAAACGTTACCAAACATTCACAACATTTTTTCATTTGTTAATTTTTATTAATTTAATAAAAAAATCCTTTATGTTGTATCTTTTTTTGTAGGTTCATTATTGTCCCTCACTCCTAACTCTCACTCACCCGTGAAGCTCATATTATTGGGGGCCATTGAAGCTCATATTATTGGGGCCATTGAGTGATATTTGTCTACAAAATGACCAATTCACCCCTCCTTCTTAGAATGCCAGGTTGGTATGTAAGTATAAAATGAAAAGGGTAATAGTGTAATTTCACTCATCCAATACATCCACTCTCTCCTCTGCTGGGTGTCAGTTTGTCACTGTTCGATAAAGCAAAAGAAAAAAGAAGCCAAAAACGAGCCACAGATTGTCAGTGATCAATATACGAAAGAAATGAAAATAAATAAGAAGTGTACAAGTCAGTATTGGACGAAAAAAAAAAAAAAAAAACACCTTCTGGACCTAAGCCTTTATATAAGTCAGTATCTCTGCATTTGTTTAACTACACCAAGAACTTTCATAAGAGGTTAGTTTGAACCATAGTTTCATATTCTTGATAGCTTCAGAATTGAGTTGTAGAAGGGCAAAAAATCCACCATACGGGACAACCAGCCGGTGATCCAGTTTCAGTCAGCTACCACCAGTTTGCTTGCCTTTTGCGTTCAATTTCGCTATCTGTTGGTTGCCTTTTAGCAGAGGCTCAATTTGCCTATCTCTTCCTTTTTTTTACACCAACATCATACATTTTGCTATACATCTTTCATACATTTTTGATACATTTTTCTTAACTTTTGCAGTCATCATACCAAGAACAAAAAGAGCGAGCCCCGAACGTGGCGAAACTTCTAACCCTGCACAACGTCAACGACAGCATCAACATCATGACTATCCAACTGATGATTTTCTCACATACAATCACGAACAAGCTTATTCAAATTTTGCTAATTGACCAATTGTTACGGAGAGAAAGGTAAACCTACCTTCTCAATATGATCCACTGTTGCTTGGTAAACTGGATACGATGGGATGGTTACCTTTAACTAATTTACCACATAAGGTATATCCCCATCTTGTATATTTATTTTACCTTCACTTGAGATCTACTGTGGGACAAGTGGAACAGTGAAGTCTGACCTCTTATGTGAAAGGGAAAGTAATCACAGTAAACCTCCATATTTTGGCACAAATTATTGGAGTTCAAACAGGAGATTTGCAATGCCATTTTCAAACTGAGGCTCAGTTAGCTAACATTGTTGGTGATCTAATTGAGGTTTATACCATAATTTGTGAGAACCGATTTACCGGCACTAATTTACAAGTCAGACATTTAAAACCCCACCTTCGTATTCTTCATTGATGGATAGTTGAAAATGTCACTCCCAAAAATGGACATTTTGATGTTGTTCCACGTTTTAATGTTTATTTGTTATATTGTTTTGAAATTGGACAAACATTAGATTTATCCTACATATTACTGAAAGAAATGATGGTTACAAATCTTGGTACTCTTAGTGACCGGTCACTACCTTTTGGAGCTTTGTTAACCAAAATTTTCAAAACGCATCATGTCAACCTTGAAGGTGAAGTAGATGTGAAAATCACTTCACCAATTTCTGAGTACACATTGACCCGAGCTGGTGGTGCTGAAAACTTACTAGGCTCTATTAATTTTGAAAATGAACCAATACCTGATGAGGAAGAACCTAATGACAATGCCATGCCACCAAATGAACAACCCCAGTACTAGACTGATTATTTAGCGTTGGAATAAGAACGGTACAATCAGCGCCTATAATGGGAACAACAAATGGCTAATCAGGTCAATACATTGGGTACTCGGTTCAATGAATTTGTCGCTGCTCAGAACTTACTAATTCAACAATTTGGTGAGTTCCGTGCAGACTTTGGGAGACGTGATGAAGTGACAAGTAACCGCATTGATCAAATTGACCATCGAGTCACTCAGGGGTACCATCACTATTTCCCTCCACGTCCACCACCGCCAGACAATGATGCTTAACTTGTTTCGATGAGTGTTTAAATGGTTCACACATGCTGTGGTTATTTTGTTTTTTTATTTTGTTGTGTTTATTTTGTTTTCTCATTTTGTTGTGGTTATGTTGTTTTCTTATTTTGTTGTAATATTTTGTATTAACGTGATGAATAGTTTTTTTTTTTTTTTTTTTTGCACTCTAAAATTAACCAGTGACAATGTTCTAACAATTTGTGAATTATATTGTGAAGTGAAGATGCCATATGCAATTTTTTAGAAAGTGCATATTATACATGTAAACGTTAATATAACAATAAAAATTAATAACAAAACCATTACTTTAATAAAATGAAAAGAATAATTTATAAAATCTTATTTTGTATAAAAATTAATATAAAAATTTGTTTTTAATAACAAAACCATTATTTGAATGAAATGAAATAAAAAATTAAAAATTATTTCGTCTAAAAATTAATATAAAAATTAAAATTAATAAAAAAAACCATTATTTTAATAAAATGACAAAAAAAATTAATAAAAAAGAATTCATATGAAAATTAATATAAAATTGTCTAGAACAATTAAAGTTGATAACAAAACCATTGTTTCAATAAAATGAAAAAAAAATTAATAAAAAAAAATTCGTACAAAAATTAATAAAAAGAAATTAATAACAAAACCATTATTCTAATAAAATGAAAAAAAAAATTAATAAAAAAATTTCATCTAAAATGAAATTAAAAAAATAAAAATTAATAACAAAACCATTATTTTAATAAAATGAAAAAAATAATTAATAAAAACTTATTTGGTATAAAAATTAGAAGCACAAAATCATCTCCGCTAACAAAGGAACTGTCAGAATGAACAGAATCAACAGGGTTTGGAGGTTCTGCACGCTCAACAACTATATCACCCGCTGCAGCTTCCAAAGCAGGGAGACTTGTTCGTTTTCAGCAGAAAGGGTATCACGACCTCTTTCTACGCCTGAAACCTCAGCATTTGGCTCAGCCTCAGTAGTTGGTTCGGCCTCCGCACTTAGTTCTTCTTTAACGTCTAGAAGTACCATTCTGCGAGTTCTGAGTCTTGTGACCCTTGAAACAATGAGAAGGTCATCGTCTGAATCTGAGGAAATTTTGATGACAATAAAAGAACCTCCGAGGCCAGAAGGTGGCATGTCCGATGGGCCCTAAAAATGAAAAAGATCATGTGATTACTAAAGTAAAGATAAAAAGCCCAAATAAGTATGAAAAAATACAGAATATTTTCCCCAAGTATGGATACCTTCCAAAGTCTCTTCCTATTTGGTGTAGCACGGGCCTCAGCGACTGATGTCGTTGCCTCTTGGACTGCCCTCAAGCGGGAGCGGGTCATGTGCACTGATATACCAATTTGGGGACGAACAACTTGCAGAGGCTGGACGAACATTGCCCAGACGGATGAGGCTTGTCTACTGAAGGCGAGGATAAAATCTTGAAACGAAAAAATGCACTGGTCTGTTTCCCCCGACTAGAGGGGAGATGAAGGGATAGATCAGCTTACAAAATGGGTTCCATCATAAGAACAACTGGATCACTGTTGCAAAAATTGAAGAAGGAGTTGAGGTTGTGATGCCAGAATAATCTGTTACTAGAAGTAAAAGCGCATTCTCTTCTGAGCGAGGGCAGCTCTATGAGGCCTAAGTCCTCCACAAGTAAAACGGTATAATCATGAGCAAACCGCTGGAAGCTCTAATGGAAATCTACCTGAGGCGGAAGAGCATGTGGGACACCTTGATCCATGCCAAATTGCCTAAGGACCCTGTCCGGCCGATAAATGATGCTGGACATGCCCTTCTCGTTCCATACGGGCAGAAATTCGGCGCGTATCATAGCAGTAATAAGGAAAAAGTTGGCTTGGACACTGTCGAGAGAGAAATCAACATGACAAGCCTTAGAGAAATAAAATAGAACAACATAAATGCCTGGAAGAAGTTGGGTAAAGGGGCAAAATACACACTCTTCCATGCAGTCAATGTAGTCCGCAAAAGGTCTGTTGATGCCAACACCAGACCGCCTAGAGATGCGAGGGAGGGAATGACGCACTTGTCTTGTGACGGGTCGTCCCTCTGCATCTATGACAGGATAACCCTCTGCATCAAGGATTTTGTTGGTAAAAAAGGGCTATGCTTTTTAGGGACTGTGCCCATAGCAAAGAACCGCTCGTAGAAAAAAACGGGCAAGAACTGAGTATGAACGAAGCTCTATACATCATAGCGGCCCATAGATCTCTCCATGTCCGAATGAATGAGGTCCAGACGAAAGTATAAATTCCCTAAGAAAAGAGGAGCCAAGGGGATCTGACTGCCGCTACAAAGTTTGACGGCAAGGGGGAACACCAGAGGATTGATACTCTCAGCAGGGTTGCTGGGAAGTGTAGACGGCCCCGAGAACTCCGCTCTCCACGTCGCGAGGGCGCGAATCGTTTTGTTCTTTAGCTACTACAGTTCGGACTCGTGTCACGGTTCTGAATCTAATCTCACAATGTGCAATGTGAGACCGATAAATCATCAAAGAGTCCAAATCCGGCAAATCATTTTGGAAAATCGATTTTAATAAAGAAGTGCCAAACATGGACTGCTTTGCCAAATACAGAGTCGCCACCTAAATATTTTGTTTTGGGGGAATTTAGAAAACCCTGACTCGTGCCTAAGGCCATGTGTTCGTCATCACCAAAGTTGCCTCGGCTCGGGAACTTGGGTACAAGAGGGGAAGGTCATGCAATAAGCACCCCCGCTCGCCCGATCAAAGATCGGCATTTACTAACATGATATTTTGTTTTTGAAAACGTATGTGTTCTTATTCCGGTTATTAACCTAGAATTACTATGTGATGCGCACAGCATACAAGTATAGACTAGATCGCCTAAGTTGGAACAAAACATTACATGTTCGTTTGTGAAAATGATTTGAAGTTTGCTACTCGCAAGTAGGCTAAGTCGAGGATTTTGATGAATTGTTCCAATTCAAGCAATCCAACCTTCATCCACAGGCACTCATGTAGTTATATCAGTTATGCAATTAGCCTCATGGCAAGCATGCTAACATGGCAGCATTTACACACATGCAGTATGCTAAAGCGTAAACACTCACAGTGTACTCCGAGCCAAAACAGAGAACTAGTTAGAAATCATGCATGATCCTAGTTCATGTTAAGATGGCTAATGCAACACATACAAAAATGCAGCTAAAATAGGCTCGGCTATTCTAGAATGTCATGTGAATGCAACTTGATAACATGCTGTTGAACACGTATTCAAGTAAATGTATTGAAATACAATGTAGTTAGTATGATGTGCCGAGCCCGGTGCATGCAAGACAGATGGATGGATGCACGCATGCAAGCATAAGGATGCTAATCGAAATATGCCCTAAAACTAACCATCGTAAGCGGTTTAAGTAAAAGGGAGAAAGAAATGGAGGTTGGAAGACATACATCACACACACATACGCTTATTACAACAGTTAGCCTTCTCGACGGAGGGTCCGAATAAGAAGCTAACTAGCTAATCTAAGCTAATTAAACTAATTATTACATCACAAAACTAATTAACTAACAAGCTAACTAATTAAGTACAAAACGAAGCTAATTAACTAACAAGTTAACTAACTAGTTATTACAACACAAATAAGCAGCTAAACGCATTAACTACTTAAATACAAAACCAAAGCATAAACTAGCTAGGGAAAGCAGTAAAGAGAGGTCCTCGGGATGAGGAGTGCATGCATGCTCAGTCGCCTCGTTCGGAAATCCGTCGCGATGCCCCGATTTGCCTCTGTTTGTAACTGTTCTCAGAATCTTGCACCAAGCTCCAAAAGCTTCTAACTCACCTTGGGGACCTATAGGAACATGGCCGACCAGTTGTTGATGTTGCCAACCACCTACCGACCACTTTTCTTTGCTGCAGACCAGAAAAAGTGGTCGGCCAGCTTGTTTTTCTGGTCAGCCGACCAGTTGTTACTGCACTTCTCCAGTTTGCTGCAACTGAGAGCAAGAAAGGGCATGACAATATATTTGCAAAGTATGTGTGCACAACCACCCTCCCTATCATTTCATGATCTCAAAGGAGTGTAGTTCTTGACCCTCGGGCCACCAATCACGCATCTTGATGCATGATGGCCGAGAAGCCAAATTGCACACTTCAATGTAAAATGAATGCACACATAAACACATAAAGCCTAGAACTCTATCATGTATGATTAAGAGGGTCGGCGACCGAGAATTGAGGCACGTTTCATCACTTCAAGTATGAAACGTCCCTCATTTCTCGTGTTTGGACTAATACCCTATCCAAACACAATGCAAGGCAACTAGCATGCTAAACAAAATGCCAACAACAAGCATGTACAATGCAATGTAACATGGCATACACAATGCAAACAACAACATAGCATACACAATGCAATGTAACATGGCATACACAATGTAATGTGACATAAGCAACCTATCAATGCTAATGTCATGCATACTCAATGCAAAGCAACATAAGCATGCAAATAACATGAAAACAAACATGCTCAATGGACTTAAACCAAAAGTGGACAGATCTCAATCATGCCCAAATCAGTGGCCATAATGATGAAACTAAGGCATGAAGATCAAAACAAGCATGCTCAATGCAATGGCCCATCAACTAGGCATAAGAGCACAACTCTCAAGAGTGCTTAAGGAGTGACAAATGTGGAAGTGTAACAACACTATAAGCTCTGAAATTAAGCAAGAAATGATGCCAAATCATTCAATCAACATAAGCATGGCATGCTAGGGTCCTTAAGGCATAAGGCTAGCAAAGAGGACTATACAAAGGGACATGCAACACATGGCACAAATGCATAAACCAACCATGGATAGAGCTTAATTAGGTCTAAACAAAGACCAAAACATGCTAAGATGAGGGCTCAAGGACCTAGGCAAGATGGCATATATGCTAGGCCACAAATAAGGCAACAATGCATAACACTCAAAGGCACTTAAAGAGTGAATGAAGTGGGAACATGGCAATGATATATGCTCTGAAATGTCATGTTAAATGATGCCAAATCATGTACATGATACAAATGAAGCATGCTATGGTGCTCAAAACTCAAAACTAGCAAGGCACTTGCACTATAGCTATACAAAACATGAAGCATATGGTCGAGGCAACCCAAAACAGTCCTAGAACATGTCAAAATGAGTCTAAAACATGCATGGAAGGAAGCCAAAACAAGCTAACATTAAGGGCATAAGGCATGATGCATACAAGGCCAAAAGAGAGGATTACACTACACCTACTAAGACCAAGCATGAGATGACTTAACCAACAAAAATCATAGTTATATCATGGCAAAATAACCCCAAAAACACATTGAAATGATAGCTCGCAAGCTTAGACATGAAGGCATATACAATGGCTCATGTTTAAGGCATAAAACACAAACTCTCCAAAGCATGGAAAGGGTGACAAATGCAAGTGTATGACCACACTACGTGTACTGAAATCACATTGCAAATGATGCCAAATCATGAAAATAGTCCAAGTAATGCATGCTAATGGACTCAATACACAAAGCTAACAAGCTAGAATGAACCATGGTTATACGAAGCAAGTCATGCATGGCCAAAACAACATAAATCAGACCTTAAACATGGTAAAATATGAACAAAATCTTCTTGGAGTTAAGCCAAAATCATGCTAGAATGATGGTCTAAAGCATGATACACATTAGGCTAGTTCATGGAATTGCACTACAAGTGCATGGAGCATGCATGGAGCTATCAAACCAAACCTTAACAGAGGTATATCATGGCAAAAAAACACCAAGAACATGCTGAGATGGACTCAAAACAAGCTAGAAAGACATGCTACTTCATGAAGCATACAAAGCTAGTTTGCAAAATTTACACTACAAGTGTACTAAGCATGCATGAGGTGACAAAACCAAGTCAAAACAGTGATATACCATGTCAAAATAACCCCAAATACATGCTAAGATATGGCCAACATAAGCTTAACAAACATGCTCACACATGAAGCAAATGAAGCAAGCACACAAGACACAAGGAGAGGGGATGACCCTCTCCTATTTGGGACCTCAAAACACCATTTCCACCACTGAAATTCCTCTGAGTTTCAATGGTGAGAAGGACAAAACAAGGTGGTCCCAATAGCTTAAAAGGAAGGTTCAAAACAAAGCCAAACAAGGCGTAAGAGGGGGTAGACTACCCCCAACACAAAAGAGACCTTAAACAAACATGTTAAGCATGCAAAATCAGAACTTTTTTTAGTTTAAAGTCAAGCCAAAAAAAGCATGCAAGTAGGTTCAAAAGCTTAAGTAAAAATAAGGGTTTAAGAGGTTAGTTTCTCACCCTTGTAGAACCCCTTTAAAGCTGCAACTCCAGCAACCTTTTTGAGCTCAAACCTCTCCAAAAACTCCAAAATCAACCTCAAAGTTCCTCAGCAACAATAGGATGGTGTTTGAGTGTGTGTTTGTGTGCAATAGTATGATGAATATACACTTTAAGGCACAAAACAAGAGCAAATAAGGAAATATAGAGACAAGTGTGTATCTATAGCTTAAGCTACAAAATCTGAACCTGGAGGAGGGAGGGGGAGGTTCTCTTATATAGAGAACCAAAGGTTAAGCTTGTTGGACAAGCTTAGGCCTAAAGCCATCCCTCCATACTTGTATGGAGGATCACTTCTGTGCCCTCCAGCTGTAACAGCTGGCCTAAAAATATCTCCAAAAAGGTGATGGAAAGCTGCCGACCACTTGAAGTGGTCAGCCAGCTATTTCTACTGGTCGGGCGACCAGTGGAAGTGGTCGGCTAGGGCAAAAAATGGTCGGCCATGGGAGGGAGATGGGCTGCACCATGAAAGCAAGGCAGTGGTGTGGTGGCCGACCAGAAAATGTGGCCCAAAGACCAAGAAAACTAGTTGCCCGGCCAGAAAATTGGCTGGCAGGAAGGAAAGTGGTCTCCAAGGGGAAGAACTAGTCTCCCACCCTTGTACCACATTCCAAACAAGGAAAACAAGGTTTGTACCAAAAACAAACCAAAAAGGATGTAAGACAAGAGTCCATGAGGCAAGATGCGTAGCTGGAAGACCCGAAAACTAGTCTACGAGCACCAAAAGTGGTCAACGACCCCAAAAGTGGTCTCCCAGACCACAGTGTCCCTCTAGGTAGAGGCAACAAGGTGTGGTTCAAAAATCAAGCCAAACGGAGAACAGTAAGCGGTCCCGAGACAAGGCGCACGGCCGAAGGCTCCAAAAACCGGAAACAAATCTCCAAGCAGGAAAAGTGGTCTACGACCACAAAAGGGTGGTCCACATACCTCCTTCTCCCCCCAGGGAAGGGAAACAAGGCTTGGTCCACAAATCGAGCCAAAGCACAAAGAGTTTAGAGGCCCGAAAGCAAGGCTCTCAGCTAAAAACTCCGGAAACTCGAAACAAGCACAACATGCACAATCACCGAGGGCTCAATCGATGACGTCTAAGTCTTAAGGTCGATCAAAAATGGGGTGTCTACAGGGAGGACAAAAAATGAGATAAAATAGCTAACAAAAGCGGCCAGGTACAAGTTACTACGGTAACCCGACCCAACTATTGACTTGCCACTGTCTTCGGCAATGTCGCCCACAACCGGTTGCATGTCCTTGAAAAAATACTTCAACCAAGTGAGGTAGATGGTCTTGTCCCTCTTGGGCCTCTCTTGACGCAATTCCCCAGTCCTCAGATCGTACCAAGAGCCATACTTCCGTGCCTCTCGAAAGGCACCTTGAAGAACAGTGACAACCGTCTATTCTACAGCAGTCAAGGATGCGGGATCAAAAGGGGAGTCCCCACGGGTGCTTAACCGAAGGAGAACAGTGACGTCTTCAAGGGTTGGGGCTATCTCCCTCCAAGCTAGCACAAAGGTGTGAGTGTCGTGGCTCCAGCGGGAAACAATCATATCAGTATTGGTCTGTACCTTGCGCACAGACAACTCCCTTGAGATCAAAATGGCATTAAAAAGACGAACATCCCTCAAGCGTTGCTCGAAGCCATCGTCTGCAATAATGTTATCAACTGAGAGGGACCAGTCTGCTGAAGGGCTCGAGTGAGTACGGTAATAAATGTATGAATGGGGAAAGTCACCACGCTCCATGCGAAACCGCAACACAGAGGTTGGGTTCACCATGTCAGCATCATCCAAAGAGGCCCCACCAAAAGGGAGTAGAGGCTCTTCCAGAGAAAGGGCATCAGGGACAAAGGAATCAACTGCATTCCAGAAGGGGTCTGTAAGTCCCCCAAAATATGAGGCCCTCCTACACTCAGTACTGGGTGGGACAGCCCTGTCAGGTAGAAACCTAGTGGCAGCCATGAAAAAGAATAAAGAAAGAGAATAAAACTTTGAAAAGTAAGGGCTAGAGAGAGAAAAAGACGAGACAAGAAAGTGTATTGTGGCAGAAGTGGGGGACCAGTGGACCTAAGAGGCGCTATTTATAGAGAAAACGACAAAAAGGCGCCAACACGCCTCCCTAGGCCATCATGACTGTCAGTTAAAAGGCACATTTTTAGAGCCATTATGACTCTGCAAAAAACCGACGCAACTTTTGACCTAACTGACACAACCCCTGGGTTACTTACTGACGTCATGTATGCATGGAAAACAAGGAGCGTGTCCCCCACGCACTCAGGGGGTAAATGTAGAGGGTCAGAAATTAAACCCCAAATTAAGTATGGGTCTAAGTGTTGAGGCCGCCTTTCTGAGACGACTAGGAATGAAAAAAGTACATAGGCTAAAGCCCAAGGAGAGTGGGCCAATAGTGGGCCGAAGCAGGTCCGACTCGCCAAGCGTCCAAACGGGCTCCACGAAAGAAAATGCCTAAGTCAAGTTGCAAAGGCAACACATACGACGGTCAAGTTGTAGAGGGAACACTTGCGGAGGTCAAGTTGCTGAGGCACTTTGCCTCAGCGCTGCCATTCCCCAATAATGTCGGTTCAGCCGCCACCTGAAGTTGCTGAGGGAAAGAGAAAGCCAAAGCAACTAAGTTGCAGAGGCGACACTTGCGATGACCAAGTTGCGGAGGTACTTTGTCTCAACGCCGCCATTCCAAGTATTGTCGGTTCCGCCGCCATTTGGAGTTGCTGAGGAAATGAGAGACGTGAAGCAACTAAGTTACAGAGGCATTACTTGCAGCGCCTAAGTTGCAAAGGTACTTTGTCGGTGGCGCCATCTTTAATATTGTCAATTTTGTCATTTGAACTTGCCGCGGGAAATGATTTCCGCAGCAACTAACTTGTGGAGGGAACACCCTGCCAAGGTGATAGCAGCCTTTGGGAGAAGCTTTCCCTCCACAAGTAGAGGCTAATATTTGGCGCTGATAGCAGGCCCCAAGGCATTACTAGCCTAGGGCTAATAGCAGGCTCCCAAAAGTCATTTTTAGCTCGGTGCTGATAGCAGGCCTTGAAGCTCACTAGCTTGGCGTTGATAGCAAGCCTCAAGGCTTATTGGTTGGAGTTAATAGCAGGCCGGAGACACCAGTATACCGCGATGACCCCGTGAAGATGGGAGCAGGGTAGCCCGAGTGTAAGGGACTCCCTTTCCATTACCCAGGTCATAAAGCTGCCTTAGTCGCACAGGCAGGACTAAAGAAGCCCCATTGGGCTTGGTACTAAGGCACAACAAGGCTGATAGCAGGCTTGGCTGTGGCCTTCGCCCTAGGAAGCTAGGAAGTTTGTGGTTAGGTAGCTAAGGGTGGAGGCTTTACTGAGATGAGCACGAACATAGTCGATAGTAAACTAATGAAGTCTTGAGAATGCATGTACTGGCCAAGTAGAACTGAGAAGGCAAGTGCAGCAGCAAGGTTTACCGTTGCAAATGCACTTGCTGAGGTTCGAGTTGAGAAGGCAAATACAGCGGCAAACACTCCCGCCGCAAACTACACTTGTTGAGGCTTAAAAAAGCTAGTTGCGGAGGCAAATAGATAGTACACAGTACATATAGAGGACCTAGCACCTTCAGCCTGGTGGCTCAAGGCAAAATATTCCATGTGATCCTCTAGGACACATGTCCTCTCTTTATTTGGCCACTTGGTATCCTCTTGTTACCAAGAAAAAGTCTATAAATAGGACCCATTTCCCAAGTTTCAAAGAGAAGTATTTTTGGGATTTGGGGAGATGTTGCCCATTTGTGCACTACCATACATTTCTTCTTGAGTAACCTGCTTCGCCCTCACCCAGCTGGTCACTCTCCAACTTCCTAGACAGTTGCTATTGCTCATCCTCCAGCCATTCGACCATTGTTGGACTATTAGCATAGTTTTGCCTCTCTAATTAACTTCTTAACCTTGAACCCCCCTTACAGTATCTCCCATTATCCTATAATTTATTCAATCTTTTATCTCATATAATATCGTGGCGTGGAGAAGTATTTTGTGAGTGACAGCACGTGGCTAAGGTGGCGCCGAAATGTCAACCGAGGTGCCATATGGCCTGGTCATGCTTACCGAGATGATCTCGGCTAGGCTGAGGTTATCTACGGAGATACCGGAATCCCGAGGTATTCGGATAAGGGACAAAAGTCCTAGAATAGGAAAGGATCTCAGTCCGGATATGGGGCAAGTGCAGCGGCAAACACTCCCGCCGTAACTGCACTTGCTGAGGCTCAAAAAAGGTAGTTTCGGAGGCAAACAAATAGTACACAGTACATGTAGAGGGACACCTGGCACCTTCAGCCTGGTGGCTTAAAGCAGAATATTCCATGTGATCTTCTAGGACGCATGTCCTCTCTTTATTTGGCCACCTGGTGTCCTCTTAGTACCAAGGAAAAGCTTATAAATAGGACCCATTTCCCAAGGTTCAAAGAGAAGGATTTTTGGGATTTGGGGAGATGTTGCCCATTTGTGCACTGCCATACATTTCTTCTTGAGTTACCTGTTTCACCCTCACCTAGCTAGTCACTCTTCAACTTCCCAAACAGTTGCTACTGCTCATCCTCCAGCCATTCCACCATTGTTGGACCATTAGCATAGTTTTGCCTCTCTAATCAACTTCTTAACCTTGAACCCCCCTTACAGTATCTCCTATAATCCGATAATTTATTCAATCTTTTATCTCGTATAATATCGTGGCGTGGGAAAGTATTTTGTGAGTGACAACACGTGGCTAAGGTGGCGCCGAAATGTTAGCCGAGGTGCCACGTGGCCTGGTCATGCTTACGAGATGATCTCGGCTAGGCCAAGGTTATCTGCGGAGATACCGGAATCCCGAGGTATTCAGATAAGGGACAAGAGTCCTATAACAGGAAAGGATCTCAGTCCGGATAAAGATAAGGCTCGTGAAGAGTTTATTCCTATCTAACTGAGAGTCTAGGATGAGCATTTAGCGTAAGTCCACTGAAGTGAGGCTTCTAAAGAGATCAGGTCACTTCTGGTTATAAAAGCAAGGCGCCTTCGTCGATCTGAGGTAAGTTCTTTCTTGTGAATTTAATTACTATTTGCTATCTGTGAGAGATAAAATTTTACTGACTTGATCGTCGGAGTGCCCCTAGGTGGACGAACCACCGTGAAACTTTTATTTTCTTGTTACGGTTGTTGGGCTTAATCTATTATGTTGGTGCTCTCCAACTGAGTTTCCCTTTTTGGTTGTGTGATCAAAAATCAACACCCACACATGGTATAATTTATCCCTCACAATCCTAATAATTCCATCACATTTAATTTCATCAAAAATAATTTAACAATCAAACGTGACAATCAATACCACTTTCCTCACAACCTCACCTAGCTATGAATCATAACAACACCTTTCTCATAACTTAAGCCACATTCCTGAGAACATATGTAATGATGGAGTTAAATAGGAAAATAGTGTCATACATTAACTGCAAAAGTCAATTAACATAGATTTTTTGGTAAAATTGTTCTCCAATGGGTTAGAGCATTTTTGACGGTGCATCAATTTTTTCATCAAATTTGAATAAAAACTTCTTTTGATATCAAGTGCTTCAACAGAGGATTTTGAAGTTTCATCAGAACACTGGTCAACCAGACGAACGACCAGGCAGATGTTCGGCCAGTCGACCAGCTAGTGTAATTTTATTTTTATTTTTTTGCCTTGAGGTGGTCAACCAAGCGGTCGACCGGCCAGTGCAATTTTTTCATAACTTTTTGCCTTGAAGTGATCATTCAGGTGGACATTTGGCAACGACAATAAACAATGATTTGATGAAAGACACATTTGTCCTCAATTTGATAAATAAATAAAAAAAAAAAAAAGTGAAATCCTCAATTTGATATTTATTTGATGTAATCGTTGGAGTAAGAAAAAAAAATATTTTTCATTAAATTTAAATTTAATGAAAGGTTTGAATAACCACTAGAGATAGTCTTACTTAAGAGTTAGTTAAATGGTTTGTCAATTTAGCTTTTAAGGGGTCATTTGGCAATGACTTTTTTAGTTAGCTTTTTGATTTTTTTGACTTTTATAGCCTGAGACTTTTTTGTTTGTTTGATTTTCTTGTTTGGCTTTTTTGGCTTTGGAATGGCAATTTTTTTTTTTTTGTCCTTTTGTGATTTTTTATTTTTTAACTTTTTTTTGTCCTTTTGTGATTTTTTAGCCAAAAACGAAAACCAAACTGGGGCTAACTATAAAATGTTTGCTAACTACCCAGAACACCTTAACAAGTGGAGAGAGAGTTTGAGCCACTGCCATCTCTCTGCAAATGGCAAATAAAAAGATAAAAATATAAAGTAGTGATACATAACTTTAAAATAGTAGTTTTAATGGGAGCTCTAATAAGGTAGAAAAGAGAGACATAGAGAGAGGAGTGTGGGTCCCCATATCATATGGATACTCTCCACATCATTAGAATTCTATTAGAGCTCTCAAATTAGAGCTCCCAAACATTATGGTAAAAAAAAAAGTGTAGAGAGAGAATGAGAGTGTATTTCTAGTGGGATAATAATATATTATTTTATCTACTTATGGGCATTTTCAATGGTTTATTATTATTATTTTTTTCCACTAAATTTGAATAAAAATTTGAGTAAAAATTTATTTGATATCAAATGTTCTAATGGAGTTTCATCAAATCATCAGTTGACCAAGCAAATGTTCGGCCGGTCGACCGGTCAGTATAAATTTTTTACAAATTTTTGTCTTGAGGTGGTCATTTGGGGAATATTTGGTGGTGAAAATCCAACGATAATAAACAGTGATTTTATGAAAGGAACATCCGTCCTCAATTTGATAAAAGATTTGAGAAATCCTAAATTTGATAATCTATTTGATGAACAATTGGAGCAGCAAAAAGTAAACTTTTTAATCAAATTTAAATTTGATGATCTATTTGATGAACCATTAGAGATGGTCCGACAAACACTTGAATTAAATCATTGAAACACATACATACTCTTTAAATTTACAAACAATTGAGTCTTACTTTTTTTGTTTTGTTTTGTTTTTTGTTTTTTTTTTTTTTTTTTGGTCCTATAACATATTTTAATAAACAATTTTAACTCTACTATTAGATATGCTCTTATAACCCGAGCAAGGATCCTCTCGTTGGCTCCTTACTTGGGTGGGTCATTGGGTCCACTTTTGGGCTCAATTTTGATGATCCGAACCGTTCATATTTTAAAATTTGTCATGTATATCATACTTGTAAAAAATCAAGTTAATCGAATATTGGAAGAAATAAAAATCGTTTATTAAAAAAAAATTAATAAACAGTTTTATTGTTTAATAAAACTTTTAGTTAACGTGGTTTTTGATATCCAATGAATTTGATTTTTTATAAATATAATATACATGACAAATCTTAAAAAATGAACAGTTCAAATTATCAAAATTAACCCAAAAAATAGGTCTAATAACCCACCAAGTAAGCAACCAAAGAAATGATCCAAGGAGAGGATCCGTACTCCTTATAACCCTTGTCTCACTACTTCCGACCACAATGCTTCTAGCCTAAAATGCAAGTAAATATATATTACTACTTTGGAAGCATTGCTATTGCGGATAATAACACTTAATCAACTGTTGGTTTGACATGAGCTAGCTAATTGATTAAATAATCAATTAAATTAATAAACAATTAATTAAATTAACTATTGATTTAACCTGAATTACAGTGGAAATTGGTGCAGAAGGTAGTCAGTTTAAATATTCAAATGTCAAGATGTGTTTCTTTTTAGGTCCAATTGTATAAAAATAGTAACACACCATGAGCATATACAAGATGAATCCAAATATTTTTTTGAATAAATTAACTAATGGAGCTTTAGAGAATAGTGAGTCTCATATAATGTGATTTTTTTTTTTTTTCATTACTAAGCGTATAGAGCTCTAGTTTTAGGGGGTGTATCATTTCCCAAATTATAAATACATTTGTTTGAAATATAGATTATCTCTTATAATTTTAAAAATTACAAATACACTTTTATCATAATTTATCATTTAATAAAATTAACATAAAAAATAAAATTTCTAAATATCCTCATATTCTACAATAATGAAATTATCAGAACTATTAATTGATTTAAGTTTCGTTTGGTATTGGTTACAATAGCCCATTTTTTTGTGTTGGAACTTTTTTAGCCTCGTTTGTAGAGGTGTAAATTTGGCCCGGACCATATCGGAACTCGCGGGCTCCCGCCAAAATTCGGGCTGGGCCAGTCCATGGGCAAAAAAATTAGGCCCATGCCCAAGGGCATTCGGGCCTTGGGCGGGCTTGACCTTTTTTTTTTGTTTTTTAAAATTTGTTCTATCAAAATTTTATTATTTTTCACTAAAAAAGACACTAAGCCTCGGGCCCGGTCTTGAGTGGGCCTTAACTAGGCCGATAGACTGGGCCACGGATCGGGCCGAACCAGGCTTCAAAGTGATGGCTCAGGGACTCAGACTAGGTTCGAGCCCGGGCTTGGGCCCAAACGGGCCTAAACGGGTTAGGCCCACCTTAGGCCGCTGTGAGTTTTGGGCCGTATGCCATTTTTACACTCCTACTAGTTTGGTTTCTTGTCTTTTGACTTTTTTGATTTTTATAAGAGAAAAAGTGTAATGATTAGGAGTGTGCGCGATGCGGTTCAAACAGTTTGAGAGCAAAATTACAAATCGAATGGTGGATTAGCGAATTGATAAATTGCGATTTAGGCGATTTTTGACAGATTGACGGATTAAAGAATAGAAAAATGACTTAGACGCCCAGCTGGGGGGTCTTCCCTGATTGGCCAGAAAACTGTTTTTTTTTTTTTTTTGGATTTCGGCCAACCACACGCTGCCACGTCACTGGGGGTCGTCCGTACTGGGGGTGTGTAGCATTATTGTAAAGAATATTATAATTAATTATCATACATTTACATAATATATAATAGTAAGATATATAACACAAAGTAATTTTACATAATATGTTATATATATATATATATATATAACCACTAATTTGTAATAAATTTCATACCTTAAATCTATCTCACACTCATTTTTATATTGATATTTCATTAGAGGTTAAAAAATATATATGTATTGACTATAGTGGAGTGAAACGATTCGATTTGATTGGTGGATTATAAATTTTAAAGTTTAAATTACGGTTAGCGGATAGAGCGGTGCGGATTGATGCGGTTTTAACGGATTGGGCGGTATTTTGCACAGTCCTAGTAATGATTATAATTTGAATGTAATATTTTGTCTTCTTAACTTATATAGTCTATTTTGTCTGTTTGTACTTTTTTAGTCCCAAAATATTTACCAAACGAGGACTTAATGATTGAGTAATAAAATGGATTATTTATTATACGATTATAAATTTTAAAAAATCAAATATAATTTTTAAAATTATACTAGGTAATTAATATTTTAAATAAACCTTAAAATATATTTATAATATACCTATATATATTTGAAAAATGATTTTGTGCCCGAATTCTCGCGCCCCGAATGCCCCTAATGCCCAAAACGACGTCGTTTTGGGTATTATTATTTTTATTTATTTTTTTCTTCTTCTTCTTCCATTTTCTTCCGTCTGAACCAGAGAACTAGAGAGGGAGAGGGAGAGAAAGAGAAGAGAGGAGGAGAGAGGGAGAAAGAGAGAGGAGGAGAGGAGAGAAGGGCCCCCTCCTGTGCCTCGCCGTCGCCGATCGTCGAGCACCGCGATCGTCGCCTCCGGCCCCGCCTCGCCTCCCCTTGCCTCCGCCCGGTTGATATGGCCCCCTCCAGTCCAGTTCTTCTCTTCTCCTCCTCCCTCCACCGTCTTCTTCTTCCTCCTTCTACTGAAAAAAAAAAAAAAAAAACATTAGGGGCATTCAGGGGAGCCCAGATTCGGGCTCCCAATCAAAACTCTATATATTTTGAGTGCTTTTCAAATACAATATGGCTCCGTTTGTTTTCAGAGGTAGAATAGAGGGGATTAATAGTGAGGGGATTGTTAGTGAGGGGATTGATAGTGAGAGGATTAAGTAAAATTGTATTTGTTTTGATGATAGTTGTTAGTGTAGGAATTGTTAAATTATTTTTATATAAAATAAATATAAAATAATAAAACAAATAAAAAAAATACAAAAACATTAAACGTTAATGTTTTTAAAAAAATGCCCAACATGTAAAAAAATTTAAAAAATAAAAATAAAATAAAATATTTCCATAAAAAAATAAAACAAATAAAATAATGACTTTTACTTAACAAAAAATAAAAAATAAAAAAATATTAATGTTAAAAAAAAATGTCCGACATGTAAAAAATAAAATAAAAAATTTCTAGTCCGCCGGACTATTTTTCTAATACCAAATCCTGGAGACCCATATGAATTCCCTTGGGAAGACCCATCCTAATCCGGAACTTACTATCAATCTCATTCCCATCTCTCAAAACAAACACAATAGTAGTGGGTCCCACCCAATAATGATAGAGAGCTCTAATTTTAGAGTTCTAAAGAGAGCTATAATGACGTGGCAAGATAAAAAGAAAAACAAAAAACAAAAACCTAGACACACACATCACATCACATGTAAGTCTCACTCCTTATCACATCACTAGAGTTCTTTTTAGAGTTTCAAAATTAGAGCTCTTAATCTTTATTCGGCTTCCATCTCACTATCAATTTCAATCCCGACAATGCTACGTAACTCAAATTTTGTGGCTCAAATGGCCAAAACGACGTCGTTTTGAGTACAGAACAACATAAAAATGGCCAAAACGACGTCGTTTTGGCCATTTGAGTCACTTTTAAGTCACAAAATTTGACCTACGAGACATTTTCCTTTCAATCCCCCTTCTAACTCTCCAAATAGACGGACCTATATCACGACTGGATGACTGTCTCTCACATCAAATCTATAAAATTTTAAAATCAAGGTAAAAAATGAAACAAAAAAATCTAATCTAATGAGCCGCTCTATCCGGAGGCGTAAACATAGTACCCTAACCACAGGAGAGTGTGCATACATTGGATTCTCATAGTGGCCCCACCCCACCTAAATACGCTCCAATCCAAACATGTCACGTGTCCCTTCAGTTGTCAATAAACATCCAAACACTACTTTGTTTTTATTTGTAACTGTTGATAGATAGACCGAAAATTTGGCGGGCAATCTCCATAAATTCAAAAACTCATCAAACCCTAGGCCCCCCATTCTTTCCCTCCCTCTCTCTCTCTCTCTCTCTCTCCCTAGATTTTCTCTCTCTACATTTTTTACCTGCTCTCTCTGTCTGTCATTTCCTAGGGTTTTTGGGAACTCGCTGCTGCTATGGAGCTTGTACCTCTCTCTGTTTTCTCGGGGCTTTGTTGATTTCAGGTTTGAATTTCTTCATTCTCTACCCTGTTTTTTTGCACTGTTCTTGTCTTGATTCGACACGAGATCGATTATTTTGTTGTTTGATTTCAGTTCATATGTACTTGCTGCCCTAGGGTTTTCGATTCCTGATTACGGGATTTGATGAATTTTCACGGTGTTGTTTAGTAATGGCTCCAATCATTAAGTTTCGATGCCATTGCTATGAGCTTTTTGAAGTTCTTGTGTTAGTTTCGTTGAAAAGATCTGATTTTTGTTGGATTTTATATTGGGTTTTGTTTCAATTTGTGCGTTTCAGGTCCTAATAGTGGTTGTTTCTTTAAGTTACTTGGTTGGGAACTGAATATCTGTTGAGGAGAAGGTGAAAGGGGGGGAATTTGACCAAAGGGATAAATTTGAAGGAAATTAGGGGATTTCAAAGGAAATAAAATGGGGAAAGTGTCTCCCAAAGAGAGGCAATCGAAGACTCCTAAACAGAAAAGGCGGATTCGAAACTCAAGCTACAAGTATCTGAAGCCAGGTGCTCTTGCTCAGCTTCGATACAATAAAGCATCCACCGCCAAATCCTGTACAGATCTTGGGAAGAAAAGGGTGGCAGTGTTGGATGCCACTAAGACAGGCAATGATGTAGTACTTCAAAATAATGGTATTCATGGGAGCCCTTCAATGTTATCACCTGAAAGGTTTGAGTTTAGTCCTGTGGTTGGAGCTGCAGATATTTTTAACAAGAATAATTTGCTGAGAACACCAAAAACCCCTTCTGCTGAAGTATTTGAATTTGAGTCGAGGCTCGAGTCTCTTCCAATGGATTTGCTGGTATTTAACCTCCTTGTCTCCATTTGGTTGTTGATTTAAAATAAATATATAAGTAGAATAAATAAATTTGATGGATATCAATATATGCTTGTTTCCTTTTTTATTGTTATAATTGGTGATAGATTTGGTTTTTAAACTTCTATATGTTTTGCTGGAACATGATGATAGTTGTATTTTGGCTGTGTTTCAAACTTTCACTCTATATCTTTTCCCTGCCAAAGGTGGCTTTTTTGTTTTAGAAAAGATTCTGAATCATTATTGGTTGTTATTTTTATTTGATAATTTGCGTTTAAAATATTTGGTTTGATTGTGCTTACCAAATAAAGCTGCATTCATATTTCATTTGTAGGGTCACAATTTTTTATTTGATTGCACTAACTAAACAGAACTGCATAGGTGACCTGGGAGGCCTGTGTGGGGTCATACTTCTAAGAAATATTAGCAAAAAAAATCACAAACAATGAACTAGGAGCTTTAAGAAATCTGTTGGAATATGTTAATTACTTGTTTGGAAAATGTTTACAGTATCTAAGTAATGGTTCATCTAAAATCAATTAGTAAATGCATTTTTAAGAGATCGTGTGTTGGTGATGTCATTTTATTTAGAAGATAATGGTAGTGGCAGAGAGTTTTATGGTGGTGTTGATGGTAAATCTCAGATGTTTGTGGAGAATTCAAGGTAGTCTGATGCTGTTCTGTTATGTATTTTGGAGATTCCTGTTTGTTGCCTTAGGATTGCAGGCTGAATAATGTTGGTGACTACTCTGAAGAGGCCAACGCCATCCTCAGTAGAGGTTGGGCTTTAATGTGGTTGTGCTGAGGTGTAGTGACTGGATAAGATGGGTTATGCATCTGTACTTTTCCAACCACTATTGTGCTTCTTGCAATTGCTGACATGTCCATTTACCCCCTGACTTTTGTCATCCATGGTCCTGTTTTGAGGATTTGAAGACCTGCTTTCTGAATTGCTGAATGTTGTTTTTTTTGAGATTTTTTGCTTTGTACATTTTTAATATTTAAAAAAAAAAAAAAAATGTGTGTGTTATTTCATTTCCTCTGGAAGTTAACCTTTTGAATGATCTTCAATCACATCCTTTGTTGTGTTGCCAGTACCATATTTACAAAGCTTATGGGATGTTTCTGATTATAAGTGAAGCTACTTATTGATATAATTTATAAATGCTCAAGTTGTTTTCTCTTAAGGCAAAAGATGATAATTAACAGAAACATGATCGTAGTATTTTCAACATAATTTTGTTCTTCACTAGCTACTGAGAGAATTTTTAAGTGCTTTATGTGCTTGTGCGTTTGTTTATTTTTTCTCCAGATGTGAAGCTGGATTTGTGAGGTGTTGCATTTATCTACTTTCTGTGCATTAAAACCTTTTGGGGTAACTGATTCATATTTGTTTTGTGATTTGAGGTCAAAATACTCTGCCACCTACACCATGATCAACTCAGAGCAGTTTTCCATGTCTCTCAGAGGATTAGAAAGGCTGTGAGTCGTCTCTTTCTCTGTCTTGCTCTCTCTGTGCACGCTCTCACACACGTAATTCATGTATACATATTATTTGATTCCTTATGGTGAAAATGAATAATGATGTTGATGCTATTGATCAGGTTGTGATTGCTAGGCAGTTCCACTTCAATTACACCACTCCAGATAGGTCTCGACAAGAGATGTTAAGGACAATGACTCCACTCCCCACAGAACACTGGCCATTTGTAAGGTAACTATTCAATTGTATCATTGGTTTTATCATGAAATCCTTATTTTGCTTCCATTGAGTTTTTGCATTATGCTATTTCCTTGCAGCAAGGGAAACGGAAAGGGTATTTGGATTTCTAGCCCACATACCCCTAAAGCACCGAGGCATGGTCCCCGCCCACCTCTTCGTCTCAAGTGCCCTGAGATGCGCCAAATTGCTGCTGTTCTTTTCCAGGAGTCAGCCTTCCCTTCTAGGTGTATTGTCCCCTCAGTTTTACCAAAGCCCCTATGCAAATCTTTGGCTTCCAATCGAGTTTTATTCTATGAAGATGAGCTATGCCAGGCTGTTGCTCAGAATAAACTTCGTTGATTTTTCGAGAGTGGTTTATTTCTTATCCTTCTCTGTTTCTTTTTTCCTATATATGTATATAGTTTGGGTTCTATATATCTCTGGTAGTAGTTGGAGTAGACAGGATGCAATTTTGTAGTTTTGATGGGGGCAGTTATACTAGGTGTCTATGGAGATTTCAGGGTTTTCATTAGAAATTGGAAGATTGGGCTAGTGTTATTCAAATAATTTTATTCAAAGTCGTTACTTGTATATAATTAGTTAAATATATTTGTCTAGTTTTAAGAAACGGTTGCCTGTTTGATGGGAAAATTAGTTCTAGTGTCTGTTTTGTTTATTTATTTTCAATATCTGTTACAGCACTTTGGGCATTGTTTGTGATGTATCTTTCGGAAATGGTTTCCCCATATTACTATCCCTATGTTTTTTCTTACTTCATTTTGTGAGCACCACGCTGAGCCCACTATGTTGATCCAAACTATCATCTCATAAATTTTGTAATGAATACCCGCTTGTTTAAAAAATTACTTTCATTGAATATCTATGAATAAATTACATATATTTTATTAAATGAACAGTTTAAATTTAAATTTATAATGATCATCTATTTTAAAAAATAAAATATAATTTATTCATGCGTATAATGGTATCAAATGAAATTAAAGTATCTAATGCATTGTTTGATTGTCATATCTGTAGACCTCATTTTGTGTTTGTGCGAAAGTAACTTTATGACATTTCTTGAAAAGTGGGTTATTTTTAGGAAAAAGAAATTTAAAATTTAATTTCAGCTAGCCAAACAAAATTTTCATTAAAATAAAAACAAAGACAACCAGAAAACTCCTGGCCATTTCAAGATGTCAACAGGTAATCAATAGAACTCTGGCAATCAAAGTTATACAATACACCTGAAGAAAAAATATTCAATGAAAACATTAACACAAGTCCACACACCAGAGAATTACGTAGCACATTATTGAAGAAATATAAATACAAAAAAATAAATTGGCAACTACACATTCTTCTTAATCAGTGAAACTCCAAAAAAAAGGTTTGAAAAATTATGACTGTTTGTATGAAGAGGTATTGTTCTTTTTTTCTTTTTCTTGGTAAAAAAGAGGCTAAAGCTCAAAGAGGTATCGTTCTTTTTAAGTATATAATAAGGTGTACAAGAACTTGATCATCATGAACATGGGAGTTGCTGATCAATTAGCACTGACAAGGAATGGATGCTGACAAACACTGCACTCTATTGTCTCAGAACCCGATGCTGGAACCCGGACCTGCGACAAATCCACATGATACACCGGTTAAGATATATTTGTCAACGTAATTTGCGATCACAGATTGGATGTCTAATTGTCCATGTGGAATCAGGATTGCCCTATTATTGTTAATGCCCTACTTTTCAAAAAACATTGTGTGAAGGTGCAAAATCCAAAAATACTTTGTATGGGTTTTCAAAATCTGCTTTCTGAAAAACCAAAAACTAGTCCGGTGAGAAAAATATAAACTGATTCTCCTTTTTTGGGTCGAATATAATTTTTCAAAACTTAAAGATAAATATTTTTGGTGTTTGTTTGTTTTTGTTAAAACTCATTTCTAGTTTTTGAAAAGAAACAAAAAATTAAGCAACTTTGAAGTGGTGAGGGATGGCAAACCTGCAAGTGGACTGTGCAAGTCGGACAGGCAACTTCCTTCATCCGCATTCCAGATCCATTGGATGTTAAACCTGCAAAAATCAGTGTGTGGTTTGAGTTTTTTGGATTAAGTTTTTTGAAAATTGAGTTTTTTGGTTTTCATATTTTTTTGTTTTTACTGAGTATTTTTAAAATTTTAAACATTTTTTTACTTTTTTAGATGCACTTTATTTAAATGTATCTAAAAAGTAAAAAATTTGTGCAAAAATATTTTAAAAAATTAATAAATACATAAAAATACAAAAAATGTACTGAATTCTCGTATTTTTTTTGTGTTTTTGGTATTTAGTGAATTTTTAAAAGGTTTTTTTTCACAAATTTTTTACTTTTTAGGTATATTTATGTTAGGTATTTTTAAAAATTGCTTAAAATATTAAAAAAAATCAGTAAAAACAAAAAAAACACATAAAACAAGAAAGTAAAATTTTTTGAAAAGTGTTTTTGGAAAACTCTAACCAAGATGAAAGTAGGGTGGCCCTAGCAATTTGCATGGGAAGCATTCAGATAAATAGGTTTCTTTCAGGAGATCCAAGGTTGATACCAAAAGGATCAAATGGCAATACAGTCTACGACCTAGGTTCCTCTGATAGATCCCATGACACCCTTGTGCAACTGCAATGGGGAAGCCAACAAAATGGTACCACATGGAATGGAATGCAACTCGTACCTGAATCGGTCCAGCTCTGTTTTCTTTCCTTTTCCTTTCCCCCCCCCCCCCACCCTCCCCCTCTCTCTCTCTCTCTCTCTCTATACATATATATATATATATATATATTTCAAAAGTAAAATGACGATAAGATTGTGATGTCTCTAAAATTGAAAGGGCAAATGTTTCAGTAATGATGAGTACCTGTGGTGGTCTTGCGATTCTTGTCCATCTCCTCCTGTTAGAAATCATCAACCACATCAGGAAATTAGTGTATATTATTCATTAACATGGATAGCATGACCTACTACTACAACTACAACTACAACTACTACTACTACTACAAAAACAATAAAAAACAATGCAAAGCACACCTTTGCAACAGACATCAATTTACCTTGAAGGCCCCAACAATAAGATAATAAAAGAAGATGGTTGTATAACAGTTGTTTTAACTCAACAACGACAAATCTTAAGCCATGGTACTTCTGGGCACCAATCGTGTATTACTAGTAATCACTTGTTTCCATAAGAAGATTCAGAAAAGTCTACCAACAGTTTTAGCTGATAGAGGATCTGGGCCTGAAGGATTTCAAGAGTCAATAAAAATTGGCTGGTACAGAAATGGATAGAAGTTTAGTATGCTGGGGATCAAGTTTATTTCTAAACCAAGATTTTCCCGCATATAATCCTCCCAAACAACCTCCATTTAACAACACCTTAATAAACATTGTACCAAGTTCTGAAGGAAGACAAATAAGGCAGAGCATGAATGTCCAAAAAAGAGGTTCCCTATTGGAACAGTACAGAGATTGGGTAGATCCTTTCAAGACCTTTATTGACAATAAGAAAGAAATGTTTAAGGTTCAATTAGTTTGGTAAGGTTTTGAGTCATTACCCCCAGAGAGCTTTCAAAATAAACTTTCAGGTTAAAATGGCATCACAATATAATATAATATAATATAATTATAATTACAAGTTACGTAACTAGATTTGTCTATTTAAAAAATCTAGATTTGTTATTGTGGCAAGAAATAGCTAAGACACAGGCACTATCTCACAAACAACATTATAGTGCGCAATCTGTGCACTTGTGTGTGCCAGGTAAAGGCACACATAGGTCATATTGCTAACAGTGTTAAAATCAAACCATGAATTTTGCAAATTGCATGACTGCCAATTATGCAGTGTAGTTGACTCTTCAAGCTTTCTTTTATTGAACTCAAGGAATTATGTTATTCAACTTAAAAATATTTACAAATGATGCAAGTCATTATTTGTTGAACCTTAACATCAATGGAAACAAAAACACAAGCATCAGGTTGTAGAAACATGTATTCAGCTTTGAAATTAATACCTTAATAAAGAAATTAGTTCTCTACAATATTGATGTAGAAGTGTACACATATATATAAAACAAAAGAAAAGGATAAGAATGTTGGAGAGGTCACTTGAAATTACATAAACCTAGTAATGCGGCTTAAAACGTGACGTCTAGGTTATAAAACTGCATTTACCTTGAGTTTTTTTGCAAGATCCTCGTGGCTCTGCAAAGCAGCAATTTTACCAGATGTTTCCTTTGCATTACCCAGCCTTTGAGTAACTTCTGCCTGCAAAAAGAACAAACCATGGAGAAAGGCATAAATACCAGACCAATCATGAGGGGAAAAAAGCCAAACTTTCAAGATCTTGCAAGAATATCAAGTTGTATGTTTCATGTTAAAAAATACTGAAACCAAATTAAAAAATAAATAAAAATAAATAAATCTGCAGTAAAACCATGAATAAAGAGACTCGCAGTAACCTACTAGATTGAAGGTATTGATATATTTGCTAAAATTAATCACAACTAGAGGAATCTTCCATGATGTCTCAAGGTGTTCTCAGTACTATTTCTCAAGCATACTTATCCATCATGGCCTCGTATTATCTCATCCACAGTTGTAGACCTGACCACAGGCTTTGTGCATGTGTGTGGGTTGGGGGTGTTGTGGTTTGGAGGAGAACGGAATATCTGCAAAAGTAAGCTTCTCATTTGCTAATTAAACAAACATAAAAGAAAAGATGGGGGAAGGTAGATCCATATCCGATATGCACATTTCTTCCTGTCTTCCAGTCAATGATATGGCATCCTCAGATACTGTTTTATATTTAAGGCTGCGTAACTACAGTGCTGTGGGGATCGTGGTGTATTGGAAGTGATGGACTGGAGAGCTGGTGAAAGAGTTTACGAGGTAAAGAGAGCCACAAAAAGTGATGGTACTAGGTCTAAAATTGGGGTTGACTGATGACAGCTTTTGAGGTAGAAGGTTGTTGGCATTGGGTTGGGGTTGTAGAGGCTGTCTTACTATTTCCTTTCTTTTAATACCATTTCCTTCTCCCACTGTCTGGAACAACCAAACAAGTGAAGGGAAGGGGGAAAATGAACAGGAAGGTTTCTTGTGCAAAATTTGTGGGCAGAGAGAGTCTCAAACACATATGAAAGTGAACTGAAAGGAGCTATTAGGGAAAGGAGAGAAGCTGAAATTTAATGTAGTGTGTGTGATGAAGCTTTTGAAAAGATGAAGGCCTAAGGTCCTAGGATGTTTCCTAGGCTCTTTTTATATTCTTCCTTCTCCTCCACTTTCTCTCCTTAAATTTTTCCATGTTTTAACCAACAACCAGACCTTAATAATAATTGTTTCCTGCATCAAAAGGTTGCATATATACCTTTGAGAGCTTGACTATATTATATAGAGAGAAGGAGATAACTTTTGTCCCTATAACATACTTGAGAATAGTAAAAACACTTCAAAAGAAAGCTAGTGTAGTGAGTGCATACCATGCATCGGTCACAAACTCGAACTGGTATGGCATGCTCATCTTCTGTGAGGGCGATTCTACCTTGGGTACACTTGTCACAGAAAATATCCCCACAGTTCCTACAGTGATGCTGAAAATGGAAAGGAACAAAAGAATAGAATGATCATCAAAGGAGACATGAGTTTCACTCCAATCACTGTTACTAATGGCCAATCAAAAAATTCATATAAATTCTAACCCTTCGCACAAAAGCTCCAAAATCCATCCTACAAGATGTGCACTTGGTAACAGCTTCATCAGGAACCTATAGGACAAAAACAGAGAATTTTTTTTTTAGAATTAATTGGTCACTATTGAATATTTTTACAAATGAAAAACTTAATCAGCAATGCACAGCTATAACAATGAATAACACGTACTAAATCAACACAATGGCATAACAAATTTTACCCAGTGATCTTTCTCCTCGTTGCTGGGCTTCATCAAGTTCATCCAATCAGCAAAGCCTTTCTTCTTATCAGATAGTTGCTCAGAGGCCTTGGGAGTATCAGAAGGTTTATTTCTCCCAGCCATCTCCTTGATCTGCTTCCCAATGAGAATCATAAGGGAGTTGTTCAAATACAAAGTAAATAGAATAATGTGTTACCTTTAGATATCTAATAGAACAGGTGCCAATCAAATTCTGTGCCAGATAAACAATCATGTCATAAATTTGTCACTAGAAAGAACCATTTAAAGGTCATTTGGGGAAATTACGCAAATTTTTTCACATTTAGAGTTTCAGGAAATTTTGGGGAAATTCTTTGTTCTTGGAATGAGTTGTTTTATTTGGTTTTAATAGTGCAATGGGCCATTAAATCTGTTACGTATATTGGTATGCCTAAACATGTAAATTGTAATATAGTCTGTACAAGTTTTATTTTGAATAACTTTTACACTAGCAGAACATGAAAAAGTCAATGTAAATCCACTTCTACAAAACATTTGACAAAGCAAAAAGGATAATTACAGGACCAAAAGCTATTTTGCAAATTATTTAATCAAACACTACACTCCTACTTCAACCTCTAATCAACAACTGCACCAAACAAGTCAATAGCTTCTACTCAAAGCCATAATCTATATTTTGTTAAGTTATAGTCTATAATTTCTTCTAACAGTTGCAAGAACAAACTGACCCAAAGACATGCAAATAGTTGGTTAGCTAGGGAGTTCCCCTGGCAACACAGTTATTATGCCATCCACAATGATCTAAAATTTTAAAAGTTGCCCTTCTCATTTGTTCCTAAATTGACATGTGTATCTCTGAAAAGCTTCAACCTTAACTGTGAGACAACAAAATCAATTTTGTCACCCCAGCATTTCATAAGTGGATTCAAAATAAGCACAAATATGAACTTTAAAATTGAAAACTAGTTCTCATGGAAAGAATTATGGCATTTGCATTAATAGCATCAACCTTCCAATACACAGCATATAAAAAATGATCATAAACTACATTAAGTCCAACGAAAATGTAAACCTCAAACTGGAACAATAATATAAGATCCCCAACCTGAAAAGTTGCTGCTGTCACCGTGTCTAGAATGTTGTTTGTGGTATAGCTGTTTGATTTAAGCCTGATACGTCTCGGTTCAATGTCAATGGAGCTTTTGGCCCAAAAGGCAAATATATACGAATCCAGTACCTAAAAGAGAGGGGGGGAAATCCTCAATGCTAATTCTAGAAGTAATTCGCTTGCAAGTTACAAATAAGACAAAGCAGAGAGTGTACTTCACATCGTGTCACGGTCTCAAGTGGATATATTCTTAGTGTCCGACTAGTTGCTGTATCAAGTATTCGAATCCCATCCAAGCCAATCTGGAATAAAAATTAGAGACCCATCATGATTTTTCAAAATTTGTCAAATGAAGTATTTTTTATTTATTTTTTTAAACTAATTTCTGCGAGCAAACAACAATTGCCAAAATCAAATCAGTTCAAGAATCATGTCATCAAATTTAATGGAAACAATACCATCTGATAAAGAATAGATTCAAGACAATTTAGCTAGTAATTGTAAATGTAAAACAGAATCACTCTGATATTTTCAACCTAGCACAATTATAACTTAGCAGTCAAACAGAAACAATTTGAATTAAGAAGGAAAAATAACAATCAAAGACAAGTCCTTTTACTCTCAAACCTGGCAAAGAACATCCATGTCGCTCTGACCAGCACCTTCCGACAAGATCTTGACGCGGAACTTCTGCACGCCGCTGCCCCCGTCCTGCTGCATCTCTGTCTTCGGAATTGCCTTCACCACCTTCCCCGTGTGTCCGGATCCATTTTGCTCCTTCCCATTTGCAAAACCAACTGGCCTCCCATAATCATCAAAAATCACACCAGAAGAAGAATCAGAACCACTGCCTCCACCACCATAAGGCACAACTTTGCTCCCATTGTATGCATATACACCATCCCCACCATCTCCATACCCGGATCCAACCTCCGGCCTTTGCTTCCCCACATCCCCATACAAACCATAATTCGAACCAGACTCATATAAATTTTCGTAATTCGACACAGCCGATGAATAAGAAGTCGAATTGGGATTGGAACTATGGGTCGGATTCAAATGATCATAATTGAAAGCCTCTTGGTTCTGATCATAACCATAAAACTGCTGCGTCGGGTGGGGGTTGAGGTGAGGGAAATTGTAGGGCTGAGAAGAGAGATTGGGTGATTGAGAATTAGGGTTTGGTGGGTAGGGGAGAGGCGGATTGAGGGCATGATCGGTGGTGTATTGTGGATATGGAGGGTATGTGGAAGAATTAGAAGAAGAGTAATCGGAGGACGAAACTGGAGGAGCAGATGCGAATGTAGAAGAAGAAGAAGGAAAGGGGTTGAGCTGTGGAAGATCGTTAGGGTTAGGGTTTTGAATGTGTGATTGGTAGTATTGGTAATATGAAGAGCCTGTATCGCTTTGTTGCATATCTGAATTCTGTGTTGTGATCGATCTTAGTATTGATTTTTCTCTTTATTGATTGAAGGATTGTGAGAATTAGGGTTTGAGATTTGAAGATCGGAGAAGACGAATGTGGAAGAGAGGGATTTGGAAGCTTCGAATTTGAGGAAGAAGATTGTAGATTTCTGAGTGTGAGAGAGAGAATAAAGAGAGAGGTGAAAAGAGATTTTGCTTGTAAACCGACACCCGCCAAAGTCAGTTGAGGTTTCGGATCCTGAAATCGGGTCGGATATTTTACTAGTTCGTTTTCTGGGGGGCCACGTGTCGAAAATTGTTTGGTTGACTCTGAAAATTTCTTATAAAGGAATGGGATCGCGAAACCCCGCGTAATAAGACTTTTCAGGTTTTTTTCTTTCCCATTTTGGTCCATTACATTTTACATTTCTAGGTTTTTTTTAAAAAAAAAAAATAAAATAAAATTTACTCTTAAAATTAATTCTTATTCAAAAATAAACAGAAAATGCTACATTAATAGTTATATAACCTTAAATATATTATTATATTTAATTTATATCTTTGACCTAAACTTAAATTCAAATAAAATAATATTTTATTTATGTCATATGACAGTTAACGTAGGATTTTCTATTTAAATTTGAATATTGTGAGGACATAAATTTTGAATGATGAACACATGATTGAGGTGGCACCGAAGTGCCACGTGTCCTAGTCTTAGCGCCGAGATGATCTCGGCTAGGCCGAGGTTATTTGCGAAGATACCAGAATCCAAGATAAGCGGATAAAAGACAAGAGTCCTAGAATGAGAGAAGACTTCAGTTTGGGTAAAGATAAGACTCTTAGAGAGTTTATCCTAATTCTACTGAGAGTCCAAGATTAGCAGTAATCCTAAGTCCATTAGAGCTAGGCTTCTATTGGAACTAGGATTATGTTGGCTATAAAAGGGAGGCAGCCTCATGGGTCTAAGGTATACTTTTTATGCTCTGAATAGTGAGTTAAGCTCATTTGCTATATTTGAGAGATAACTGACTTGATCGTCAGAGTGCTCCCGGGTGGACGAACCACCGCCGGAATCTCTTCTTTTTGTGACAGGTCGTTCGGGCTTAATCTATTCTGCCAGTGTTCTCCAACTGAGTGCTTGATTGGCAGTGTGGTCGGAAATTGACACACACAATTTGGCGCCATCTGTGGGAAAGACAAGAAAATAGATGGCCAACAACGGACAGAAAGAAAAGGTTGGAGACGACACTCCTACTGGGAGTAGAAAACCTATTGACCTTGACGTCGAAGAAGACAACTGCAACAAAGAGACTCGTGATAAGAATCACAGAGAGAAGGACGTCGACCAGGAGGGCGACATAATAAAGAAATCAGACCGAGGTGGGTATTATAACGAGAACAACCTCCAGGTGTGGAAAGAGAGATGCCTGCGGAGGGACGACCAGATGAAATGAATGACGGACAAATTGGCAGACCTACAAACGGTCGTCAATTTCATGATGCAAAACAACATCATGCAGCCACCGTTCCCGTGACCAAGAAAGATACCCAGAAAGGGGGGTAGAAAACTGTTCCTACAGTCCCTCAGCACGACAGGACTAAAGGACATTCTCACTGGCCTTCACCGGAGGTCGGGCATGGAAAATCAACGAGAAGAAAATCCCAGAAGACACGTCGAACCCAAGAAAACTGCACCAGAGAACATCGCGATGTTCAGGGGAAGGAACTCTGTTTCGACACGACCAATGGAGGGAAGTCCAAAAGGACCCACAATGACACTGGAAGTAGTGCACCAAAAAGGCTGAAATCTGGAGATAACTGAACTCCTGGACGGACCGAGGAGGATCTGAGGGATTACCTCCAGAGGAAGCTGCAAGAAGCCGAGGTAACTTCTCCGGTCAAGCCGAGAACGTTGTTCTCGGTAAAATTGGACAAATTTGAAGCCCCAAAGAGGTTCCACATGCCGAGATTCCAGATATACGACAGTAAGTCGAACCCTAACTTTCACGTCGGCTTGTACCTGAACTCGATGGCATTATACACCGGAAATGAGCCGTTGCTTTGCAAAGTGTTCCCCTCGTCCTTCAGGGAAATTACATCGGACTGGTTTCACAAGTTGCCGAAAGGAACTGTGAAAACCTGGGAGAGCCTGGCCGAGATGTTTGTGGCCAGGTTTGTAACGAACAAACTACAGCTGTTGAGGGTAGATTCCCTGATGGCTCTGAGAATCAGTGAGGATGAAGGCCTTAGGGCCTATGCCAAAAGGTATTATGAGATGTTCAACCGAATACCCGAGTGCAACCAAGAGGTGGCGGTCGTGTCTTTCAAGAATGGCCTGAAAGATGATTGTCTACTTCGAAAGTCATTGGCAAAGACATTACCAAAAAGCATAGAGAAGCTCATGGCCAGAATTGAGAAATATGCCAAAGCCGAGGAAGACACGCCGGGGACAAAGGCATCCAAACAAAAGAAGAGAAACGGCTCGCCGAAGCGAAGCCGAGATAACACTGTATACAACAAAGCAGAGTTCAGATCTCGGATTCCAGATCCCAGATCCCAAATCCTAGAAGACATGATCTCGGCCTAGATGATTAGGTCCGAGAAGACAAGGGCTCAACTTAAGTGAGCAGATCCCAGATTCTAGAAGACAAGATCTCGGCCTAGATGATTAAGTCCGAGAAGAGAAGAGCTCGGCCTAAGTTAATTTTTTTTTACATAAGGTCCACAAAGGAGTATGTGGAAGCCATGCAGGGGGCAGATCCCTTGCCCATAGAGCAATATCGCAGGGATTCTTTTGGCCTTACATGCAAAAGGAAGCTGAAAGCCTATGTAAAAAAACGTGAAAATGTTGTTGAAATCCACCTGCGACGTGCGATAGAACAGCAATTCGGGTGGGGGCATACCAGCAACAACTTGCTAGGGCTTACAAACAAGAAGATCAGCCCAAGAGAGTTCAAGGATAGGAACCTCATCCCTTGAAAGGTTACCGACAATGGGGCATATCGGCTGAAGCAATAAAGTGCTAGTTTGATTTTTGTGAATTTGAAATCTGTGCGATAGGACCGACCAGTCCTATGACGATGTTTCTGAATGAAACATAACGAATAACTTGGACTTATTATATGGCAGAGTTTCTACTTGTATATAATAGAGTTGAATCAAGTTGGCGATATTTCTAATTGAAACATGAGGAATAACTTGGACTTATTATATGGCAGAGTTTCTACTTGCATATAATAGAGTTGAACCAAGTTAGCGATGTTTCTGATTGAAACATGACGAATAACTTAGACTTATTATATGGTAGAGTTTCTACTTGCATATAATAGAGTTGAACCAAGTTGGCATATTTCTGATTGAAACATGACGAATAACTTAGACTTATTATATGGCAGAGTTTTTACTTGCATATAATAGAGTTGAACTAAGTTGGCGATGTTTCTGATTGAAACATGACGAATAACTTAGATTTATTATATGGCAGAGTTTTTACTTGCATATAATAGAGTTGAACTAAGTTGAGTTAACCCGGACTTGCCATATCGGCAAGAATCAAGCACATATTGGAACTAAGTACATGTCAGTCAGATTAACAAAGAAACCAAGGTTGGTAACCTCGGCCAGTCTTTGTTTGAATTTGACCTCGGCCACAAGATCAAAGCCACATGCTTAATGAGAACCCAAGTGGAACTTAAGTTCACATTAGGGGGCAGAGGGCTGGAGAATAATGCTTGGGAGTTGAAATCTACAAACTGAGATTGGTTTAACACTTGTTGAAATTTTGAGAAAAATTTACAAGTTGAAGTTAAGCCGAGGTCATTTTGAAGGAAGATTGGTTTAACACTTGTTGAAATTTTTAAGAAAAATTTACAAGTTAAGCCAAGGTTATGTTGAAAGAAGTATCTACATACTTGCTAAGATTACTATGTTGCCAAAACTTGGAAGATATTTGAAGATAGAAGTCTTGTTAAGTAAAGGGTGAAGTATCGAGTTGTAAATAACACTTGTGAAAATATTGTAAAAAATATTTTCAAGTGTTAGGCCAAAGCCGAGATAAACTGTTAGTGGGTATAACCAAAGTATTCCACACCGAGAAAATCACACAGTTAAGGTGTACGTTGAAGACATGCAAAAAATTCTAAGTATGGAAAAACAGAGAAAGAAAAGTACCAAGTGTTAAGGGCTTACTTGTACGGAATGCTGCAGCATCAAAGCGAAGTTTTCATATTCGCTTGCCTCGGCGTTGCGTTCAAGGTCTTTGGGTAGAAGCAAGGCAGTAGAGAGGGCGACGCCGACTTCAATGTCAGTCGCACTATCACCGGCTCTGACAGGCTTATCCTCTATGGTAATTGGAGGGGCCCAAGGGGCATCAGACTTCAGAGAGCCCGAGGTTGTTGCCGACAAAGACCTCGGCTTTTTTGATCTGGTTGATTCGGAGGGTTCGGCCTCGGTGGGCCTCTTTTCGACAGTAGAGGCACTTTTCTCTGCCTCGGCCATCTTTGAGATCGGCAAGGTATCCTCAGAGTCGATCTGGGTTACCGTTGCCTTTGCTTAGGCTTTCTTCAGCCTTTTTGGTTTTGTCTTTGGCTGCGTTTGTGATGGTGAAGATCGTGCTGTGACAGTACTGGGGATGTCGGCTAGGAGGTCGTCTGCAACGGCTTTATTACGACCCATCTCGGCGGCGATTGCAGTTCGACGTCGGCGTTTGCGTTGAGATGGAGGGATTAGTTGTGGAGCCGAGGTTTATGGTTGTTCTGCTGGATCAGAAGTTGATCCTTGATCCGGCCGAGGTAATGAAGTTGCAGGAGGAGATGAACGGAGAAGTTGTAGAGCTTGAAAGCTTGGAACAATGGAGGATTTGAGAGAGAGAGTTAGCACGAAGTTGAGGATGCAAAAGTAAAAAGACGAAGAAAGGGAGATGATTTTGATCAAACACGCAGATGCGAGGCGACTTAATGGCGCGTATCAAACACAGCTCAGTAGGGGAAAGATGCGTGGCAGAAACGGTTGAAATACTGTGCGTGCCAGCTCATACGCGTGATGAAACTCTTGAAGTTCTTGATTTAATGAAGCAAATATCTCGACTAGGAGGACGATTTCGGTTGAGAAACTTGAACGAACTTGGTTGTTGGTTCCAAAGTATTGATGAAAGCAGACTATAGGTCTTGGTCATATTGAGCCGACGAGTGATGACCTCGGTAATGAATAATGGAGTGAGCTTAGTCGATGTGCTAAATGGAAGAAATGATATAGGTTCCATCACCTCAGGATGCCGAGGTAATAGAACTTATGGGGCAGTTGTGGGAACATAAATTTTGAATAACGAACACGTGGTCAATGTGGTACCGAAGTGCCAGCCGAGGTGCCACGTATCCTGGTCTTGGCGCCGAGATGATCTCGGCTAGGCCGAGGTTATCTGCAAAGATACCAGAATCCGGGGTAAGCGGATAAGGGACAAGTGTCCTAGAATGAGAGAAGACTTCAGTTTGGGTAAAGATAAGACTCTTAGAGAGTTTATCCTAATCCTATTGGGAGTCCAAGATTAACAGTACTCATAAGTCCATTAGAGCTAGGCTTCTATTGGGACAATAATTGTGTTGGTTATAAAAGGGAGGCACCCACATGGGTCTAAGGTATGCTTTTTATGCTCTGAATAGTGAATTAAGCTCATTTGCTATCTTTGAGAGATAACTGACTTGATCGTCGGAGTGCTCCCGGGTGGACAAACCACCGCCGGAATCTTTTCTTTTTGTGACAGGTCGTTCGGGCTTAATCTATTTTGCTAGTGTTTTTCCAGCTGAGTGCTTGATTGGCAGTGTGGTCGGAAATTGACACACACAAATACAAGTTAACTTTATTAAGTAAATTGAGAAACATTTAAAATATGATGGTGAAAGTGAGGGGAAAATTTTTTATAGATTAAAGTAAAAAATGATAAAACATAAAAGAAAGGGAAAAATGTAATTTAACCTATTAAAAATTAGGATAAATTACAAATACACTCTTGAGGTTTTATTAAAATACGAATCGCCTCCTGTAGTTTTGAAAATTACATTTTACTCTCTAAGATTTCTAATTTTATAACAAATTGTCCCTTTTATCAATAAATCATTAAGTCAATTAATAGTTTTTAATGATGTTAAAAAAATGTTTGAATAAATAATTTAGATAATTTTATTATTGTATAAGAGAGTAATTATGAATTTTATTTTTTCAGTTAATTTTATTAAATAAAAAATTCTAATAAGGAGGTATTTGTAATTTTTGAAACTACAGGGGCTAATCTGTATTTTAAGCAAATCTTAGGAAGTGTATTTGTAATTTACCCTAAAAATGATGCATACCAACTTGTTAACATATAATATTGGGCAAATTACCTACACCTCCCTTGAGGTTTAATGAAATTACAGATTTTCACTTGGGTTTCAAAAATTACATTCCGTCCTATTACAATTAACGTCGTTAATGGATATCATAAATTGATTAAAATGCATTTTTTTATAAATAAGAGCAAATTATCTACACCTCCTTGAGGTTTAGCTAAATTATAGATTCCCCCATGAGATTTAGTTAAATTATCATTTTTAAATAAGTTATGAAATGTAAAATTAAAATGAAAAAACACTTATCACAGTACAAAAAATTAATGTTTTAGAGATCAAAATTTAGGGACAAAATTATTTTTAGGGGACTAGATATTTTTGTTACAAAAAAGTGTCGTCATTATATTTTTAGCAACAAAAATTAAACATTAGTGATTAATTATTATCTTTTTGGTATCAAATTTTTTATCTCAAAAAATAAACCTTTTTGAGACCAAATTATTTTGTCCATAAAATTCTATTTATTATCGACATTTTCGAAATTTTATTGCTAAAAGTCTTATTTTTGACTTTTTAGGTGACATTTTAGTGACTATCCTCACGACGATAGAAATTAGTTCCTAAATGTCTTTTGCAACAAAATTTTCACTTTTAGAGATCAAAAAAATTGATCTCTCAAACTTTTATATATTGTAGTGTCAGGTGGTGAAAATATCATAAAATTAAAAAAATAATTAAATAAGTTAAAAACACAAGAAATGACTTGTCAAAAAATTCTTATAATATGTTTGGTTTGATTTTTAGAAATTTATTTTTTTTAAATTAAAAATTAATTTGGCTAAGAAATAAAAATAAAAAATAAAAATTATTTTTATATAACTTTATCTTTTGAGTGGTTAGAAATAATTTTTACAAACTAAATATATTTTTTCATATTTATTTTTTTCAAATTATGAATTTTTTTTTAAACAACAAATCAAACACGATTCCAAAAACTTATAAATTTTTTTTCCCATCTAACGTAATTCTTTTGTAAATTTTGTTGATTTATTAAAGAGATTTCAGCAAGGGCAATATCGTCTATTAATTTATATTTTAGTGAAGTCAGCTAATCATTCTTGACGTTTAGTTAACGGTAGAGGTTAAATTGTTATGTGAATATAAACCTCAGGGGGTGGGATATAATTTCTGAAACCTCAGAAGAAAATTTGTAATTTAACTAAATCTTAAGAGAGCTGTAGGTAATTTGCCCTTTAATATTTTTGTGGCAGTCAAACATTGTACATTCACAAAATTGTTATAATACATACCCTATAAAAAGGTAATATTATATGCTCTAACAAAAATGTTTAAGAGCTCTAAACCAAAAGCTCTAAAGGAGTTCTAATGGGTGGGGTCCATCATTGATGTGATGTTTTAGTTAGTTAGTTTGTTTGTTTTTTTTTTTTTTTTTTTTTTTTTTTTTTTCATAAGTAGAGCTCTACTTTTAGAGCTCTTTATCACCACCTATGCTCTAATTATAATTTTTATTGTAATTTTGGTTATAGCCTATTGTCATATTGATTATGATTTATTATAATTGTTATTTTAATTATGATAGAAGAGGTATTTGAATATGTCATGTTTAGTTATAATCTATTATGATTCATTTAGTTATGATTAAAAAAAAATTAATTACGATATAAAGTGGTACTATATTTTTGAGGTGCAATAATTATACTACAAAAAAATGCTAAGTTTTTTGAAAGGGATCAATATTTTAGGATGGAAAGAGTACTATAGTTACACCTTCTGTTTTTTTAACCGTGTGTTGTAGAACTTCTTATAATTTAAACACAAATAAAAAATAAAAATAAAACTAACCTAAGGTTTCGTTTAGTATGAGCTATTTTTGCTAAATTAGTCAATAAAGATAAAACAGACTAATTTAGCTAATAAAATAAAATGTCACGTTTAAATCATAATTATTTTATTTTTTCTTTTATAACCATCAAATCAACTAAAAAACCAAAATTTATCGCAAACATAAGTTTTTCAATATGGCTAAAATAGTTAAAAAAATTAAAAAGCCATACTAAATTAACTCATCGTTTGCGTACTGCACCTTGCCTCACTGTACACACCCTAATCTCATAAATTATATCATAGGATAATGGGAAAGACTATGGTACACATCCCTTAAAGGGTGTGTACTATATATACTATATACATCTTATAACTAAAAAATAAAATAACATAACTCCATACTTTATGAGTCATAACTTAAAAAAAAAGAATAAGTTATAACTAAACATTACATGAGACTAATCAAATATCTCAAAATAATGTCATAACTAAAAAAAAATTGATCATAACTAAATAATAAAATAGTATAACTAAAAATGTATATAATAAGAAGTATGTATTGTAAAATTTCCCGAGAATAATAGACAAGATAAATGATTAAATAAAAAGTGTGAAATATTATATTTAATTAGAATGAAATAAAAATATATAATTATTTTAGATATTACATGAAGAAAATAAATAATTCGGAAATACCTCATTCTTCTAATATTTATTTATTATTTTGTTGGGTAAGTCATTATTCTAATACTACACTACCAATTCCATTGTCCTCAAACATGACCACCACCACCACTTGTGACAATAGAAAGAATGAAATCAATTTTTTATTTTTATTTTTTAATAAAAAAAATACACTTTGACACTCTAACTTTTGTTCAAATAAATTTTTTTTTTTAAACACCCGCTAAATAAAAATTTTAATTTAAAAAATTAAATATTTAATTTTCGATAATTAATTTTAAAATTTTTAATTTTAGAATAATATTGGAGACTAAAAAGATTCCATCAAAGATTTTACAAAATATCTCATATGGGTGTGAAACCCATATAATATAGAACAATCTGAGAGACGCCCACACAATATGGAATCCACACAATTTTATCAAAAGTTCTACCCAAGTTCTATCCAGGATGTGGAATCCACACAAAATGGTTCCCATATGGTCTCACACTGACACATTTGATAAAATATTTTATAAAACTTTTAAAATACCTAATTATGGAAGTATTATAGTCACAAAGTCCATGTTTCTAGACTTAGATATTTTTTTGACTCTCTGAAATTTCGTAAATTTTCTACTTAAGATCAGCCTTGAAGATTCACTCCATCATCCAAGTATCCATACGTCTACATCAATTATTGGCATCAAGATACTTAGAAGAAAAAGACAAAATCTGTAGAAGATAAGACTTCTCTTCATCGATCAACGAAATTCACGCCAAGAAACAACAACAGCTACTGTAAATATTTGTGTCTGTAATTATTTACGCCTGTCAGTAGTAAGGTTTCTCCTTCACTCACTACTTTAATAGAGCAGATGACCCCTACCCTACTCCATTAAAGAAAAGCTGTGAGAATCCTTACATGTGTCTTATAACAAATTATAGTGTCAAAATTTTATCAAGATAAGAGGATTGAATGATATCGATGGGGCCCAAAGCAGTACCTGATATCATTATCCTAACCCTTTATTGATAAAATTTTTATTGTCCGTATCTAGAGTAGTAGAAAGTTGGTGTCAAAGTCTATAACTAGGCTTAACTAGACTTTTGGACTTTTGGTTCAAAAATTTGACATAAGGATAAGTCTTTGGTTTTGTTTTTACCTATCGAATGTGTGTATAAATTGGCATTCATGCCAACGAATGGAGTAATGAAAAATTTTCCCTCCACTCCTCTTTGCAAAAAATTTCTCCAACTTCTCAGACTCTCAAAAATTCTAAGTGTTCCAATTCTTTCAGAATCTCAAAGTCTGTAACATAATTCTGTAAGTATATTACATATTAATATGAAGTGTAAATAGTCTCTCTTTTTCCTTAGATATTTCAAAAGGATAACTCTTCTGTTCTAAAATTTATTTTCTTTTTGGAAAAACTAAGTTTAGGGAATGCTTGCTTGCTTATTAATATTACATGCTTTGAACATTCATAGTATCTATTGTTTTTTATTTCATTACTGAGTGACCTTAACTGAAGAACTCGTGTGAGCCGTGGTTTGGCATTGAGGGTAAATTGTAGGCAAAAAGGGAAAGGTAAGAAATGAAAAATAAAAATATACTATATTAAACGAGACTTAACTTCAAGATGTGAGTACATGTAATGAAAGCAAACATTACTTAAAAATAGTTTTACCAAATAAGAAAAAGAATTTTAGAATAAAAAGAGAGCAACCTGAGTAGAAATATCAAGGAAATATTTTTCATATAAGAAAAAAATCAAAATTTTATGCTTTTAGAAAAACAACTTAGAATTAAAATCAGATCCAGTACTGAGCTTATACAAGAATTAGAAGATCAAAAATTAAGATATTAATTTCTGTTATCATTAGCCTCTGGTAGGTCTCTAGAACATTATAGTTTGAAAATTACACAAATAAATAGATAGATAACTATAAAACAAGAAGCCTTACAGCTAGCCATACAACAGCTTGAAGATTTATTAGCATAATTGTAGAATTAATTAGACAATTCTCAGCCCAACTTCAAAATAGTGGTAAACCACTAACTCATCCCCCAAAAAATGGTATCAGAGCAGTGTTCGGTTTTAGGACAGTTTCAGTTAGTTCATGCATTTTGCTTACGGAAATATAGGAGTTTTTATTTTTGGACGATTTAGTTATAAATTTCATATTATAGTAGCTTTTAATAATTTTAAAGTAGGATTTAATTCTGTGTATGAAAAGAGTAGAATATTTAGATTTAGAACTCAGCAATCATAACCATCGTCTTAATATAGATAAAAATAAATTTCGTTCTAATTTTGAAGGTACTTTCACACATCAGCTCCATAACGAACATAATTTTCAACTAAATAGTATTGTAGATCATCAGATTAATTTTGCAAAAAATATTAAAAAGGATGTAGATAAAATTAGTAATCTTTTTACTTCATCTATAGACCATCTTCGTAATACTCACAGTATAATTAAAGATCAAGATAAAAAAATTAGATTATATCAAAGATCAGTGTAGTTCAATCCTACAAAAACGAATATATTTAAATTTAGAAAAATTTCCCACTAAGTTAGAAATAGAGACTCTAATTTCAGCCATAAATATTAATAGCTCGAAGCAAATAGAATTATAATTTAAGCAACTAATTGAAAAAATTCATAATCAGATAAATCAAATAGCTAAAAAAATAGAACAGATCAACCAAATTCAAGATAATTTAAAACAGAAATTAGAAATTTTAGAGCAACTAATAAGATCTTGATTTATGAGTAGTGATAAAAAAAGCTAATAGAGACTATCAGATTATTTTAAGACAAGCATAAGACTTTTATAATAACCCAGAGGGAATTAGTAGCTATCAAGGAATAAATCAGTCAGATAAAATATCAGTAAGACAAAAATAATATAAAAATTTTATTTCTTATCCGATTGTGTGAAAAATTTGAAGAATTATCAGAACAACTACATAGTTTAGAAAATCGTTTAGCTTCATTAGAAAGATTAATACTTTAAAAAGGAAAAGAAGTAGAAGGACAAGCAAGTAAACCCCAATCTCAAATAAACGAAGAAGATATAGCTAAATATTTCGAAAAGCTTAAATTACCACAAAAAAAAAAACATGTTTGTAGAACTTATAGAAAATAAAAATGTTTAAACTGTTAGTAGAAGGAAGTAGCAGTAAAAAGCGTAATGAAGATGAAGATGTTAAAGTAGAAGAATTTATAGATATGGAACAACAAATAGAAAATTTTAAAAAAGAAAAGTTAGGGTTAATCCCAGCTAAATATGTATATAAGTTAGGAAAAATTCATAAAAAATAATATTTATTTAAACACTATGTGTGACACCCCGAACGTTTAATTAAGTACCACATAAATATTTAGAGTTATATATAATTATGGTTGCTTGTGATGATAGACTATTAAATAAATGAATATATAAATTTAATTTGGCTTTGGGTTATCAAATATATGATTAATTAGGAATTATTATTTTGGGGCAAATTAACACATTTATGGAATTATAATACTAGTTGGGTCAAACTAAAGATAGTAAATAAATAATAATATTTCTAACAAGAATAATAATAATAATCTGTAAAGTAAAATAAAATAATTAATTTTACAATGATAAATGATAAGATGTAATTTAATTTACATTAGGAACATTGAAAACTTAACACCAAGACAAATAAATAAATGAATAAAAAGAAAAGAAAAAGAAAATCTATAGGCTAGCTTTGGCCCAGCAACACCTTGTGAATTTTGGCCCAAGCAAAAAAAGCCCAGGTATGTATATTTATTGAAGAAGATTTAATCTTATCCTGTAAAGATTCAATCTCATATTTGAATCTACAATTAAGAAACAAATCTCCTAGCATCATAATGGCCTCTCTAGAAAGAGGCTATGTGTCATTCACATAAAGGTTCGATTAGCACTATATAAGGGACAGGGTGTGGTGAATTAAGGAAGGAAAAACGAAAGAAACAAAAGAAAGAGTGGAAAACTGAGAGAAAGGTACGTAAGTGAGAGTAAGGGATTTATAGTGGGGAAGTTCTGATAATAAAGTAAGGCTAAGGGTTATAATTAAGGTAAGTTATATTATACATTGACTTACCATTATACGTTTTACGAATGGTTTGAGTTACCATAGCTTATTTTATACAAGTTACATTTTATTAAGTTATATAAATAAAAGTTATGTTTTATAAATATTTCAGTTACGTGGGTTACTTTCTAAACTCTATTTACTTAAAAGGAAACCCATGGATATATTTGTTTAAATTTTAGAATATATTTGACTATAACCTTATAAACAATTATGTTTTGTAAGTATCACCACGGGAGTCTCACGCCTTGGGGGACTTAAATAGCCATGAGCCTCTGTTTGACCACTTTGTGGTCCTCTGTTTGTCATGGATCCATTGACCTCTGTTCTGACTGTCACTTCTGTGACCTCTGTTCTGTTCTGTTTTATACCGTGGTTATGATTATTTATGTACGTGATTTCTGTATTCCGCCACTTTAAATAAACTATTATTTCAAATTAAATTATGTAAATATTTTAGGCTAACTGATTATCCATGTTTATTTTGTATTCCCTACACTCTTGGCATAATATTTCTTACTCTGCTATGTGCTTATAGCTGTTACCTTTTTAGGTGACGAGATATAGGGGAATCCATATGTCACAACCCAAACCCGCCCCTATAGGTTTAGCATCATAACCGGCCAGTAATCCTGGGATTACCGAAGGCCTCTGAGACATATTGTCATAATATTAGGGGCTAATGGAAGCAAATAATAATATACAACGTCCATTGAGCTGTGCAGACTTATATGAGACAGAAAAATTTTAAACTTTTTATATACATATAGACACATTATCTTAAAGTCATCATATATGTACAGATCAGACAAAAAGGACTAAGCCCCTTTTCCAAAATACACAAGACTTGTTTAACCAAATAAGAAAACAGAACTTAAATTTTAAATCACTTAGCGATAATCACTTGACATATCCGGAACCTCCACGGGAGGCACATAGGTTGACTGACAAAAACTGGTTCTAGGCAGATCCCTCTAAGCCTGGTCACGCGCCTGATTACCTACATACATAAATAATACAGTGAGTTAGAGCCTAGTGAATAATAACAGAGTAAAGGGGTTTCAATGAATGAGTCCATACAGATTCATAATTCAGTTTCAAATCAAATTCATAATTTGTCCAGATCATATATAGAAATCATAAGGTATGCTTTAAGTTTACGTGATACATCCATTAGCATTAACAGAGCAGATACAGAACAGACGCAGACACGTGAGGGTCACGAATGACCAGTTCCATAAAGGAACCTCCGGATCTGGGTAACAGAACAGAAGCTGAGCCCCCATGACGGGGCCTCCGGTATGGGGAACAGAGTGTTGACAGATTTAAGTTCCATAAAGGAACCTCCGATACCGGGTAACAGCCAACAGATATCACATAATGCTAAGGATGTCACGAATGCATAACAGAAATTGGACAATCATTCATTGTACAGAACATATCATTTCAGGAAACAGATCTCATTTTGTCACACAGAAAATAAATATAGTTGAACATAACTTTACTAAGTTATTACTCACAGATAGCCGCAGAAGCAAATCAGACGGACTGGACATATCAGATAAATCAGGCAGACAATGGCGCGTGACCTACACAAACACATAACATATACACATTGAAATACAATATTACTCCCTTGATCAAACTTGACTTTCTTAGTCTTTTTCCGTCTAAATAGTCCGAAATTCTACTACGCTTATTCTTTCTCATTCAAATAAACCGGGTTCTTATTTCACATATTCTTTCATTACTAAGCCCTTATTTTCCAATAGATTGATCTTTTACTTGGCTTCTTAAACAATTACCACTAGATCAATGATTCATTCTTCAACTAACTAATCTATGTTGATTGGTAGCTTATTAATCTTTATTGAGTCATAAATCATGACTAGGATGCCCTGGAAAGAAATAAGAATAAAAATGTGAACTAAATGCAATTTTCCAAAATATGCTGAAAATGGGTCTCCGCTTGAGCGCCGCTTTGGTCGCTCGAGCGGACTATAAAATTTGAAAAACTGCTGGGAGCTCGATTTTCACGCTCGAGCGAGACTTTCCTCACTCGAGCAGACAACGTAAATTCTAAAATTCCAAAATTGCAATTGAAGTTCAAATTTGATATTTAAAGCCTCAAAGCATGCATTTTTGGTACACAAAAATGGAGAACCATTGGATAATTTAGTAAACACTTTCAATTAGAAATCATTCATCCAAAATCATGCTCCAATTGTCCAAATTTAGTTTTAATTCATCTTATTAATATCAACCCACAATTCTAAAATATAAATTAGACTTACCAACCTCTTGAAATTCCATGATGTATGTAATACAAATAGATCCAATTTTACTATTAATAACAAAATCAACTTAACTCAATTTTTAACCAAATACTTAATTTATAATCATGGTTGTTCTAAAATGTATCTAAATTGAATAAAATTCTTAAATTACATTACATGCATGGATTTAAATAAAAATCTAATTATAAAATCAAAACTTTAGGATTAATTCCAAATTTCCATAAACTTGATTTTCTTAAAACATTTCCTTTGTCTCTTCAAAATATGTACTTGAATGGCTCAATTCCCTTAAAACTCACGTATTACAAGAAAATACTACAAAATCAAATCAAAACAATTAATTTTCCAAATTAATCCCACAACTATGAGTCTACTAAATTTCTTACTTAAAACCTTATTTCTTACAAAATCCATGAGACTAATTCCATAACTTTCTTAATTCATAATGCATGGAGGATTATCTAAAACATGAAATTAAAGTTATAAAACTCTTAGAAAATATTTGCATGTGTGAAATTAGGGTCAAAATTCAAACCAATTACATCCAAAATTCCTTTAATTCAATATTAAGTTCAAAATGTTCATGAATTCATAATTTCCCAAAACTTGCTCTCCTTATACCCAAACATGAAATTAATTCTCCAATTTTCTTAAAGATTCATTGATGCATGTAAAGATGGAGTCCAAATTCATGAGGAATAACACAAATTAAACTTACTTGATAAATTTTCCCAAACTCATTTCCTTAATCTCAAGCTTAACTCAATTTATTTTAACCTCAATTTAATTCATAGTCATAGATGTTCCAAAATATGTTTAATTTGAGTCAAACTCTTAGATTACATTACATGCATGGGTTAATAATTAAAATCAAAACCCATAATTATTCTTTAATTCTTCCAAATCACATGCATGTAGAAATAAGGCCCAAATTCATGCAAGATTACAAAAATTAAATGCAAAATAATTAATTTCTAACTTGATTTCCATAATCATTAACCTAACTCATTTGTATGGGCCAAATCTTTAATAAACCCTTGTTGCATGTTATTTATAGGACTCAATTCCTATGAATTTATATAATTACTCCTCAAATCTCTATTTTAATTTTCTCAAATTTACCTTTAATCAATTTTGTCTAGATTAATTAAGCAACACTAGAAAGATGATGAAATTTCTTACCTTAAGATGAATTTTTTCATAACTTTTAGCTTGAATTTTTGGTAACCCACAAGCTTTCTTCTTCATTATTCTTCGTCTCTTCTTTTCCCACGGTTTGCACCAGTAGATTGACCACCATATACATATAAGTAATGAAGCTCGCTCTCTCTCTCTCTCTCTCTCTCTCTCTCTCATTCTCTCTTTCGGCTGCTTCCAGAGCACCCTTGCATCTCCCTCTTTGATTTCATTTCTTTCTTTATTTCATTCTCTCCCTTGAGTAAGTAAAGTCTCCAACAAACATACACCCATTAACTCATCACACTACACACGTGTAGATTCTAGATATTTGTTCAATTTAATTGATGATTAGAATTAACTTTAATATATAATTATTCATTAATTTTATTAAACACAATTTGATCTTAATTAGCACATAATTTAGTTAATCATAATTAATCAGAAATCCCACCTAATTTAATTAATCTAATCGACTTCAATTGAGGCCCAATTAATTATATTTAAATTTCTACCATTCTGAATCTGAATTTTTAATCGAACTCCTAAAAGGTTCCAAATATTAAATTAAACTTACTTTCGTCCTCAATTTTGATTCCCCAAATCATTTAGGCCTTCAATTTTTGACCAGACACCAAATCTTTGTCAATAAATTACATATTCAAATCGGACCTCCCATAAATGAATTTAATTCATAATAATCACAATTCTCAACCCTCATAATTTAATTAACTTAATCTTCTCCAATTCATATCTAATTAATCGAATCTCAATTTCACTAAACTGAATCGAATATTTAATTAAACTCCCAAATGGGTCCGTAATTAAGATTAAATTGATTCAACTTCTTAACTTCACTTCCTTAAGCCATTTGGACCATTAATTTCTAATTCCAAAATAAATCTTTAATAGAATCATATACGAGTCAGATCCCACAATTCCCATAAATTCCAAATTAAATTATAATACTCAGCAAATAAATTTCAAATCCTCTTAATTAATCAAGTACTAATCATTATACGTGATGGGGTCGTTACACCATAACCCCACAAAATGGAACCTGCATATGGACTGATGTTGAATCACTATTTATCTTTTTTTTTTATATTTCTGCTCCCTTTTGTTTCTATTCGGGGCTGGTCACTGAATAATAAAATAATGAAAGCCCTAGAAATGTATTTCCTCTTTCTTAAATAGTAAAATGAAATAAAATTTCTGTTTAATTATTTTTATTTTCGCTTGCGCAGCTTAATTTGCTTCGAATAAGAATAAGTTAGTAAGTTGCGATTCCAACCCTAAGCCCCTGGAGTTGAGTCGTGACACTATGGTGAACAAATGATTAGTGTAACTCAAGAAGATGAAAAAATAGAGCTAAATTTAATAAATAGAGAAAGTTATAAATATGCTGTAAATGAACACCTTAGAATGACTTACTTAGGATTAGTTGTGATAGGAGTTAAGGCTTTAATCAGAGAAAATTTAGGAGCTAAAGTTTTTGTATGTTTTTATGATGATAGATTCAATGATATAGGACAAAGTATTTTAGGTAGCTATGAATTAGATATGAATTCAAAAGAAGGAATGATTTATTTTACACCAGATTTGCTTTTACCAACCTCAACCTTTCATAAAAAGATAAAAATAGGAATAAAAAGTAGAGGATATAAAATGAAAAAAAAAGGAGAAAATAATTTATTAGTTTGCACAGGGTTTTTAGGTTTAGCGGTTTCAAAAAGCAATACTCATTGTAGACTTACAAATGATCAAATAGTTAAGATATTAGGAGCAAAAGAAATAAAGGCACTACCAGCTAAAAAATATAATTCTGAAGATAATGCAGCACTAGATTGGAATTTAGGAGATTTTCTAGGATAAAAGAGATTGGCCCCTCAAGATAATTTATTATATCAAAAAGCAGATGGAAACTATGCGGTAAGATTTACTCAATACACATATGTAGCACCAGAAAAATCCGAAGATGATGAATTTAGTAGTATAGATAGGGAAGAAAATCAAGATAATCATAGTGACATAAATCAGTTTTATGTAATGACAGAAGAAAAAAAATATCACAAAATAAGATATATAGTATTGATGAAATAGATTTAGAAAATTTCACCCTAAGTGATATGAATAAAATATTATATACTATATACTATGAATATATAGCTAGAGGAGAGACCCATGATGAAGCAATGTCATTTTTAGATCAAGAATTTCATACTGAATATGTAGATGGTATTTTAGAAGACAAAATACATCCCAGCAAAACATTTAAAATACCAAAACAATCTAAACCATAAGACACTTTTTATATGAACACTCAAATAACAGAAAGCACAGGAGCTAGCAACCCACAACATACTGTAGAAGATTCAGTAGAACCAATCCATTATGCAGTAGAAGGAAGAAGACCATTAACCAATACAGGACGTAGTAAAGCAGATCCGAATAAAAGTTATAGATTTCATGGAAAGCATAGACAACCAGATATGAGTATACAATTACAGCCAACAAATAACCAAAGAACCCTTTTAGATTTAGCTAGATTCGACCCTCAGATATGGCAAGAAATGATAGAAAAATGGGAAAAAGATACAGTAAAGGCATGGATGAACAATCCCTTTGAATCAATTGATATGTAGGAATATATGGAAACACTTTTAGAAGATTCAGCTTTTAATATATATTTAACTTTTAAAGGAACATACGAGGAGACAATTAGACAACTTAAAGGACTAGGAGATAATCCATGGAATTTTGCTAGTTTTATAAAAGAAATGTTTATAGGATACGACCCTTCTAGAAGAAATAATTATACTCAAAGCATAGCATTAACCGAGTTAGATCAGATAACATTAGGAAGTTGGAAATATGTTGTACCCTTTAGCAAAGAATATTTAGCCATAGCAGCCAAAATTGGAAAAAGTTTTGATGAAGAAATAAAAAATAAATATTTTAGGAAATTACCCGGAGAATTACGAAGAGAAATAGAAAATAAATGGTCAATTTATTATGTAAACTCATAGCAAGAATAGCATTAGGAAAAGAATAATGTATTTTCTAAGTCCAATTTATTATGTACACTTACCAGCAAGAATAGCTTCAAGAAGAGAATAATGTATCTTCTAAGTCCATTTATTGACCATTTATTTTCTATTTCTGCTGGTAAGTTTGCATAATAAATTAACCATTTATTTTCTATTTCTCTTCCTGATTCTCTGTGTAATTTCCTAAAATATTTATTTCCTATTTCTTCATCAAAACTTTTTTCCAGTTCTGGCTGCTATGGCTAAATATTCTTTGCTAAAGGGTACAACATATTTCTAACTTCCTAATGTTATCTGATCTAACTCAGTTAATGCTATGCTTTGAGTATAATCATTTCTTCTAGAAGGGTCGTATCCTATAAACATTTCTTTTATAAAACTAGTAAAATTTCATGGATTATCTCATAATCCTTTAAGTTGTCTAATTGTCTCCTCGTATGTTCCTTTAAAAGTTAAATATATATTAAAAGCTGAATCTTCTAAAAGTGTTTCCATATATTCCTACATATCAGTTGATTCAAACGGATTGTTTATCCATGCCTTTACTGCATCTTTTTCCCATTTTTCTATCACTTCTTGCCATATCTAAGGGTCGAATCTAGCTAAATCTAAAAGGGTTCATTGGTTATTTGTTGGCTGTAATTGTATACTCATATCTGGTTGTCTACGCTTTCCATGAAATCTATAACTTTTATTCGGATCTGCTTTACTATGTCCTGTATTGGTTAATGGTCTTCTTCTTCCTACTGCATAATGCATTGGTTCTACTGGATCTTCTACAGTATGTTGTGGGTTGCTAGCTCCTGTGTTTTCTGTTGTTTGAGTGTTCATATAAAAAGTGTCTTATGGGTTAGATTGTTTTGGTATTTTAAATGTTTTGCTGGGATGTATTTTGTCTTCTAAAATATCATCTACATATTCAATATGAAATTCTTGATCTAAAAATGATACTGCTTCATCATGGGTATCTCCTCTAACTATATATTCATAGTATATAGTATCTAATATTTTATTCATATCACTTAGGGTGAAATTTTCTAAATCTATTTCATCAATACTATATGAGAGGGCAATTTATATAAATATTGGGCCGAGCTAGGTAATGGGCCGTTGTGGGCCACAATACGAAGGGCTAAGTAAAAAGGCCTTGAAGATAGTCCGGTCCCAGAAGGCCTTGAAGTTAGTCCGGTCCCAGAAGGCCTTGAAGTTAGTCCGGTCCCAGAGAGCCTATTGTTATCTCGGTCTAGGAGAGCACTGCGGATAGCTCGGTCGCCAGATTACTACGTTGAGTTAGCCCGGTCGTGGCATAGTGCGGCTAGCTCGGTCAGACGTAGCCAATTGTTAGCACAGTCTTAAAAAACACTATGATTAGCATGGTTTGTGCAGGAGGAACCGAGGTAAGAGCAGCGAAAGGAAGAACCGAACTAAGTGTAGTTCGGTCTATTCTACAACTTGGCATAGCCTTGCTTACCTCGGTCATATTGGAATCTGACTATGGTAAAACCATCTCACTTGGTTTAAGCAGTAACGGGGGTGTTGAAGGATAAGCATTATCTTTCAGGAATGTGACTCCTAGGAGGACTCTACGTGGAGGAGTAAGAGTCTTACTAGGATTGTGCCACACGGAACCTATAAAAGCTCACCTCATCACCTATGGAGAGGTAACACACAACTTTGATTTCCAAATACACAGAGCTTTTGTCTACTTGTCTATTTTGCTGACTTAGGCATTGGAGAGGTTTCCGGCACATACCCGCCGGCTAGCTCACGTTTTCAGGGAGTAAAGCGACGACGTACGGAGGAGCGCAGACTTGATCAACAGGATTATACGAGAAGGTTTATTTCTTTCCCGTACAATTGGCGCCATCTGTGGGAACAAACAGAACGAATAGAACCTCTTGATTAAGTTTTCCTTGCTAATAAAAAGTAATGGCACACAACAAAGATTTGCCGCAATCCGCCATTGATGGACAAACCCCAGAAGGAGGTGGAAGGCGCGAAGGTTTGCCTCATGTCCCTCCCATGGCGGACTTGGAGCCCCAACGACATAACCCCAGGAGGAATGCTAGGGGGAGGCGGAATAACAGCCCCTGTCACTCTCGTTCACAAAGTCCTAACAGACAAAGGCGAAGGATTGATCCTCAAGTTTTGGAGGACTACGTGAAGGAGCAGGACGAATTGATACGACGGATGGCGGCGGACATGGAGATTATGAAGCACCAGATGAAGGGAAAAGGAGTGGCGACAGGAGAGGGGCGCAAAAGCAAAACGCCCCCTCGCCACTCAGAAGACCGTGGTAGGCATACCACGCCATTACAAGCAGATAGTAGAAGCCTCAGGACAGTCGATACTCAATCCAGAACCTCCAGGACTCGTTGCTCCAGGTTTGAGAGAACGAGGACTGAGAGGTCGTATACTGAGGGAAGCACCTATCGGCCCTCGCGCACGCACCAGACATCATCCAGGCAGACGGAGTTGCCAAGATCATCCGACTTACGGACCGTGCTGGAAGAAAGGGCACGATGGAAGGAGGATAATAGGGCGCGCGACCTTTGCAAGGTATCTACCCTTCAGCGGTTGGCTCCTCGGACGCATAAAAGCGTCGAGGTTGGAATGCCATAACCGCGCCCTGCCTACGAACCAACGGACAAAGCATTAGCGAGGCTGCAGACCTCGCCGTTCGTTCCGGCAATCGAAAACGCGCCCCTACCTTCAGGCTTCCTCCAACCCAAATTCACCACGTACGAGGGAAAGACAGATCCCTATATGCACCTGAGCCACTTCCGCCAGGTTATGGCGGTATATCGTCGAAACGAGGCTTTGATGTGCATCCTCTTCCCATCAAGCCTTGGCGACCTAGGCTTGACTTGGTTCGAAAAACTTCCAGAAGGCAGCATAGCCTCCTGGGCGCAATTGGCGGAGGCGTTCGTAACAAGGTTCAGAACGAACACCAAAACGCCAGTGGAGATCGACCAGCTTCTCTCCATTGACATGGGCGACAAGGAGACACTTAGATCCTACAATAGTCGCTACTGGGAGACCTTCAACCAGATTGGGGACTGTCCTACCAATCTCGCCATCGCACAATACAAAAGGGGCCTTCTAGTTGGGAACAGACTAAGGGACTCAATCACTATGACACCACCTCTAACGATGGAAGCCTTAATGGAAAGAGTGCACCAGCACATTAGGGTGGAAGAGGATGGCGCCCGTGCTAAAGCAAAGTCTAGCACGACCGCAGTACCAGATAAAAAGACCGCGGCAAAGGTCAACGCGGTAGAACGTCCGAACAAAAACGGACGAGGCAGGCGGGACAACGGAGAAGACCAGGATAAAAGATGGTTGAGAGTCCACACTGCCATTACCACGGTATTCAAAAAGCCAATCTACCGGATTCTAAGCGAGATACGCGATAAACATTTCGTCAGATGGCCTGCTAAGCTAGGAGAGGCTCAGAAGGACTACGACGAAAGATCACGGTGCAACTTCCATAAAGAAAATGGGCACCGCACTGAAAATTGTACACCATTGAGACAGCATCTAGAGGAGCTGGTGACAGCCGGTCACTTGGACAGATACATTGAAGGAGGGGCGCAGCCAGCCCTCCAGAATGACAACCACCCGAACGGAATACCAATCGACGCCCCACCTCAAGGCGTGATAAACGTAATACATGGGGTATGCGAACCTAAGCGCGTATGTGAGCTTAGGGGCATGATCAAAAAGGCTGAGCACTTAAGGGAGGTTCTAAGTGCACAACCCACAATCAAGAAAGGAAGAACGGAGGCCACCAACGTCATCTCTTTTTCAGATAGAGACTTGGCGAGGATATATTGTCCCCACAATGATGCCCTGGTTGTCACTCTCCGAGTCAAGGATTTTGACGTCAAGCGGATTTTGATCGACCAGGGTAGTTCATGTGAGATAATGTACTACGACACCTTCAAACAACTGAAATTGGAGGACAAAGACTTGGCGCCAGCTGTATCCCCCCTGATCGGATTCAACTCAATGCCAGAGTGGCCAGTCGGCAAGATTATCCTTCCAGTCAGGGCAGGAAGCGTGACAAAACAAGTGGAATTTTGGGTGTTGAAGGTCCCTTCCACTTACAACATAATCTTGGGAAGAACATGGTTGCATGCCATGCGAGCAGTAGCTTCATCCTACCATCAAGTAATGCGATTCCCCAACGAAGCCGGGGTAATTGAAGAGGTCTTTGGAGACCAAATTATGTCCAAGCAATGCTTTGTCACGGTTAATGGCAGCCGCGCTACCAAGGGATATGTTCATTCAGTGGAAGAACCTGAGAGTAATGAACTGTTCACAGATGTCGGCAAAGCAGCTGATCAAAAAGCGGTGGAAGACTTGGTAGATGTAAGAATAGATGAAAAGAACCCGGATAAGTTCTTTTTGCTCGGTTCGTCATTGTCCAGCACTGAGAGATTAGAGGTCTTGGAATTCTTAACCTCTAACATCGAAGTGTTCGCCTGGACACCCTACGACATGCCAGGCATTGATCCAAACTTCATCTGTCACCAACTCAATGTCCACCCATCCGCCAGACTAATCATTCAGCGCACTCGCAGATCGGCACTCCACCACGCCGAGATAGTGGCGGAAGAAGTGGGAAATCTGCTAGAGGCAGGAGCTATCAGAGAGGTGCACTACCCCAGATGGATTTCCAACACAGTCGTGGTGCCAAAGAAGAATGGCAAATGGCGTGTCTGCGTCGACTATAAGACAGTCAACAAAGCATGCCCAAAGGACAGCTTCCCCCTACCACGGATAGATCAACTGGTAGACCTAACGGCGGGACACAACCGACTTAGCTTTCTTGATGCGTACAGAGGCTACCATCAGATCGCCATGTACGAACCAGACCAGGAGGTCACGTCCTTTACAACTCCAAGAGGACTGTATTGCTACAAGGTCATGCCCTTTGGCCTAAAGAACGCAGGGGCAACATTCCAGAGAATGGTCACCAAGATGTTTGAGCCGTTGTTAGGCAGAACAATGGAGGCTTACATCGACGACATGGTGGTCAAGAGCAAGGATAAGAACGACCATCTAAGGGACCTAGGTGAGATGTTCCAGATTCTGAAGAGGCACAAGTTGCGCCTTAATGCATCTAAGTGCGCGTTCGGTGTAGGATCTGGCAAATTCCTGGGCTTCCTGGTGACCAACCGGGGTATAGAGGCAGACCCCTCCCAGATCAAAGCTATTCAGGATCTGGAGAGGCCTAACTCAGTAAAAGAAGTGCAGCATCTCACCGGCATGGCAGCTGCACTCAACCGATTCATTAGCCGGTCGTCAGACAGACTACGACCATTTTTTCAAGCATTAAAAGCCAAGTTCGAGTGGGATGAAGAATGCGACCGCGCTCTGGAAAGCTTGAAAGAATACATGTCTTCTCCACCACTGCTTGTCACCCCAATACCTGGAGAAGAACTCTTCCTGTACCTGGCAGTCTCTCAGCACGCAATTAGCGCAGTGTTGGTCCGTGCGGAAGGAATCCAACATCTGCCCATCTTTTATGTCAGCAAGACATTGCTGGGCGCCGAAACAAGGTACTTGCCACTGGAAAAACTGGCCTTGGCCTTGATGATGGCCTCAAGAAAGTTGTCGCACTACTTTCACGCCCACACCATAGTCGTCCTCACAGCTTTCCCATTAAAAGCTTTGTTTGAGAGGGCGAACTTTTCTGGGCGAATCTTGAAGTGGGCAGTAGAGTTGGGACAATTCGACATCAAGTTCCAACCCAGAACCGCGATAAAGGCCCAAGCTTTGGCAGACTTTGTCGCAGAATTTACCCCAGGAAGTCATCATATCTGCCCAGTCGACCTGACTGACACAACCGAACTAGGGATAGAAGTTGACGCCGGAATAGCGCAACCCCTGGCGCAGGACACTCAGTCAGACCCCAAGACAGGCCAGAGTAAAGAAAGCAAGGAAGAAGCGAACCATGCTACACCAAGCCAAGACTCACCAACAAATAAAGACTTGGTACAAACAGATAGCAAGGGGCAAACAGCAAGCATGGACCTTGAAGAAAACACCAGCAACATTCTGGACCCCAAGGCATCATCTGATCCCTCCACTTGCTGGAAGTTATTCGTTGGAGAGATGTGGAAGCTCTTCGTGGATGGAGCATCCAACCGGCATGGAGCAGGACTCGGCATAGTCCTCATCTCTCCAGACGGCCTAGTAGTGGAGCAAGCAGTCAACCTTGGCTTCCCAGCATCAAACAACGAAGCGGAGTATGAAGCGCTTCTTGCAGGCCTCAAATCAGCATTCTACATGAAGGCCACCGAGCTAATGGTTTACAGCGACTCACAGCTGGTGGTAAACCAAATTTCAGGCGACTACGAAGCAAAGGACGACAGGATGGCTAAGTACCAAGAGTTGGTCAGAACAGAAATCAAGAAATTTGAAGTAGTCAGGATAGAACAAATCGGCAGGGAGGAAAACAGCAGAGCAGATGAATTAGCAGGCTTTGCTTCAATGGCAGATACTTCCATCCCTCATCCATTGCTGATCGACTACCTACCTAGACCAAGCATTGAAGACCCCGAAGCAGAAGAGGTATGTTGCGCCAAGCTAGGCCCTTCTTGGATGGATCCCATCATACTGTTCTTAAAAGATGGCACCCTACCGGAAGAAAAGAAAGCGGCCAACAGAATAAGAGCAAAGTCACAACGATTTTGGCTCTCCCTATCTTTGGCATTGTACAAGAAATCGTTCTCAGGACCCTACCTAAAGTGTGTTCATCCCAACAAAGTTGAAGCATTTTTGTTCGAAATACACGAACGCGTGTGCGGAAGCCATCAAGGGGGAAGATCACTAGCATACAGAGCAATCTTGCAAGGATATTGGTAGCCTTACATGCAAGCAGACTCAGAGAAGTATGTGAAGAAGTGCGAGAAATGCTAGAAGTTCGCACACCAAATACATCAACCTGCCAGAGAGCTTCTACCCTTAACCAGCCCATGGCCCTTCGCAATGTGGGGCCTGGACATAGTAGGACCACTTCCAACAGCATCAGGCAACAGGAAGTTCTTTCTCGCAGCAACCGACTACTTCACAAAGTGGGTGGAAGCAGAAGCCTTGGCATCAATCAAGGAAAAAGACGTGAACAAGTTCGTCTGGCAGAATATCATCACTCAGTTTGGCATACCAAAAGCCCTAATATCAGACAACGGCACTCAGTTCGACGGCAGAATCTTTAGAGGCTTTTGTGAAGAGTACAAGATAGAGTTCTATAATTCTACACTGGCATATCCCCAAGCAAATGGTCAGGCAGAAGCATCAAACAAGGTCGTCTTGGATGGATTGAAGAAGAGGTTAGAACAAGCAAAAGGCAAATGAGCGGAAAAGCTCCCTCATGTTTTATGGGCCTACCGTACCACACCTCGACGGTCAACAGAAGAAACTCCATTCTCCTTAGCCTATGGTATGGAAGCAGTAATCCTACTAGAAGTTGGCCTCCCCACAATTCGAAGCGAAAATTTTGATCCAGACTTAAATGGCGAAGCCGTAGCATTGGAGCTCGACCTTGCAGAAGAAAGAAGAGAAAGAGCACTGGTTCACATTGCCTCATACCAACAAAAGTTATCCAGGAAATACACCAAAACAGTGCATCCAAGGCAATTCAAGATCGGCGATTGGGTGCTGCACAAAGTGATGGGAAACACCATGGTACCGGGAGATGGCAAGTTAGGGCCCAATTGGGAAGGACCTTACAAAGTGGTTGGATTAGCAGGCAAAGGGGCATACCACTTAGAAGACGAGGACGGCAAAGCTATTCCCAGGCCATGGAACATTGCTAATCTCAAATTATTTTATTTTTAGCTTTTTTTTAGAATTCTTGTAATTTTTCTTTCCCCAATAAAACAAGTAGTTTTCTTTTCAGCATAAGTGTTTTATTCTGTAAAAGTTGTTTTAGTGAGTTAGGGGCATTAAAAACATAGTTGGCCGGAATAACCAACTGTGAACCTTCCTAAGCCCAGGATAAGGATCCAGGCTGCAGGACGTTTGGTCGGAATAACCAAACACTTTACTCTAGGTTGGCTGGAAAAACCAACTTAGAGGTTGGCTGGATTAAACCAACACCCCTCCTAAGCCCAGGATAAGGATCCAGGCTGCAGGACGTTTGGTCGGAATAACCAAACACTTTACTCTAGGTTGGCTGGAAAAACCAATCTAGAAGTTGGCTGGACAAACCAACACCCTTCCTAAGCCCAGGATAAGGATCCAGGCTGCAGGACGTTTGGCAGGAAGAACCAAACATTTTTCTAAATTGGCAGGAATAACCAATTTAGAGGTTGGCTGGATTAAACCAACTCTTAGTACTCTTCAGCCGAAGTAAGGATATCGGCTAAAGAATGGTTGGCTGGATTAAACCAACTCTTAGTACTCTTCAGCCGAAGTAAGGATATCGGCTAAAGAATGGTTGGCTGGATTAAACCAACACTTGGTACTCTTCAGCCGAAGTAAGGATATCGGCTAAAGAGTGGTTGGCTGGACTAAACCAACACTTGGTACTCTTCAGCCGAAGTAAGGATATCGGCTAAAGAGTGGTTGGCTGGATTAAACCAACACTTGGTACTCTTCAGCCGAAGTAAGGATATCGGCTAAAGAGTGGTTGGCTGGACTGAACCAACTCTTAGTACTCTTCAGCCGAGGTAGGTATCTCGGCTAAAGAGTGGTTGGCAGCTATAATTATATTGCAAGATTAAGACCAAGATAATTATCTCGGCAAGAAAATGTTAGTCTGTATACAAAGTGAATGCAGGTATGGCACAGACCGAACAGAAAGATGAAAGGTTTTTCATTCAAAAGCAAAACAGAGCTACAATAGTTGGGGACTCACTCCGGTTACAAACTTTTTTGTCCAACAAAAAGAAGAAAATACTAAAATCAAGCAACAAGAAGAGAAGTACAAAATCAGGCAAATAGATCATCAAGATCAGCATCAAGGTCAACTCGGAGCCCGGTTTCATTCGGTAGCACGGTCTCGGTTGGAAGCACGGTTTCAGTAGGCAGCTCGTTGGTCAGGTCTTCCACCATTGGCTCCGACCGAACTGACTGATTGACAGGGTCATTGACAACCGGGGTATCGTTGGGCACGGTTTCTTCTTCATCATCTGAATCCTCAAGAAATTGTTGCTGAAGGGCAGCAGCATATTCCGCCATGGAGCTCGGTATGAAGTATGCAGGAGCGTTGAAGACCTCGGTCTCTGGACCGTGACCGAGCTGCACTACAGCCGCCCTCCACCCACATTTGAAGAAGAGATCCTTGGCAGCTTCACATTGTTTAATGTAAGTCGCCTCCCCCTCCTTGTAACCCCGGAGCTCGGCGTCATCCGCACTCTTCTTCAGCTTCTCAATCTCGGCGTTCTTCTTTCCTTCAAGCTTGGCCAGCTCCCGCAGGTATTTGTCTTTTATCACGGCCGCAGCCTTTTGCTTGTCTGCTTCGGCCGAGCTAACCAATCCGGTCAGACGGCCATTCTCGGATTGAAGCTCGGCTATCTGCTTCCTGGCTTGTTCTAGCTCGGCAGTTTTTTCAGTCACTTCGGCCATGGCTTGCCTTGTAGTCTTGCGAAGTTCCAGCACACGCTTATGAGCGATGTGGTTCTTCTGCATGGCCTGCAAAAGAATGGGAAAACTTGTAATCAAACCGAGATAAAAGTTGTGCAAATTAGAAAGATTAACAGAAGAAGCTACTTACAAGCACCATGGATTTTGTGGCCGAGCGGATGGCCTTGAGCTCGGTCAAATGATTGTGGTGCTCCATATCTGCTGGAAGGCAAACACTCTTGGCAAGATTGAATGCCATTAAGTGATCTTTCTCAGCAACCACTGAATCAGTGTCCTGAATAGCTCGGTTCTGGAAAGTGATTTTGGGTGCCCACTTGGAGAAGCTAGCCCGGTCGGAACGCTCCAGTTGCGGGCTTGGTGGAAGAATGGTTTCTTCTTTATCAACGAGGCTTTGCTCGGCTGTTGTAGTCCGGGCGCGCTTGCTCGCCCGAGATGACAAAGGTTGTTGGCTTGGAAGAGCTACCACGGCCTCAGTAGATTGACCGGTTTGTGGTACCTCGGCTTGGTGTGTTTCGGTTAAGAGGGCCCTTACTCTATTCCTCTTCGCCATTTCTTGTTCAGCAGTAGTACGGACCAGGTTGATTTGAGGCAAGTTTGGGTCCGGTTCAGGAGAGGCTTCTAGCAAAAAGTCAGTTACCTTCGCTTTTCGTCGACTGCTATATCTGTATGTCGGTTCAAAGTTCAGTAGCTTGGCCCAACTTCTTTCAGGATATCGCAGTGCGGCGCGAAGTGTGTCCAAATTGGGGTAACTATACAGCGACTTGAGGTGGGCTGAATCTGCATAATGAAGACAAAAGTTAGACCGGTTCAGGAATTGGAGACCGAAATAAAGAGAAGCAGGCAAAGAAGCCGAAGTAATTATACCGGGGGTTCCTTTATTCCAGTTTATTCTACGACCAGGGATCTGGGCTTGGTGATCTTCAAAATTCCCAGATACCCAGAAGAAATCATCATCGTTTAAATCTTTGTCCGGGGTATCTTTGATTATTTTCTCTCGGCGGCGTCGTATTCTCAAATAGTAGACCCAGCCATCTTCTTTTGATCCTATGGAATATTGGTGGAAAAGTTCAGCTAAACCGAGGTTAATACCAGCCCGGCGGTTTAGCTCGGCTATGCCATTTATTATACGGTATGAATTTGTGGAGAGCTGGGTAGGACATATCCTAGTTTGCCTAAGGAATTCACAGAGGAGAGGCTGTACAGGGAATCTTAGGCCGGTTTCTACGATGGAAAGGAGGGTAAAGGGAACAAAACCAGGGTTTCCCCAAGGTGTGACATCTAGCTCGGCTAAGGTGAGATGAACATCGTCGGGGATGTTATAATCCTTTCGGAATTCAGCCATTGCACCAGGTGAATTAACTAAAAACCTATACTTTCCCATTTGTGTTTTAAGTTATAAATAAGTTAAACTGGAGTTAGCTCGGTCAAAGAAAGGTGCTGTGTAGCTCGGTTGAGCGCTCAAGGGAGTGCCTGGGCAACCTAAAGTCTGCAAAGTGAAAAAACAAAGGTGTTAAGTACAGACCGTTGGACCGTGCTAAAAGAAACAAAGGCAAGATAAATGAAGTCCTAGCTCGGCTATGAAAGATACTACGGAGTTTTTATTTCGGTTGGAGAAAGGGCTTTAGCACCGGTTGAGCCTTTGGGGCAGCGTTCTTAGTCCGGTTTTTGACTAGGGAAGCTGGCTCAGCCCCAAGTTTCAGCCCGGTCAAGTAGTTACAATTTTTCTAAGCGTGGTGCTTCGCAAAGCCTAGTCCGGTTTGGTAGCTCGGCTAAGAGAAGCAAAAGACACTCTGACCTATGATAGACTACGAGAAAAGCGCGTTTCAGTTTGGTTTTGCTAGGCTTGCATCCAGAACAAACTAGTTTTTATTTCGGTTGGTGTTTGATTTTGGATCAAAACTAGTGTTTCTCAGATTATTTCGTGAATTCAAGTGGTTCTATTACTAAGTTTTTTCTTTCAGAAAGCACAAAGCTAAGCAAAAAATAGAAGCAGACATAATGTGTTTTGAAAAAACATGTGAATACTAAGGAATGCATTGCAAAAAATGTGCGAAATCAACCAAAAGGAATTAAAAGGTTGAGTTACTTACTAGATTAAGGCAGAAAAATTGAAGATGGAAGCGACAACAACGAAGAACACGAACTCAGCAAGCTCAAGGGTTGAAGAAATAGAGACACAGAGAGAGAGAATGAAGGAAATGAATAGTGTAGTGGTATATTCAAAATGGAAAGTTTGTTTTGTGTAGAAGGACGGACAAAAAGAGCGGGACTGTTCAAATTTCACGAGATACGAAGACGGCGTGACAGCTACGCCTGGCTAATCAGAATCTGCCACGTGTACACGGAATGGGAAGCGGTTCAGTTACAACAACTAAAGAGACGTTTTGATCGGACAGATAGAGCCTGGTATAAACCTAGCTCGGCTGGAAAGGCTAGAGAGTTTTTTTTAGCTCGGCTAGAAAGGCTTAAGAATTTAGCTCGGTCGTAAAGGTAAAGTTTTTAGCTCAGTTGGTAACAGGTAATCCTTATCATGCTGTGCAGATGGAATTAAGGGGCAATTGAGAGGGTAATTTATATAAATATTGGGCCGAGCTAGGTAATGGGCCGTTGTGGGCCACAATACGAAGGGCTAAGTAAAAAGGCCTTGAAGTTAGGCCGGTCTCAGAGAGCCTATTGTTATCTCGGTCCAGGAGAGCACTGCGGATAGCTCGGTCGCCAGATTACTACGCTGAGTTAGCCCGGTCGTGGCATAGTGTGGCTAGCTCGGTCAGACGTAGCCAATTGTTAGCACAGTCTAAACAAACACTATGATTAGCACGGTTTGTGCAGGAGGAACCGAGGTAAGAGCAGCGAAAGGAAGAACCGAACTAAGTGTAGTTCGGTCTATTTTACAGCTTGGCATAGCCTTGCTTACCTCGGTCATATTGGAACCCGACTATGGTAAAACCATCTCACTTGGTTTAAGCAGTGAGGGGGGTGTTGAAGGATAAGCATTATCTTTCAGGAATGTGAATCCTAGGAGAACTCTACGTAGAGGAGTAAGAGTCTTACTAGGATTGTGCCACACGGAACCTATAAAAGCTCACCTCATCACCTATGGAGAGGTAACACACAACTTTGATTTCCGAATACATAGAGCTTTTGTCTACTTGTTTATTTTGCTGACTTAGGCATCGGAGAGGTTTCCGGTACACACCCGCCGGCTAGCTCACGTTTGTGTTTTCAGGGAGTAAAGCGACGACGTACGGAGGAGCGCAGACTTGATCAACAGGATTATACGAGAAGGTTTATTTCTTTCCCGTACACTATATATCTTATTTTGTGATATTGTTTTTCTTCTGTCATTACGTAAAGCTGATTTATGTCACAATGATTATCTTGATTTTCTTCCCTATCTATGCTACTAAATTCATCATCTTCGGATTTTTCTGGTGCTACATATGTGTATTGAGTAAATCTTACCGCATAGCTTCCATCTGCTTTTTGATATAATAAATTATCTCGAGGGCCTAACATTTTTTGTCCTAGAAAATCTCATAAATTCCAATCTAGTGCTGCATTATCTTTATAATTATATTTTTTAGCTGGTAGTGCCTTTATTCCTTTTGCTCATAATATTTTAACTATTTGATCATTTGTAAGTCTACAATGAGTATTGTTTTCTGAAACCGTTAAACCTAAAAACCCTGTGCAAACTAATAAATTCTTTTCTTCTTTTTTCATTTTATATCCTCTACTTTTTATTCCTATTTTTATCTTTTCATGAAAGGTTGAGGTTGGTAAAAGGAAATCTGGTGTAAAATAAATTATTCTTCATTTTGAATTAATATCTAATTCATAGCTACCTAAAATACTTTGTCCTACATCATTGAATCTACCATCATAAAAACATACAAAAACTTTAACTCCTAAATTTTATCTGATTAAAGCCTTAACTCCTATCACAACTAATCCTCAGTGAGTCATTTTAAGGTGTTCATTTATAGTATATTTATAACTTTCTCTATTTATTAAATTTAGCTATATTTTTTCATCTTCTTGAGTTACACTAATCATTTGTTCACAATAGTGTTTAAATAAATATTATTTTTTATGAATTTTTCCTAGCTTATATACATATTTAGCTAGGATTAACTCTAACCTTTCTTTTTAAATTTTTCTATTTGTTGTTCCACATCTATAAATTCTTCTACTTTAACATTTTCATCCTCATTACGATTTTTACTGCTACTTCATTTTACTAACTGTTTAAACATTTTTATTTTCTATAAGTTCCACAAGTAGGTTTTTTTGGTAATTTAAGCTTTTCGAAATATTTAGCTATATTTTTTTTCGTTTATTCGAGATTTGGGGTTTACTTGCTTGTCCTTCTACTCCTTTTCCTTTTTTTAAGTATTAATCTTTTTAACGAAACTAAACGATTTTCTAAACTGTGTGGTTGTTCTGATAATTCTTCAAATTTTTCACACAACCGGATAAGAAATAAAATTTCTATATTATTTTTGTCTTACTGATATTTTATCTAACTGATTTATTCATTGATAGCTACTAATTCCCTCTGAGTTATTATGAAAGTCTTCTGCTTGTTTTAAAATAATCTAATAGTCTCTATTAACTTTTTTATCACTACTCATAAATCAAGATCTTATTAGTTGCTCTAAAATTTCTAATTTATGTTTTAAATTATCTTGAATTTGGTTGATCTGTTCTATTTGTCTAGCTATTTGATTTATCTGATTATGAAGTTTTTCAATTAGTTGCTTAAATTCTAATTCTATTTGTTTCGAGATATTAATATTTATGGCTAAAATTAAAGTCTCTATCTCTAGCTTAGTGGGGAATTTTTCTAAATTTAAATCTATTCGTTTTTGTAAGATTGAACTACACTGATCTTGGATATAGTCTAATTTTTTTATCTTGATCTTCAATTATACTGCGAGTATTACGAAGATGGTCTATAGATGAAGTAAAAAGATTACTAATTTTATCTACATCCTTTTTAATATTTTTTGCAAAATTAATTTGATGATCTACAATACTATTTAGCTGAGAATTATGTTCGCTATGGAGCTGATGTGTGAAAGTATCTTCAAAATTAGAATGAAATTTATTTTTATCTATATTAAGACGATGGTTATGATTGCTGAGTTCTAAATTTAAATATTCTACTCTTTTCATACACAAAATTAAATTATACTTTAAAGTTATTAAAAGCTACTATAATATGAAATTTATAACTAAATCGTCAAAAAATAAAAACTACTCTATTTTCGTAAGCAAAATGCATGAACTAATTTAAACTGTCCTAAAATCGAACACGGTTCTGATACCATTTTTTGGGGGATGAGTTAGTGGTTTACCACTATTTTGAAGTTGGACTGAGAATTATCTAATTAATTCTACAGTTATACTAATAAATCTTCAAGCTGTTGTATGGCTAGCTGTAAGGCTTATTGTTTTATAGTTATCTATTTATTTATTTGTGTAATTTTCAAACTATAATGTTCTAGAGACCTATCGGAGGCTAATGATAATAGAAATTGATATCTTAATTTTTGATATTCTAATTCTTGTATAAGCTCAGTACTGGATCTGATTTTTATTCTAAGTTCTTCTTCTGAAAGCATAAAATTTTGATTTTAAAATTCTTATATGAAAAATATTTCCTTAATATTTCTACTCAGGTTGCTCTCTTTTTATTATAATTTTTTTTTTCTTATTTGGTAAAACTATTTTTAAATAATGTTTATTTTCATTACATGTACTTCCACCTCGAAGTTAAGCCTCGTTTAACATAGTATATTTTTATTTTCCATTTCTTACATTTCCCTTTTTGCCTACAATTTACCCTCAATGCCAAACCACGACTCACTCGGGTTCTTTAGCTAAGGTCACTCAGTAATGAAATAGAAAACAATAGATACTATGAAAATTCAAAACATGTAATATTAATGAGCAAGCAAGCATTCCATAAAGTTAGTTTTTCCAAAAAGAAAATAAATTTTATAACAGAAGAGTTACCATTTTGAAATATCTAAGGAAAAAGAAAGGCTACTCACACTTCATATTAATATGTAATATACTTACAGAATTATGTTACAGACTTTGAGATTCTGAAAGACTTGGAATACTAAGAATTTTTGAGAGTCTAAGAAGTTGGAGAAAATTTTGGCAAAGAGGGGTAGAGGGAAATTTTTCATTGTTCCATCCGTTGGCATGAATGCCAATTATACAAACAAAACCAAAGACTTATCATTACATCAAATTTTTTGAAGCAAAAGTCAAAAAGTCTAGTTAAGCCTGTTATAGACTTTGCAAAAATTTCCATGCAATAAATGCATAGACTTTGACACCAACTTTCTACTACTCTAGATACGGACAATAAAAATTTTATCAATAAAGGGTTAGGATAATGATATCGGGTACTGCTTTGGGCCCCATCGCATATCATTCAATCCTCCTATTTTGATAAAATTTTGACACTATAATTTGTTACAAGACACATGTAAGGATTCTCACAGGTTTTCTTTAATGGAGCAGGGTAGGGGTCATATGCTCTATTAAAGTAGGGGTCATCTGCTTTATTAAAGTAGTGAGTGGAGAAGAAACCTTACTACTGACAGGCGTAACTAATTACAGACACAAATATTTACAGTAGCTGTTGTCGTTTCTTGGCGTGTATTTTGCTGATCAATGAAAAGAGTCTTTATCTTCTATAGATTTTGTCTTTTTCTTCTGACTAACTTGATGCCAATAATTAATGTAGACATATAGATACTTAGGGGTGGTTTGGCATCTCTTATATAATTCATTTTTTTATCTTTTTATTTTTTTTCCATCACATCACCTCTTTACTTTTCTGCACATCTTTTCGTAAAAAGACAAAGAGTGCACTTATTTAGATCATCCCAAACAACTCCTTAATGATGGAGTGAATCTTTAAGGCTGATCTTCCGTAGAAAAATTACAAAATTTTAAAGAGTCAAAAAAAAAATCTAAGCCTAGAAACATGGACTTTGTGACTATAATACTTCCAACAGTGATGCTAGGGAGCTCGAAAACGAGCTCCCCCTAATCCCCCGAATTCCATTTTTTTTTTTTTTTTTTTTTCTTCAATAGGAAGAAGAAGACGGAGGGGCAGCAGGAGGAGGAGGGGGAGGGGAGGGGAGGGGGAGGGGGAGGGGGAAGGGGACTGGAGGGGGCCTAGAAAATGGGCTGGAGGCGGAGGGCTGGAGGTCGTTGGCGATGGAAGAGGCGACGAGGCATGGCGCGGCGACGGAGGGCTGGACGATGGCGATCGGCGACGGATCTGCGACGATCGGCGGCTCTCTCTCCCTCCCTCCCTCTGCTTCTCTCTCTCTCTCTCTTCTCTCTTCCCCTCTGCTTCTCCCTCCCTCCCTCCCTCCCTCTGCTTCTCTCGCCGAAAATGGAAGAAAAAAGAAAAAAAAAAAAAGAAAAAATTTCTAAAACGACATCGTTTTGGGGATTAAAGGGATTAGAGGGAGCCAAATTCGAGCTCTCAATCATTATTCTACTTCCAAAATATTACAAAAATCTATGGAGCGCACGTTTTTTTTTAATATTTAATTTCTAATATTTTTATTACCCAACTAATTACTATTTGTTCCAGTGTGTCATATGGGCTCGTAGGATTGATTGTAGTGCCCCCAGCAGCGGCTCGGTTCACGCTTCACACACAGTTTAGTTTAGTGGAGAGCACTGGACCATGTCGTTCGAAATATTGAAACACTGCAAACTAACAAGAAGTCAAAATACAAGCTCGATTTGAACTTCCCACAAACACAACACAACACAACACAGAGAGAGAGAGAGAGAGAGAGAGAGAGAGAGTGAATGATTTCCGACGGAATCGAAGACGAAGAGAAATGGCTGGCGGCAGCGATCGCCGGCCTTCAACAGAACGCCTTCTACATGCATCGCGCTCTGGTAACCCTTGAAATATGTGTAGCTAATGTCCATTCATGAACCCTAATTTTGATCGATTCGTTTCAGGACTCGAACAATCTCAGAGACGCCCTCAAGTACTCAGCTCAGATGCTCTCCGAGCTTCGCACTTCTCGCCTTTCCCCTCACAAATACTACGAGCTCTGTAACCATCTTTCTTTGATCCACAACTTTGATCTTATGTTTTGTGTTCAATGCCGATTTCGCAATCAAATGTATCGGTTTCTAATTGATTTTGTGCGTGTTTGATTCGATATTTGGTAGACATGCGAGCGTTTGATGAATTGAGAAAGCTCGAGATGTTTTTCAAGGAGGAGGCTCGTCGAGGTTGCTCGATTATTGATCTGTATGAGCTTGTGCAGCACGCCGGTAACATCTTGCCCAGACTGTAAGTGAGAATTACATTTGTTTTTTTATTTATTGCTGCTGTGTTGAATTTGTGATGTGTGTGTTTGTTGTCTTCAATTGTATTATGAATTACACATTTGAATGATATTATTGCCAAAATTATTTTATGTTTTAAAGAGTAAAGCGGTGTGGGACAACTGCATCTATGTAAGCTTTTCAAAAATTTCACTCTTGTTTTATTTTTTAGGGAAATGAAGAAAAGTAACTTTTTTTCCCGAGTTTGTTTAACATCAAAGTAGTGGAAGTTGCAAGAAAGATAGTTTTATTGTACAACTCATATTAGCATAGTAACTAATCTTTTAGTTTCTTGTAAAAAACACAAGAATAGTTTCTTGTAAAAAACACAAGAAAAGTTTAAATTTGTTCATAAAAGTGGTTACTTATGATTACAATTCCTAATTTCTCTCTTCCCTTGCAAAATTTTCATTCTAATCAAATGCATACGAGAAAATGTATTTATTTTCCATTTATTTTCTTTCTATCACTTTCACTTGCCATCAATTGTTTCTTTCTAATCAAACAGACCCTTAGGCAGTGGCCCGTCCAAATTTTAGTTTACATCATATTTAGATCTATTTCATCTTAAATTATTTTCTGCACCAAAACATCTGTGCTTTTTGTTTCTTAAGTATTTCTCTGCTTTGTTATTTCTCAGGTATCTACTTTGTACAGTGGGATCTGTGTACATCAAGTCTAAGGAAGCTCCTGCAAAGGATATTCTTAAAGATCTTGTGGAAATGTGCCGTGGTATACAACATCCTGTACGTGGGCTATTCCTGAGGAGTTATCTTTCTCAAATCAGTAGGGATAAATTGCCAGAGATTGGTTCGGAGTATGAAGGGTAAGGAAATCAATTGTTCATTTTTTCTGCTTTATTACAAAATTTAGGTTGAAGAATTTTTAAATGTTGGGTTTGAATGGATTGAAAAATCTTGTGGTTTGAGAACATGGAAATAGGCTTTCTTCTTCACCAGGGTGAGGTCATGTGCCAGGATGACCTTTGTCTGGATCACTGCTAAATTGTTGGGAATCAGATGTTTTCCCAGCACGGTTGAAATGGATTGACAAGACATTTTAAACTTTACTGCTTTTGATCTGCAAAATTAAGAAACCGATTGTTGTATTATCGATTGTACTTGATGTCATTTTTGCATTCATATGGTGTTGACAATTGACACCAATTATGTACCTTATTGGCAAGGACTTAGGTGAGGAGAGAAAATGTGTCATATTGTGATTCAATTAAATCTCAGGATGGAAAGAAATGGGTAATCATATGCTCATGATGATTTAGTATCATGATTCTTTTCCTACCTTTTGTTATTCCTCATAAATGGTATGTTTCTTTGGCTCATAATAAAAAATTGTGTTTTGTGTTCTTAATCTAGAAGAGTTTACTGGGTAGGAAGTGACCTGATATGTGAGAATTTTTCTTGACTTATGTAGGGATGCTGACACTGTCATGGATGCTGTAGAGTTTGTACTTCAAAACTTCACAGAAATGAACAAACTTTGGGTGCGGATGCAATATCAGGTTGGTTGAACTATTTGTAGGTCGTGTTACCTGCTTAGAACTGCATGAAGTTCAAAAAAAAAAAGAAGAAGAAAAAGACATGCATGGAACCTTTTGAAAAGAAGGAAGAATTGCTTAGACTAAGAAGCACGGACACTTCTGAAAAATTAATGTCTTGTGTCGGACACTGACTTGACATGACACTCATCGAACACTTCGTAATACTTGGAAACACATGAAACACATTACAAGTATGAATAAAATAACTTGGAATCCAATGATATAACTAAACCAATGTAAATTTACACCTATTCTTCTCCTTTAGACTTAAAAAATTATTTTCTTTGACTTAAATATTTGTAGATATATCATGTAATAATTATTTATCTTTATATGTGATGTATAATAAATATGTTTTGTGTCCTACATATTTAAAAAATTTGCGTGTCGGCGTGTCCGTGTCATGTCACGTGTTTGTGTTCGTGCTTAGACATGTATGCGGCCACGATGCTTGCATGTCATGAAGGTAAAAAATAAACCATGAATGCATGATTTGTGGTCATGCAGGTGTTATAGTGGTTGTCAAACATTCATACTCTTTGCTGATCTTGAGTTGAGGCTAGCAATCGGGCTTTCTGGTCTGCAGGGACCTTCTCGAGAAAAGGAGAGACGGGAAAAAGAAAGGAGCGAGCTTCGTGATCTTGTAATATCAGTAACCTGAATTTGGTTAATGTTTCTTCAAATCAGCAATAGAAGTGTATTTATGCACTTACAGAAGTTATTTTTTTTAATCCCTTCATTTCGTTAGGTTGGGAAGAACTTGCATGTCCTCAGTCAGGTTGAAGGTGTTGACCTCGATATGTATAGAGATACTGTTCTTCCCAGAGTCTTGGAGCAGGTTCATTCTGTTTATGTCTCATTCATTTTGTCTTTTGGGTGAGAGGTGTAAAATATGTTGACTTTGACTTGTATTTATCTTCTGATGGAATTTGCATCTCATTTACTTTTGGCAGGTTGTCAATTGTAAAGATGACCTTGCTCAATACTATTTGATGGATTGTATAATTCAAGTCTTTCCTGATGAGTATCATTTGCAGACTCTTGAGACATTGTTGGGTGCTTGCCCGCTGCTTCAGGTGGGTTTTGAATTTTCTTTTTTGCACTACTATAAATATAATGTTGCCATTACTAGATGTGTTCCTGTAGGATATATTTCTTTATTTTTAATTTTTTTAATTATTTAATTATTCAATTTTTATAATTTGCCTGCCATTCTTTCCTTTACAGTAGAGGATTGTCGTGTTTAGAATTTTTAAACGTTCTTAGCATTTTTGAACGTTGATTTGATTATCTGATGTGGCTACAGAATTTATGTACTTCACAAAATGTCCATCTGATGCATTGTGTACATTTTTAAGCCATGAAGATACATATTTAAGATGGTTTTTTTCATGCTTACAAAAGTTTTTTACTAAAGTCAATATGCTGTCAATATATATAGTTGTTCAGTGTAGTTTTCTTTTGTCCTTCAAGCAGAATCTGTTATGGTGTATGGTTTCTTTACTAAGTATGGCTGCAAATGAATCAAGCCGTTGATAAATAGCTTGGGTTTGGCTCGTTTGCAGATCATTCAAACTCGTTTGGTAGTGCAAACGAGCTCGAGCTTGAAATTTGAGCTCAGTAATTAAACAAGCCCGAGCTCAATTGATGGCAAGCTCAGCTGATTAGCTAGGCTACATGGATTATTCAAAATAAATTGAATTTCCCATTAAATCTACGCTTAGTAAGCATATCCATCAATTTAACATTGTCATTATAAGTATTTTATTTTGTTATATAATTGTATTTAACATTGTCATTATAAGTATTTTTTTGTTTCATAATTGCTTTAAAATGTGTAAAGTGTCTTTTTGACCCTCCATGTTACATAAAACACCATTTTGTTCCATAAAAAAAAAAAAAAATATATATATAATAAAATGATATATATATTTTTTTATGCCTGAGTTTGCATATCATTCAAATATAAGTTTGATGGGCTCGACCCCCAGACCCGCACCCACACACATGAATTTGGATCCTCTAGAGTGATTTTTTGTAGAGTGGTCTTAGAGTGTTTTTTTGAATGGTTGAGATTTAATAGTACAAAAGTTGAGGGTACAATAGTACTGATAATCAATTTAAAAAAAATCTCAGCCATTCAAAAAATCACTCTGTGAAAATCACTTTAGAGGATCTAGACTCCACACACATGCCATACCCATACCCGTCCCTGAGTTCATCTAACTTTGCTGATTACTATATGTATTAAATTAATAATATAAAAAGAGTAAAGCCTCACCCTCAATTCTAGTTATTCATAGACAAAATAGCACATTTTTCTATTTGATATATATAAGTGAAAATATATTATGTTGAGTAAATCTTAATTCTTGTTAGTCACCACAAGATAGCACATCTTTCTATGATATATAAAAGTGATATATTTATAATATATCATGTTTGAGGAATCAAGAAAGTAAAGATACATGTGTGTGTGTATGCCAGAGAGAGAACCAAAAACATGGGTTCAGGAGGTTCTTCTATCTAGGATCGCCCATTCAGCTTAGTGTACTGTATGACTTTGCATTGGCCAAACAAGGGTTGGATAAGATAAAAATGCTCAAACTCGTCCAAGACCAATGTATAACATTCAAACATTAGCTAAAAAGGTTTATTTATCCCCAAAAAAAAAAAAAAAATTTAGCTAAAAAAGTCTCCTATATGGGTTTTCAATTTCATTGGTGAAGATTCGGTTGTTTTCAGAATTTAAACTTCAAAAGCATTCTTCAGAGCTATAGTCTCAGAATTGTGTTAGTGTGTGTATATGGAGTGTAGGTGCACTGAATCTTTGTTCTTTCCTCTTACCTTTTGTATGCCTCAGCCCTCTGTTGATATCAAGACGGTGCTTTCACGATTAATGGAAAGGCTTTCAAATTATGCTGCGTCAAGTGCAGAAGTGAGCATTCATGTGCTATTTTCCTCGCCTAAGATTCCATAATATGGTATTGATGATGATTTTATGCTGCAGGTTTTACCCGAATTCTTGCAAGTCGAGGCTTTTGCAAAACTGAACAATGCCATAGGGAAGGTAAATCTCATGTTGCCACCTTAGAAGAATCCAAGGATAAGATCTTGGCTATTAAGATATTGAAGTTGCATCCATTGGAACTTCTGTTTTTTAGTTGTGATGTATACCTTCAAATAGAGAATGATAGGATTTCTCCTCCGTCCCTCCGTCCCTCCCTCTCTCTCTCTGTGTTCTTGTGCACACATATTCCTCTCCTTTTTGTCTAACCAGGCAGTGGAGAGAAAAAAGTTACTTGATTTTGCTGTTAGTCTTTGTAAAGGTGGACTGGAAAACTGGACACCATTTCTGTTGGTGAAAATGATTACATCAAATCATCCATGCCTTAGTGCTGGTGTTCATGTTTGTTGGAATTGTTTACTTTCCAAGCACTTTCGTAAAGCTTGTTGTCCCCTTTCATAGGAGTATTGTAACATTTACTTTGTATGTACTTTAATTTCTGCACTTTTTATCTTGGAGATTAGGAGATCTGGAGCTCTCTCTTCAAGCAAATTCAATGCCTTTATGTTGATGCAGGTGATTGAAGCACAGGTTGACATGCCTATTGCTGGAGCTGTGACTTTATATTCATCTCTTCTTACATTTACTCTTCATGTTCATCCTGATCGGCTTGATTATGTGGATCAAATATTGGTAAGTTTCTTTCTCAACTGAACTCGACCAAGCTTGAAAATGATCTAGAAGGACAGATTTATGATTAATATCTCTTAGCTACAAATCTGTCTAGTTTATAAAGTATGACAAACCTGAGTATGACAATGTGCTGGTGCAGTATATAGAATTTTGTAGTGTTAGGCATGAAAATTACTGAATTTTGGCTGCCAATTTATATTGATATATTAGAAAACAACATTATAATAATGGCCATGAATCTCTAACGTATTGCCGAATTAAGCTTACTTTTTGAAAAATTTACGCATGTTTAATACATTGGTTACTTTTCTATCTCTCTATTATATGTTGAGATCTTCATTAATGGCTTATATTTCAGTCATTATTCTTTTACATATGGCAAGAGAGTTTTGATAAATGAAACATGAACCTCGCTACTGCATTACTTCTGGGCATGAGTCTTGACTTGACTCGACACAAAGTTGCTGTGGAAGTTATGCTTTTCATGTTTTAAAACTGTGCTTAGGTTTATAGTAAAATTAGGCAGCTTATGTTTTGCCATTAACAAAGTGGCTCTAAACAAAAAAAGTATAGTTTTCTGAGAAGGTTATGATTGAATTTTGCCTAGATGGGTTCCATCGGTTTGTTTTATGTGACTGACTATGGAACATGTTGTATAGTCGTACCTATCCTGTTTGAATGTTTTACGATAGAGTAGGCAATGATTAAATTTGTTTTCGTCTTCTTCAGGGAGCATGTGTTAAGAAACTTTCTGGGAAAGGAAAGCTGGATGATAGCAAAGCAACAAAACAGATTGTTGCACTTCTGAGTGCTCCCTTGGAGAAATATAATGATATTGAGACTGTCCTGAAGCTTTCTAACTATCCCTGTGCCATGGAACACCTTGACGATGGAACAAACAAAGTCATGGCTGGTGTTATCATTGAAAGTGTCATGAAAAACCGGACGCGTATTTCTACCGCTGACAAGGTATGTTTTATTCACAATTTATTATGTTCTCTGAAATGTGCTTCTTATTAATGTATAATGCTTGGTCTTTATAGGTTGAGGCATTGTTTGAATTAATTAAAGGCCTTATCAAAGATTTGGATGTGGATCTTCATGATGAGGTGATCTGAATTTCTGCTATGTATGCTTAATATTGACTCTTGTTGGTTACAATTTTATGGTAGTACTTGGCATGTTTTCTTCTAGTTTTAGTCATTTCATTTTTATTATTTATTTATTTTACAATGGTTTCTGAAAATGAGCCTATTTGTTGATAATTTTTCTCCTTTAAAAGTGCACTTCGTAAAGACTTCATTTTCAGGTTGACGAGGAGGATTTCAAGGAGGAGCAGAATTCTGTTGCGCGTCTTATTCAGATGCTGTATAATGATGATCCAGAAGAGATGTTAAAGGTTATAATAATTGTTTAAAAGGTTTTTGTGCATGGTGGCTGTTCATATAAATGGTTGGATTCCAATTTACATTGGACAATAATATTACACGTTTTTGCTATTTATCCACCTCCCTCCCCCCCCAAAAAAAAAGAAAAGAAAAAAACCCCATATCTTTGTTTGATGTGTCTCCTCTCCCATGAAAGTTGCTTCAATTATGCACATGCACATATATTTGCCCTTACATTCTGTGATGTATGAGCTTGCTGTGGAGAATCATTGGTCATGGTCCATGGAAGGCAATCATTTCTTGAACTTAAGCATGGATATTGTTTATTATTCAAACTTGAATGAAAGTAGGGAGTTGAATGGCTTGTTATGCTAGACATGACTGCGGTTATTCTTTTTTACCTAGTACGTTTATTCAACAAGTGTTTTGGGGCTAGAGGGATTGGTGAAGAGCTGCTCGCCAGATCTCTCTCTCTCTCATGACATTAGAATTTTTCCATGCTTATTTTTTTTGTCAAATGTGGGCAGTAACAATGCACACAAGATCTTAGTTTCTGTTTGTGACAGTTTACTTCCTTACGCTACCTATGAATTTGTTTATGATCCCAGAACCATTTGTTTCTTTGTCTTTTTTAATGATGTTGACCGTAACCTATTTGTTGCATGTCAGATCGTATGTACTGTGAGGAAGCATATCCTGGCTGGAGGACCTAAACGGCTTCCCTTTACTGTTCCCCCCCTTATTTTCAATGCTCTTAAGGTTTGATTCTACCATTCAGCTTTGTGATGTTTTGCCATATCCTAAGAAGTTCTAAATTCTAGTGGCCAGTTTATTTCAGGATATGTATGGGGACATTCTAGGATGTTGAAATCATGATGGAGCATGTAAAGTCACTAATAATTGTACTAATCTTCTTTTTGTAGCAAGGGGAAACTATCAATCAGATTAAAAAAGGCTAACAGTATGATGGATGACGGCATATGATGCTAGAATAGCTTTGTATCAGAGGATGCAAATGCACACGTGTCATACTTTTCTGTTTGTATTGGATCGGTATCACAGATTCGTGACATATATACTGAAAATATTTTGGACCTTTAAGTTAATATTAAGCTCAATTAGCTACAAGTATCCAACTATGATGGCTGAGATATAAATTTTTTCCATTTTGAATCGTCCTTAGGCTGCAACCTACATATGATTGATGAATGAGTCTTTAAAAAATATATGATTCATGAATGTGACTACAGTTGGATTTTATGGAAATATTTCTAAATTTGAAATATAGTGGGTTAGTTGTTGAAATATTCAACAGAAATGATTTCACTAATGCAAAACTAAATCTTTAGCAAGAGGCAACAATTGATATGTTTATCTTATTCTTGGTATCTGGCAGATTAGGTTTGATAAATTATGCTTGAGTTCTAACCCAAAATGGTTGATCTTTTGGGAAAAAGGTGGACAAAATCAACTTTAAAAAGATTTATGGAATTCTAAGATTATGAATCATACATCCACAAATTACAATTTGCAACCTAGGAAGCACAAACACAGACACAAACACGGACAAGGGGATGAGACACTGGACACTAGACACGGTGATTTAAAAAAAAAACATGACCTGGCATGATACAAAAAATATATATATATATATATGTATATTCTATCCATAAATAATCCAAATTAATGAAAACTAAAACTAATTTAACAAAGAAAGCAAACTAAATTTAAACAAGTTAGAGACTAGACTAGATTTGTGTTGCGTTAGGGTCTAGGATGGTTAGATCTGTGTTGTGTTGTCGATGGTTTGATATGAATTCTATATATTTTTAAAACAAGTTCAATCCTCATGTTTTAATAGTATGACTCCCGCAATTGACTTTGAAAAATTAAATAACGCCTGGCCATGTACCATGTGTCCGATACGACCACAACACCTATTTTGAAGTGTCAGTGCTTCATAGATTGCAAGTGACATCTTTATATGTTGAATGTGTAGATGATGATGAGAAGAAGAAGAAGTTTCAGAAGTAACGAGAGAGAAAGCTGCTGTTTATTCTTTTTTTCAAAAGCATAGGGTTTCCCCCTTACACATAACTATTTATACTAATAAGAATAATACATAAAGATCAAACTACCCCTAACACTTAATACTCCCCCTCAAGTTGGTGCAAAGATGTCTCTCATGCCCAACTTGCAACAAATAGGGTGAAAGACTTTACTACTAAGACCACCCTTAGTAAAAACATCCGCTAGTTGATCTTAAGACTTAACAAAAGGCATACATATCACATCCTTATTCAACTTCTCCTTAATGAAATGTCTGTCAATCTCAATATCTTTAGTCCGGTCATGTTGAATAGGATTGTGTGCAATACTAATAGTAGCCTTGTTGTCACAATACAAGGTCATGGGATCACTCCAATCGAGCCCTATATCACTCAACAAAGATTGAAGCCACATTAGTTCACATGTTCCATGTGCCATAGCTTTGTATTCAGCTTCAGTACTAGATTTGGAAACTACCGCTTGTTTCTTACTACGCCATGTGACTAGATTTCCCCCTACAAAAGCACAGTAACCGGAGGTAGAGTGTCTGTCATCTATAGAGCCTGCCCAATCTGCATTTGTGAACGCTTCCAACCTCAAGTGACCATGATTAGAGAACAAAATTCCTTTTCCAGGGGCAGATTTAAGGTACCTCAAAATGCGATAGACTGCATCCAAATGAGTTGTACGAGGATCATGCATAAATTGACTCACTATCCCAACTACATAAGCAATATCTGGACGAGTATGAAAAGATATATCAGTCTTCCCATAAGTCTTGGTACCTTTCCTTTTCCACAAGCTCACCAACCCCACTACAAAGACGCTGATTAGTCTCAATCGGTGAATCAGTTGGTCTGCAGCCTAACATGACCGTTTCCTTAAGAAGATCTAGAATGTACTTCCTTTGAGAAATAAAGATACCTTTATCAGATCTAGCAACTTCAATCCCAAGAAAGTATCTTAATGGATCAAGATCTTTTATCTCAAACTCCTTGGCTAACTACATCTTAAGATGGGTCATCTCCTCCTCATCATTATTGTCACAACTATGTCATCCACATATACAATAAGCACTGTTACCTTATGTACATTGCGTTTGACAAGCAAGGTGTGATTTGCATTGCTTTGCTGATACCCAAATCCCAGCATGGCCTTTAGGAATCTACCAAACCAGCTTTAAGAGATTGTTTCAAACCGTACAAAGCCTTCTTCAATCTACAAACCTTTCCAACTGTAGATTGAGATGAGAATCCTGGAGGTACATCCATATATACCTCCTCCTCCAAATCCCCATGAAGAAAAGCATTCTTCTCATCTAGTTGTTGTAGAGGCCATCCTAAATTAGCAGCACACGACAGAATAACTCGAATGGAATTCATCTTTGCTACTGGGGCAAATGTTTCTGGATAATCTATTCCATATGTCTGGGTAAATCCCTTGGTCACTAGTCTCGTTTTGTACCGTTCAATTGTCCCATCTGCATTGTGCTTAATGGTGAACACCCACTTACATCCGACTGGTTTTTTTTCCACTAGGAAGAGACACCAACACTCATGTGTTATTTTTACTCAAAGCTTGCATCTCTTCTACCATAACTACCTTCCACTTAGGATCATTGATGGCTTCTTTCCAATCCTGTGGAATACACACAGAAGAAAGAGACGAAACAAAAGCACGATATGGAGAAGACAACGAATCATATGACACGAATTGAGAAATGGGGTGTTGAGTACAGGCTCTAACCCCTTTCTGAGAGCAATAGGAAGACTCAAATCATTAGTAACAGGACTATCAACAACACAATGAATAAATGGGTTGAGGATCATTACCTAGAGAGTCAGTAGAAACTGGGTGTGGAACTAGCATAGGAGATGATGATTGACTTGGTGGCACAAGAGAAGCCTGCTCTTTTTGACGCCGTGAATAAGTCTTAAGATCAGCTCTATCTAAACAACCACCGACATCTAACTCCTCATCAATAGAACTGCTAGGCTCCTCTTCACCACAAATAACAGCCAGTTAATTAGGAAGGAAAAAAGACAACTCACGCTAATATGATGCTGACTCAATCTCAATCTCATCGATACCACTCTCCCCCGGAGGAGATAGCGGAGGACCAGGAAAAAAGGACTCAAATTCACGGAAGGTGACATCCATATTAACATACAACTTATGAGTGTGAGGGTCATAGCATTTGTAGCCCTTCTGAGTAGCAGAATAACCAATAAAGACACACCGGACAGCCTTAGGATCAAGCTTCCCACGAGTACGAGGTTGAAGATGAACAAAACAGACACAACCAAAAACCCGAGGCGGAAGGGAAGAAGTAGGATAAGTCATAGGAAGAAGCTCGAGAGGAATTTGGAAGTGGAGGACACTAGAGGGCATCCGGTTAATAAGGTAAGCCGCGGTAAGAACAACATCCCTTCAAAAAGACTTAGAAACGTTCATGGTAAACAAAAGAGAGCGAGCAACTTCAAGGAGATGGCCATTCTTGCGTTCAGCAATCCATTCTGTTCAGGAGTGCCAACACAACTAGTCTGATAAAGAATGCTATGCTCTTCGAGATATGCCTGAAAGCTCCATCAACAAATTCAGTCCCATTATCACTTCTAAGAATTTTGATAGTAGCATTGAAGAGATTGGATACCATTTTATGAAAACTTTTGAAGCACAAGAAAACCTCATTTTTAGTACAAAGTAAATAAATCCAAGTGACACGGGAATGACAATCAATAAACGTGACAAACCATTGATGACCAGAGATAGAAACCACAGGGGAAGGACCCCACACATCGGTATGAATAAGTATAAAGGGAAAAATACTTCTTTTATTAATTGAAGGATAATAAGTACATTTATGCTTAGCAAGTTCACAAGCATCACAAATAAAGTTATTCCTAGGATAATCTTGAACTAATAAAGGAAAAAGTTTCTTTAAAATACTAAAGGAATGATGCCCCAAACAGCGATGCCACTGATGAAGAAGACGAAGAGGGGAGCTAGAAGTGCATTGAAGAGCCTAAGAGGACAAAAGTGAAGCAGGAATGGCATCCAGAAAGTATAGTCCACTTTGTGCTCTACCACTGCCAATCATTTTCCCCGTAGCCAGTTCCTGAAAGACGCAATGAGTCGGAAAAAAAGTTATAGAGCAATTGAGAGCAGTAGTAAGGCTACTAACAGAAAGAAAGTTGAAAAATTAGGAACATGAAGAACAGATGAAAGCGAAAGTAAAGAGGTGCAATGAACAGAACCCTTGCCAAAGATAGAAGATAAAGTGCCATCAGCCACTCTAACCTTATCTCGCCCAGAACTAGGTGAATAAGAATGGAAAAAACTAGAAGTACCCGTTATGTGATCGGTAGCACCAGAATCAATGATCCAAGGAGACGATGAAGAGGTACTAAGTGCACTAGCAGAAATACTTGTGTGGGTAAAGTTGGAAGAGGTAGAAGAGGAAGGAGCTAAGGCAGATGAAGAATCAAGGCGAACCATCAAACGTTTGAGAGTGTGAAGCTCATCCTGGGAAATAGAACCAGCATCATCCGAGGCACTGGCAGTAGTCTCAGAAACATGTGCTTGAGGGTGAACACCACGACCACGGCCACGGCCACGGCCTCGAGTAGGCCGGCCATGTAACTTCTAACAATGTTCTTTATCATGTCGATCTTTCCCACAATAACCACACTTCAACCGGTTTTGATCAACCAATGGACCCTTACCACCACCTTGAGGCTGACAAGACAGAATATCACGTGACTTGGAGCCAACAACCATTGCTGACCGATCCTGAATATGGGCATGCACCATAGCACTACGACGACTCTCCTCCTGCTGAACCAGTGCATAAGCCTCACGCAATGTAGGAAATGGAGAGCGACCAAACACCTGAATCCGTATCTGATCATACTCCAAATTCAAGCTGGCAAGAAAGTCATACATCCGCTCATTCTCCACAGCCTGCTAAAACATAGTGGCATCTGTGGAACAAACTGGCTGGAAACTCTGGTAGTAATCGAGCTCTTGCCATAAATCACTTAACTCAGCATAGTAGACTGCCAGAGAGCGATTCTTTTGATCCAAGCCCCTAATCTTCTTTCGCAATTCATAGGTGTGCATCATTACCCTGTTGAGAATACATCTGAGATGCAGCTATCCAGATCTTGTGAGCAGTATCCATCAAGAGAAAAGTCCGACTAATGGTAGGCTCCATAGAATTGATGAGCCAGGTCATAACTAAAGCATTTTCAGAAATCCATTGAGCAGATAAAGCACTATCCGCAGTAGGTTGCTGGGTACTACCAGTAATATAGTTAGTCAATCGCGGGCGGCAATGGTAAGACTGCAGGAGCTGGACCAAATCAAGTAATTGGTACCATTAAGCTTGACTGGACTAATCTGGAGAGATGGATTATCACCAAGAGTCATACCACGACTCAATCCACTCTCCTCTTTGCCCTTACCCTCGTTGGCAGCCATGAGATGAGAGAAAAAGGGTGCAGAACCACAAGCAGGAAATCAAACAAAGCCATAAAACACTGAACTAGCATAGCAACTCACCTTTGAAGGCTAAAACAGGGCAAGATTATCTCAGAACACAGCAAACAGATCACCTACGGGGCCAAAAATTGAAGCAGACCATCCAAAACGCAGAAAAAAGCCACGGTAGGGCCAAAATACCTCAAACCAGGGACAACAAACAACTTAAGAGGTCTAGTCGGCTTCCACAAGAGTGAGGGAAAGGGAGAAAACCAAGCAAAAGAGGTCCAAACAGGAACTTTCAAAAAATCATCCAATTTTGACGAAAAATCAAAATAATTGGAAAAAGTAATCAATAATTACCAAAACATCAAAACGAGATTACAGGAAGAAAACCCATCGAGCATACTGCTATTTTTTTTATTTTTTTATTTTTTGGGCTTGTTGTATACGTACGTACCTATCTACAAGAATAAGAAGAGACGAATGAGAGGAGCAATCTTCAAGGAGGAAGATGGTACTCTGATACCATGTTGAATGTGTAGATGATGAGAAGAAGAAGAAGTTTCAGAAGTAACGAGAGAGAAAGCTGCTGTTTATTCTTTTATTCAAAAGCATAGGGTTTCTCCCTTACACATAACTATTTATACTAATAAGAATAATACATAAAGACCAAACTATTTCTAACACTTAACATTATATCTTGACAATATGCTTAAAATTGCCAATAAGGCAAAAATATAAATGCAAGTAAGTAATTTTTCTTCTTTCGGATGAAAGAACAATCAACATTGTTTTTACTTGAGAAAGCTAATCAGTGTGTTTGGTTTGAGTTTTTTGGATTAAGTTTTTTGAAAATTGAGTTTTTTGGTTTTCGTGTTTTTTTTTTTTGGTGATTATTTTTAAAATTTTAAACATTTTTTTACTTTTTTAGATGCACCTTACTTAGATGTATCTAAAAAGTAAAAAATTTGTGAAAAAATATTTTAAAAAATTAATAAATACATAAAAATACAAAAAATGCACTGAATTCTTGTATTGTTTTTTGTATTTTTGGTATTTAGTGAATTTTTAAAAGATTTTTTTTACAATTTTTTTACTTTTTAGGTGTATTTATGTTAGGTGTGTCTAAAAAGTAAAAAAATTGTTTAAAATATTAAAAAAATTCAGTAAAAACAAAAAAACACGGAAAATAAGAAAGTAGAATTTTCTGAATACTGTTTTTGGAAAAATGGAACCAAACAAGCTGAAATTGTTTCTTTTCTAGTTTTCCGGTAATCCCGGGAGAGTTATACAAACTGACAAACACTATCAAGCTATAAACTAATGAATAGTGGCACCATGCATTGTTTATGTATTTTATAAGATGAACCTCATTCTGTAAACAATTCTGACTTTATGTTTTCTGCCATGTACAGTTGGTTAGACGACTGCAAGGCCAGGAAGAAAATGCTGCTGGAAAAGAGGGAGTGGCTACACCAAAGAAAATTTTTCAGCTTTTGAATCAGGTAACTTCTTTTTCAATGGGGCTTGTATCCGCATTTGTCATGTAAGAGGTATTGCTTCATGCTATACACTTGAGATTGACTGTTATCATAATCTTCAAGAATGTTGATTCTTTTTTCTTCACACAATTCTATTCAAAATTTTACTTGGTTTGCTTTTCAACAATGAACTCTTTAATGCTTTCCTGTCACATTTGCCTACTTGGATGTCTTTAGCTTGATTGTGGTATCACTCCGTATTTTCTTAGGGTGTTTACTGTTTAGCATGCCGTTGAGCTTGGGATTAAGTGGTGTTCCAAAGTATATGGAGTGTGGACTTAAAATATAGATCATGTTTGCCAAAATTTTCTTATAGCTCATTGTTTTTCATTTATTTTCTCCTGTCTTCTCTTTTACGACTCCTATGAGCTGCATCTTCTGTTTGGCTTCTCAAGCTCTTGATCATTCTTTTGCATGGAACATCAATCCCAATGTCTTACCTATCTGTTGGTTTCTTCTGCATTTTGTGTCTGGTATTTGCTTATCCATCTTCGTATATTTGTCAAATTCGTTTGTTTTCTGTTTCAGACAATTGAAGCTTTGGCAATTGTTCCAGTACCTGAACTGTCATTAAGGTTATACTTGGAATGTGCTGAGGTACTAGAAAATCTTGACCCTGGAACAATTTTGAGGACTGAATGGCAATATCAAGTTCTTGCTTACCTGCATTTGCCTTTGTTTTCTTGAATCTCAGGCTGCAAATGACTCTGATCTAGAGCCTGTTGCATATGAATTTTTCACCCAAGCGTATATATTATATGAAGAAGAAATTTCGGTAACTTTTTTTTTTTTGCCTTTATATTTTCTTTTTAAGATACATAGAATTAACACTTATTCTTCCCACTTGCCTGGCTATGACTGTTGTGATAGGATTCCAGAGCACAGGTGACTGCAATACATCTGATAATAGGGACACTTCAGAGGATGCATGTCTTTGGTGTTGAGAATAGGGATACTTTAACCCACAAGGCAACAGGGGTAATACTAGTATATAGTACATTATATGTATCACATTTGAGCCTTGTTTAGTCAAATATCTGATACGAAGCTTTCCCTTTTGAGCAGTATTCAGCAAAGCTGTTGAAGAAGCCTGATCAGTGCAGAGCTGTTTATGCGTGTTCACATCTCTTTTGGGTTGATGATAATGATAACATCAAGGATGGAGAGAGGTACTTGACCACACATTTTTGCATTCATTATAAGTGTACCTGCATATGTTCATAGCTATGTGCTAAGAAACATGGACACTTCAAAGGAGGTGCATGTCCATGTCCTACATATGTCAAACACCAACACTCATCACACCCTTACCACCATATGTTGGACACACATCCAAACATGTCATTATTTTTTTAAATTTTTTAGGCCCAGACATGTTTCGGGCACTTAGGAGACACATGAAACACGTTATAAGTTTGAAAAAAATAACTCTGTGGATACAATGATAATAGAAAACCAATGTAAATTTATATCTTTTTTTGATTAGTAGAAGTAAATTTTATTAGAAGAAAAGCATCGAGACGATGCTAAGGAATACACCCTCCACCAAACAACACCTATTCCTAGACAGATAAAGAATCTATAACATCCACTAAAGAAAATAAAATCTGGAACCGATCTCCTTAAAACCCAACTATACAAAACCACTAAGAATTTATTCTTCAAAAGAGGCACAAGAACCTCCACCCCTTGAAAAATTCACCGGTTATACTCCAACCAAATCAGCCACATTAGGCACGAAGGTGCAAGATCCCTAGCCTTCTGATAGCTTTTCCCAATCTTAACCCCTCTCTAGCTGCGAAGAACATCCTCCACAAGCCCCTGCTGCACCCAGACCATACCAAACACTGAAAAAATAAACCCCCAAAGCTGATACACCACAGGGCAATGAAGTAATAGATGGGAAGTAGATTCCATTTCCCACAACAAATGTGGCACCAATTCACCAAAATTTGCCTACACTGAATGAGATTATCCATCGTCAAAATCCTGTCTAGTGCCACTGTCCACACAAAGAATGCCACCATGGACGGAACTTCAGCGATCCACACTTTGCCACAGGAAAGAAATATGCCCTCCATCCACCATAGCTCGATAAAAAAACGAAACCGAAAAAATCCCTTTAGCACCCTTACACTGCCACACCATCCAATCCTCCTCCCCTGCCACACGAACACTATACAAAAGAGCCAACAGATCCACTAATTGTCCAACCTCCCAGCCAAGAACTGCCGCAAAATTCGCACATCCCAAACCAATTTCCCATCATCCTTCACCAAATAAGCTGGCACTACAACATCCCTATCCACTACAATTTGAAAAATCAACAGGAACAAAGATGCCGGAGTTTGATCACCACACCACCTATCCGTCTAGAACCACACCAGCTTCCCCCTCCCCATTTGAACACTAACTCACCTCATAAACTCCCCCTTTCCAAACAGGATACCTTTCCATAACTTAACTGCCACCACCCGACTCCAAAACTGTTCCTTCTCCCCCGCAAACCGCCAGAGCCACTTCCCTAATAAAACCCTATTAAATATCACCAACTGCCTCAAACTCAACCTACCTACCTCTTTCGGACTACACACCCTGCCCCAATCCACCAAATGGAACTCAAACTCATCCTCCCATCAACCCCAAAGGAAATCTCGCTAGAGATTCTCCAACTGGCGAGCAACCGACGCCGGAATCACATACACATAAAATAAGTAGGAATGCTTGCCAATGTACTCTGAATCAAAGTCAACTTCCCCTCTTTAGATAAATACTGTTGCTTCCATCTTGCCAAATGTCGCTAAACCCTCTCCATCACCCCATCCCATACTGTCATTGCCTTAAAACTTAAAAGTAGACCTCAAAGGCAAACCTAAATATGACAACAGCGAAGTAGAAACCTTATAACCAAGAATAGCAGCTAGCCTAGGTGTGTTCAGCACCTCCCCCATTATGATCAATTCAGACTTTGCCAAATTCACTCGTAAACTCGAAACCACCTCAAAACACAAAAGAACACAGCGTAAGCACCCTAATTGGGCCTATTTACCTATTAATCGTGCCTCCTTTAAGCTTTAGGAATTAGTACTATGTTGCATTTTTTTTTTTGGTATATTTTTCAATGAAATATTCATATATATGATATATAATAAATGTACAAAACTATATGTTTGGTGCGTGTCCCTTATGTGTCGTGTTTTACATCTTTTAAAAGTTGACATGGTGTGTCCGAGTTGTATCCGTGACTGTCCAGGTCTGAGTGTCCTAGGCCATCTGTGCATGTCATGTGGGTGGGTGACGTTCATGCAAGCAATTAATTGTGGCTAGAGCTCACTATGTCTATGACAAGTTTAAGTTTTGTTGGTTGAATCTGAATCATTTTCTGGATTTATAAGAGATTTTCTGTGCCTATGGAGAAAAGATGGAAGTTTTTTTTGATGCTTGCCTTTTTCATTAATCTGGTATTTTTTCACTTTGATCCAGGGTATTACTTTGCTTAAAGCGTGCTTTGAGAATTGCTAATGCTGCTCAACAAATGGCCACTGCAGCAAGAGGTAGCAGCAAATTGGTCGTGCTCTTCATTGAAATACTGAACAAGTAAATAGTTCAATTCTCTTCATCTTTCCACTTCTTTAATGTCCGTATCTTCCCATCTTTTCTCAAATTTATCATGAGATTTTTTATTTTTTCTATTTTTTGGGGTAATCTCAGGTATCTCTATTTCTTCGAAAAGGGGAACTCAGAGATCACTGTTGCTGCAATCCAGGGCTTGATTGAATTGATTACAACTGAAATGCAAAGTGACAATATGACATCAGATCCAGCTGCAGATGCTTTCCTCGCCAGCACACTGCGGTACATCCAGTTCCAGAAGCAGAAAGGTGGTGCGATGGGTGAGAAATATGAGCCCATTAAGGCGTGATTATCTTGATGCAACAGCAGCATACTTCACTTCTATTTTTATTTTATTTTATTTTATTTTTTGTGGTGGATTTGGAGTAAAAAAAATAAACAATTTTCAGCTTTGGACATTGTACACACTAAGAGAATCAGGCAGTTGTGTTTGTGCCTAGTTTGATGCAATGTTGGTTTTGGTGAGCGTTTATGTTTGATGAAAATTCTGTATGTTACAAAACTTCCATTCACATCGAGTACTGCACTGAAAATCAAAGATCTGAAAATTCATTTTTGATTCAAAAATTAAATTTACTCCAGAATGTCTCCTCCATACTTAGATTACGTTCACGGATAAGAATATTTTGCATTTTTTTTCTGACATTGAGTTGGTTGGCTTAAATAGCATATAACAGACTAAAATTGGATATCGTTTAATGTCACTAATGCATGGATTGATACAAGACATAAAAAGGACCCATTAAACTAGTTACTAGTTTTTACTGTTATGTGGGGGTCTAGATGAATCCGCAGTTGAAATTGTATCGACCAAAAATGTGAATTAGAGATTTTTTTTTTGTGATTTCACATTGGATCAAGAGGCTTTGGCTTTGTGATATAAGCCTTTTGGGCACTATCTTGCAACCCTGATTATCAAGGGTGCCTTCTTCCCAAGTAATTCGTATTATTTGGTATTTCACAAGAAAGAAATAGTTTGTTCAATCCCATATCTAATTAAATTGTTAGCCCTTTGTAAAGGCCGCGTATGATTTTAAGTATTAAAGAACAAAAAATTTGCTAATATTATGTCATTCATGGGACTTCCCTATGATCTTGAAAACAAAAATTACTGCAGTTCCTATACTAATTTTGTTTGGCATTTGTTCAAAGCAAAAGAGAAACGAAACAAAGCCCCGAAGAAAATTCAGCGAAAACCAGAGGAGTCCCGACATGTTACAATTAAACAGTCATTTAGATTTTGAATGAGCAGTACAATTTGACCTTTTATTGACAAATACAATATGGTTAGGTTAACAGAAATGGGACAAAAGATACGAAATACTAGCAAGAGAGGTAGCAGTCTGAAAACATCAGCCAAAAAAAACTCCAGAGGACTCAGCAAGAAGCATCATACCAGTTTTGACGCCTAAAACTTCACTAGTTCACAAATTAGAATAAAAACCATTTCAAGTGGTACATTCATAAAAACTACAGAAATTATGGAGTAGCTGCAACAAACAATGCAACTGCAGCTTAGGGGATTTTTGTTTTTAATTTTTTGATTTTGTGACCTATGCAGCTAAATTGATCAACATCAATAAACAATTTTTTGACTAGCACAAACAACATTTCCAAATCTTTAAATTGAGATACAAAGTAATGAATAAAAACACATCACTATAACGCAAACTTGTTCTCATAACTGGAATCTTCCGGTCTATTGGGAATGAGGTGGGTACAAACACAGTGTAACTCTACAAATGGAGAGCACAAGAATACACAATAAAATTTCCACCTCACAGTTTTAGGAGATCTCCAGTACTACACATACCAGGACCTCTTGCTTCGTGCAAGACAAATGGAAGAGAAAAGGATATATAGGGAAGAAAAATGGTGAGAATTGGATGGAGGGTGCTCTTCAGACCGCTGCTTGTTCACAATATGGAGCAGGCCTTCTGTCCCTTTCCCTTCTTTTTCTTTGTCTTGGGTGGCTGGAGCACAACTTTGATGGCAGCGTCAAAAACAGCCTTTACATTCTGCCGCATAATAAAATTTTGTTCCACAAAACTTCAGTAAAGAGAAAAATGTCCACAAAAAGCATGAAAATTTAAAGACATGGCACACATACCAGCTGTGTTTTTGAGCTACACTCAATGTAAGCAGGTGCACCAATCAGCTTCCTTAGCTCCTCGCCCTTGAAGCAAAGAAGTTGAAATATTGTAAATCAGGAAAAAAAACAAACAAAAAAAGAGATGAAAAAAGCCAAAAACTCAAAAAACATAACTTATTGAGCAATCACTAGGAACATGTTAAGTATTCTTTACCTGAGCAGTTGTAATTGGCACGGCGCCAGGATGGTCTATAAAGAATTGTTTATCATCCCGAAGATCTGATGCCATTATTGTCAAAATCATAAAACAATCCGATCTTAATTGTGGAACATCATTATAATACATATCTAAGCAAGCAAATAACCTTCAACTAAAACAGAGTGACAAGAAGCATATAATCATGGTAACAGTATGGAAATTGTACTCTGAAATTTGAAATAACCAGCCCAGTCTTTGGCTTTCTAATTTCAGAGGAAAAAAGGAAAAAGAAGTCATCAAATTTACAATAGGAGAGAGGATGCCATGTACCAAACTAACTGCAAAGCAACATTAAATAGCAATAAAGATACTGACAGCAAAGTAGGTTAAATAAAGAAATCAACATGCTTGCTTTCCACATAAAAATTCCTTAACCACAACCTAAGGCTAAACCGTCTATCCTCTACTTGATTGGCATAAAAGTTTCTAGTCCTGAACAGGAAGAAAAGCTTAGACAAGGTAACAACCTAGTGCTAACATATTTATGTTAAACTAAACATAAGTTCCATAACTAAACATAAGTTCCATAATGTACATATGAATTTGAACCAGCATGCACAAAGGAACCATAGAAACTTCTTTTCATTAGTCAGATAAATTGGCAGAAAATAAAATTCCAAAGTAACAGATCCACCATATACAAGCGTATAACCTAAACATGACCAACAATCTAATGATGAAAAGAAGTAATAAGTCATTTGATCTCCAACAGTTGGGGATAATTAAACTAGTGTATCAGCATAAGCAGTAGGGTCACCAAACCCCTATCTGACAAACAACCTATTGAAAGCAGTAGCTTGCTAGTCAGAAAGAGATACATGCTGCTCAAAGTTGAGGGAATTGCAAATATGTGAGTGAATAGTTAGAAACGAAATGACAATGCACAAGGATCATGGTTTATAAAGAATCGCATAGTGTACAACAAAACCATTGTTGAAGAATAAACCACACAAACAGAAAGAAGAATCAATCACAAATGATAAAACACAACACACTGATTTACGAGGTTCGGCAGGATTGTGTACATCCATGGCTCATATTAGTTCCACTATACTAAACGAAGAGAAGAATACAATACAGCTGCTCGTGAAAACAACATATATATGCTAGGATTTCCATCAACAGATTACTGTAATACCCATAGAATTAGGCTCCACAAACCCAACAGCCTTGAACCCAGATAAATGATCACAAGGGTTTACTCAATTAAAGACAAACATTAAAGAGAAATCCATAGCTTTCTACAATTTAAAAAAAAAGTTCTGGGAAAAAATTATTTTGCTTCTAGTAGAAACCAAATCTCATTTTCTCGCAACACTTTCATAAATCAAAGGGATACCAATGACAATTTTCTGCTAGGTGGGTGCTCCTCAGCCGCACAGCTGGAAGGCTGGCAACTTTTCTAAACACAAGCAAAAGGTCTCAGGAAACTTTCGCATTTTTGCAGAAAATGACCATCAAAACTGAGATAAACTAATAAAGGAATCTCCTAATACTGCCACCAAACCAAATTAAGCTGAACTTAAAACAAAACTAAAAAGCACTCGTTCCACAAGTGATTTAGATGAGAGCGAATCAGATTTATATATTATTAAGGTTTTTGATAGGAGAGCAAATTAAAATTTTAAAATCAACACTCATCAAATGAGGCATAAAAGAGCTAATTTATTGAAGACAACAAAATTGCTAGGTAAAAGAAAAGAAGAAGAAGAAACAAAGGCTAAAGGAGTTGAAATCATGAGGATCAAAATGAGTAAGAGGAGACTAACCAAGTTTTGTTCCAACAAGAACTATAGGGACACCAGGAGCGTAGTGCTTCAACTCAGGAATCCACTACAATAAATGAGGTAAAAACATTTGTATTTCATTAGAAATTAATAAATTGTGGTGGCACCTAATGATAGAATCCATTTGAGAGAGAGAAAGAGAGCATTGTCTCATATAAAACCATCAAGTCCTCACCTTTTTAGAAACATTTTCATAGCTAGCCTTGCTAATGAGAGAGAATGCTAGGATGAAAACATCCGCCCCACGATAACTTAAGGGTCTTAATCTATTGTAATCCTCCTGTCCTGTTCCATAGATCAAGTTCAAACCCAGATGATATATATATATATATATGTCTGTACACTCAAACACATGTATTACTTTATGTTCGTGTAAACAAAGAAGAAAACCAATAAACTTTGAAAACTACCAGCAGTATCCCACAATCCAAGGTTGACAGTACTCCCATTGACAACCACATTTGCACTGAAATTGTCGAATACAGTCGGCACGTAGTCCTGTTCCCAATTCATACACGCAAATAAATTTGTAAGATATTTCTAAAATCTGTGACAAATAGAATCACAATTATCCCCATGACCCATGAAATGACAATTCACAATCATATAGAAAACTAAATGCATGATAAACAAGAACTACCTCAAATATTTCAACACAAAAAAACCCACAACATCGCAACCAATAACCATCCAACTAATTAACTCCAAGAATTCCAACACCACAAATAAATTAAATAAAACACAAAACACCTTCCTATCATTTGTTCCTTTATATGACATTGGGGGCGATCATCACCACAAATCCCAAAACACAGAGGAATGCTAGAGACCCACAATTTATAACCCACAATTCACCCACAATGCCATGACAGTGTGGTTGAATTGTGGCAGTTTTTTTAGGGTTCTCAATTTTTTTCCCAAACGAATATACTAGAAAAATGGCATTGTATAATTGAATCCCAAAATTGAGCCACAAACAAACACCAAACCAATAAAGCAAGCAACCGATTTCACAACATTGCCAAAATTGGAGGAAAACACAAAAAGCCAAACCTTTAACATAACAAAAGACAAACAAAAATACAGCAAATGTAGAGCCAGAGAGATACAGATACGGTGACTCACGGTGGGGAAAGTGTTGCTGGTGTAAGAAATGAGAAGACAGGTCTTGCCGACGGCACCGTCACCGACCGTGACGCACTTTATGAACCTGGAAGCACTCATTTCTTGTTTAGAAAGAAGAAGAAGAAGAAACAGACTCAGATCTTCTTAGGAAGACCTGATCACAACACCACCACTCCAATGTTATCCCCCTTCGTCCTTCTCTCTCTGTCTACCACTTTCTCTTCCAATTTTCTTTACACACAAAAACGCAGAATGAAAGAACTCGGAAAACTATAGCAAACCCAAAAACCCAAATCAATGGAAAACGAATACCAATGAATCAGAATTAGCAAGAATAGCACAATCAACTGAAATTGAAGGAGGAAATGGAAACTCGAACCCTAGAGAGAGAAAATGAATGAAATAATTTGTGGGTCAGAGAGAGAGAGAGAGAAATGGGTATATTTGGATTGTATAGGTAGTGTGTGGTGGTTGGAGGTTTAAAGTCGCGGGAAACAATGCCGTTGAAGCGTTCGCTGGGGCGTGGACCCAACCATATCGTACTGGTTCTTGGTTCTGATTGGTTATCTTAACGGTTTTGTCGGTAGTTTGGATTGACTTTTTAACACTGAAAATCGGATATAACGGCAAAATTTTGGGGAAAAAAAAAAAAAAAAAATATAGTACATTTTTACTGCCAACAACTCAAATTTATCCACTTTCTGGTTGCTTTTGAATTTTGAAAAAATAATTTTCATGTTCACAATTTCGTATTTTTTAAATTTTAGTGATTTTAATTTTTTTTAAAAAAATTATTTAATTTAGATATACTTAAAAATTATAAAAATTGTGAGGAAATCTTTTAAAAATTCATTAAGTACAAAAGGTTAGTAATTTTTTTTATTTATTATATTTATTGAATTCTTTTTAGATTTGTTTACAAATGCTTTACTTTTTAACTATATTTAGATTAGGTGCACTAAAAAACTTTTTGAAAAAAATTGACTAAAATATGAAGAATTTTTTTTGTTTTACTAAAAACAACAAAACATGAAAAATAAAAAAATATTTTTGAAAATTTAAAACAAACAAAATGAATTTTTATGGAAGTGCAAATGAAATCAAGAGAGAGTATTTTATGTAATGAGTATATCACGTTGTCGAGATGATGTACTATTCACTTATTCATTGACATGTGATAAAAAATGAGATATAAAGAGTCACTTTATGGTTGCTCGAAGTGTTGAGTGTTTGATACATTAAATCTCGGTATCAATTTTTATCATATATCAATTAGTGAGTAAAAAGATGATACCATGTCATTTTGATTACGTGGCTTATTCATTACATAAAATGCATTTTTTAAATTCAGGAACTTCGACCTAATGATTGTATAGAATGTGAAGTTGTAAGTATAATTTTTAGGGAAAATTATTTATAAGTCCTATTAGGGAGAGTTATACTATGTTAAGTCCTAAGAAATTTTGAATTAAGTTTGCAGTCCTATTACAATTAGAAAGTATTCCATTAAGTCCTATATATTGTGTTTTAATTGAATCACTTTACGATTATACCCTTTCTTACAGGTTGGAATGTTGTAACCGTTTTCTTTCCATATTGTTGGGTGGCGTGATATGGGCCATTATCGGGGGAGTCTGTTAGGTTAAATTCGTGAGTCTTACTCTGATTTGGTTGTTTCATCTTTGCGCTTTCGAGTGAGATTGTTTGAGGAAAGAGATCAATTTCTGTGCTTATTCAATTGGGAGATGTTGCGCCACGTTCGCGGACTCTGTTAGGTTTAAAATTGGTGAGTGTTGCTCTGCTTTGGTTGTTTCAATTTGACGCTTTCAAGTCAGATTGTCTGAGTGAAGGAGATCAAGTTGTCTGCTTATTCGATTGGTGAGTGGTGATCTGGTTTTTTTCCGAATGATTTGCTTGCAATGTCCTCATATATCGTATGGATTTCTCAGTGTGTCATAGTAATCCATTGGTAGAGTTTGTTATGGTAATCTTGCATCAAGTTCCGTCGTAATGATATTGTCTTACAATGTTCACATATATGTCACATTACGTTTCGTAATAGTATTTTACGATAGCTTATTAGATTAGTAATTGAGAATGTTAGAATGGTACAGCCTTATATTGGCTCAATTCTGTAGAGTCGAAGGCTCTTACATGATGATGGTGTGTGTTACATTCGTTTTGTATTTAGTTTGTGTTTTGTAGTTATATAGTTTTTGAAAACATATGTGTCACGTTATGAATCGCAAATTTATTGAGCTTCATTTTTTGCCTTCTAAATGTCATATTTGCTTGTCTGTGATACTATTGGAATGTATGTGAATGTAGCTCAGATACAGGTGGAGAAGTACTTGATTTTTGTATTGTGTTGTCTTATTCTTGTATTTTACTGTGGACATATGTGTCACATTTCGTTTCGCAAAGTCTTTGGTTTCTAGTTTTTTTACAATTGTTTTGTGAATGTTTTTTGTACAATGTATGCCATGGTTAATGTTTCAAGCATTTTGTTGTGCAGGATATGGATATCATGCTTTTTTGTACCTTTCGTTCATCCACGGTTGCTGTCAGGGGTGTTAATGGATTGACATTAAAACGTTTGATACTAAATTTATGTGATAGGTGGGTGGATGTGACACCATCATCGATTTCAATATCTTACAAATTACCATGTCACGATAATCAAGTGATGTTGTGTGATGATGTGGACATGGAAAACATGTTTTCCATTGCAAGGTCCATTGGTGTTGCCCATATCAATGTTGTGGTTGACTTGGAAAATGAGGTGGACGATTTGAATCGAGGTACTCAAATCAGTGGTGCTATGTCTGCAAATCATTTGGATCCTCACAGTGATCCATTTACAGGTCCCCAACCTAGCGTAGATTTGTTGGCCAATTATTGTCACCATAGTGACAAAATGTTGATGACAGTTGATTGGTCACAGGGTATTAGTCATGTAGGCCAATTTTTTGAAGGGGGTGTTGCTGCTTTCCGTTTGGTTTTGTCCAAATATGCTATTGAGTGTGGGTTTGACTTCAAGTTTGTTAAAAATGACTCAGTTCGAGTTACGGCAGTGTGCACATTTCGAGAGCAAAAGGGGTGTTCATGGTTGGTACATGGAAGGGTTCAAGCATGCAACGGTTATTTTTACTTGAAGAGGTTGAACAACTTGCATAGTTGTGGTGCTGTTGTCCGCACTGGGAAGAATAACAGAGTTAACTCTGAATTGGTTTGCAATGTTATCGGTGATCGGTTACGTGATAAGCCGCTGACACGTCCTACTGACGTTGTGTTTCAGCTAAAAAAGGAGTACGGCCTTAATGTTAGTTACCACATAGCATGGTTAGGTGTGGAGAAGGCAAGAGGTGAAATGTATGGTGACTATCATGCTTCATTTGATCAACTTAGGTGGTACGCGGATGCGGTTATGCATTACAACCCTGGGAGTTATGTGAACTTGGATTTTGAGCAGTCTACCGGTCGATTTAAGCGGTTCTTCATTTCATTCGGAGCTTGCATTGACGGATTCAACCATATATGCCCATTATTGTTTCTTGATGGCACTTTTTTAAAAGGGAGATTTAAAGGCAATTTGCTTGCAGCGACGGGGAAGGATGGCAACAAAGGTATGTCTCTTATGATGATTACTTTATACTTCCATATAGTAACGCATTACATTGTGGCTAAGCTTTGTTTTTAAGTCCGCGACAGTAGGATTTGATCCCCATGTGCCAGATTGTTTCCAATGTAATGTTATTTTTAGTAACATTGTCTGTGGTGCGATTCGAATTGTGAACATTTGTTAGTGTGGACGTAAGCTTTGTTAAAAAATATTTCATCTAATGGTAAATGTGTTGAATCTGGCAGGTTTATTCCCATTAGCTTTTGCTATTGTTGACTCTGAAACAACTGCAAGTTGGACTTGGTTTTTACAGCAACTGACAAAGGTTGTTAGTAGTGCTCGCACATTAACTTTCGTATCCGACCGTAATATTGGGCTGCTTGAATCCTTGCCTGCTGTATTCCCATCTGCACACCATGCATACTGCTTACAACATCTCCAAGCAAATTTGAGGGACAAATTACGATGGGTTGACAACCGTGTACGTTTTGGTTTAATGGCGAAGTTGCGTGAATGTGCGTATGCTCCAACTGAGGCTTCATTTCAGCATCATTGGAAGAAGCTAAAAGGAACAGGACGATCTGGAATAAATAATTTCTTGGAAGATATGCCACCGAAGCATTGGGCCAACGCATATTTCAGGTTCGTACGATACTTACAGGTGCTAACGTTGCAAGTACCGAATATGTGATAGCATTTTGATTATGTTTTGATAATGTGAACAGGGGCAAAAGGTATGGGGAGATGACCTCGAATGCTGCAGAATCGTTTAATAAATGGATACTTGATGCCCGTAATTATCCGATCACAAGGTTGGTTGATACAATCAGAAATCAAATAATGACTATGAGGGCTGAGCGTAAAGTTTTGGCTACTAGTTGGAATGGGTTACTTTGTCCGAAAATGGAAAGCCGTCTTAGGGAGGCGTACTCAACTGGTTGCACATGGATTGTTAGCCAGTCAAATGAAGACATATATGAGGTCCATTCATTTCCGACGGTGTTGGTAGACATTGGCAAGCGTTCATGTTCTTGCTTCCAATGGCAATTGAATGGATTCCCATGTGCACATGCGGTGGTTGCAATACAGAGTAGTGGAAGGGATTTCAGTACATTTGTTGAACAATTTTTCACTGTTGATGAGTATAAAGCTGCTTATTCTGGATACATTCAGCCAATACCTACAGTTGACAAGCCCTCCTTCTCGGAAGACGATGTCATCATACATCCACCAGCAGTTAAACGTCCTGCAGGGCGACCCAAGAAGAATCGAATACCATCCCGGGGAGAGAAACTAAGTCAGATTAGGTGCGGTCGATGTGGGCGCATGGGCAGTCACAACCGAAAGACATGTAAAGAACCAATTTAGTAATACGCATTTAGCATTCACTTTTGTAATATGTTTTGAACAGCAGCATCATATTATCGTAGTAGCATGTATTGAAGCCAATTGATGACAGATTTTAATAAGTGAAGACAGTGTTTACAATTGACCATTCAGCTATGTTCTCTTTCACGCTTTCTCATTTATATGTTCCTGTTACATGTTTATTTATTTGGTCATGCAAACGTATGTTTCAGACCTGCAAAATATGTTAGACAAAATGTTTTTGCCCACTGGCTTTGTATGTGAGAAGATGTTGACATTCACAATCCTCTTTTCCCAGTCAAAAAGAAAAGTGCAGAAAACTGTTACACATTCGGCATCACAATGTTGCTATGTAGTGTAAACAAGAAAATCTGTTCTATGAAACAGAATCACATCCTATTTGACATTCGCTACCATATAAACATAATAATTCACATTCACACAACCACGTTCACATCTGTATTTCACATTCGCAAAAATAGTGCTAAACGCTGTCACACATTCACATTTGCATTTTGGGTGTAATAGGTATACAACCAAACCTATTATGTCATTCACAATCGCATCCAATTTCACATTCACCATGACAGAAACGTAACCATTGACATTCACCATGACAGAAACGTAACCATTCACATTCACTTAACCACATTCACATTTATATTTCACATTTTCAAGAAAGTGTAAAACACTGATATATTGACATTTGCTTCTTTAGTGTTACAGCTTCATAACCAAACATGTTGTGTTATTTACATTCGCATTCGCTGTCACATTCGCATTCGCTGTCACATTCACCTCACATTATCAATTACATTCACACTTATGTACGCAACATTCTAGCTGCCCTTAAATTCCTATTGACATTAGTGAATTACCCATAAAGCCATATTACCAAAATAAAGTGCATTCCCATAAAAGTGAATTAACCAATGTTGCCTATTGCCAAAACAAAATACAGTAATCTGTAATCCATATTCAGAATGCTATCAAAAACATCAAAAACTTCCAGTATTTCGTGTACTAGCAAACTTCTAATACAATTCAAAAACAAAAACAGTGTGTTTATGTATCCACAAATTTTAAATCTGCACCCACGTAGCACCATCAGATAGTCAGTTGCCAGCCACAAATGACCTTCTCCTGTCATTCACAAATGACTTAACCATACTGGCTCGCATTGTTCTGCAGCTCTCCCCTCCCATTGACTTGTCAATATCTAGGTGATGCACAAGTTGCTTCATAATGAAGCATACTATAACTCCACAATCATTCCTATTACAAAAATTAAAGGTATTAGTAACAATGTCAAAACAGACCACGTGCAATGACCGGAAACATGAATGGCATATGTTGCAAAGAAACGTAACAAACTTACGAGTCTGGTTTTTGCTGGGGACAATAATCAACCACTAGAAGCTCCTTCACCAAGTCTTGTGATTCAACTGTGCCATCCTTCAATCTGCGATGTATGTAATCCTCAAAGTAGGATTTCTACATTATTGTCAAATTTAGAATACAATAATTAGTGTTGTTGTCCCAAAAAAAATACAACTATCACTGCATGAAAGTAATTGATGTTTACTAACCAGCAACGATGCTTCCCAATAATGCTTGTCTTCCCTCCCACGTCTTGGTTTCATAGAGTTGTAATGCAACCAAAAGCCTTCCTCAGTGTCATAAACCATTAGTGTCCAATGGTTATCTAAGTGGATTGGGAATTGAATATATCTGGCCTTCAGGGCATGCGGGGCACGCAATGCTAAGTACCTGTCACGTACATCTTCGGCCACATCTCTTATCGTAGGCTGCATACATTCATTTTGGGAATTTAAAATGACAAACTACAAATGACAACATTCATTTCATCAGTTGCATGTCTTACCAAACATAATGTGCTGAAAATGTATGATTTTTCATCATCTGCGGATTTAGGCGCCTTTGTCTGCTGCTCGTACATTAGCATTTCCGCGTAGGCATCAATCACCTGCGTTAAAAAGAAAACAATATATACTTTCCTTCCCTTCAATACTTGTATGTAAATTGCATTCTATGTGTAGAAGCTTCAGAAGTTTTATGAATAATTACAAATACCGTACTTACATTGCCTCGTAATGTGAGCCCCTTAACTATTGCCCGTATGTCATTGAAAGACACAGAGTTGGACACATGTGGTCCGGTCCAGACTTGTGCACTGCAATCCATTTTTTGAACAATAAATTCATGTACAAATGCATAATGATAAGAGCAAGTTGCATAACCTACCTGTCACCCCCTTTCTCATATGCTTCCTTAAGCTTGCCTTTCTCTTGTGTTGATAACAACTTCCAAATTGGTAGACGATTAGTCAAGTCAAACCGAGTAAATGTACTGTCTGGGTCTGCAACGTTGTCAACCTCAATGATCTCATCTTCCATTTTTTGTTTACTGTCACACTCACCCTCTTTGACCACACCACTGTCAGATGGTTTGATTTGCCTCCCCAAAACTGGTGGATATTCATATTCTGGAAGTTTATGCTCCTTCCTATTTTTCTTTTTAATGTTTCTCACAAGCGAGTTTTGCAACGCAGTTGTTCCAGTGTTTTGATTACCATCAGCCATTAAATCCACATCAGATGGCATTTGCCTGATGTCATTCATCTGGGTCACGTGAGTATCCACGCCTTGCAACTCTGTCTTCTGATTCACATCAGATGGAAACGATGTTGACAATGGTATAATGGCAAGTACGTTTGCCTCACAATGGTACATTTCCTCATTAGTTTGCTTTTTCTCATGCACACCAGCAGCTGCTTGGGTGTATTCATGGACTGCGTACTCCTCCAACTGTTCCACGAGCTTCGTGTTTTTCTCATTAAGTTCATCCAGTTGCTGCTTCATCCTTTCAATGTCACATTCCTTCTGTTTATTGTTCACAGTGATTTCATGTTTTAACTTGGCACATTTTTCTTCATATTCTGCCCTCATTGTTGCCAGTTCTGTCTGTAATGCAAATATGACATCATTTTTACGTTGGAGTTCAATCTTAAGCACACCAATATCGAGCAGTGCTCTCTGGTATTCTTCAGAGATAGTCGCACCCCGAGCACGTCGATCATTACTCTTAGCACCAGTTGGACTGCGCTTTGAACTTTCAGCCTTTTCTCCTATTTGTTTAACATCTTTTGTCTTCATCAAGCGCCGTTCAGAATGAGTGATGTGCAGATCTCCTACTAGAACCTGCAAACAATGTGAAAATTAAAAATCAAAAAAAGCAAATTGGCACATCTAATATTTACTCTAACGGTACAGAAAATCATACTTCCACATCATTTGCCTGCTCAATGTCCGCTGCTCTAATCTTTGTAACCAACTTGCTGATATTCCATTTCATAAACCTCGGAAAAACATCTCCACGGTCTGCTTCTATCAAGTTTGTGTGCTCACATATCCAAAACTGTGTGACCATGGGTTAAAAATATTAGTTGTTAAAAGTTTTTCAAGACAAATACAAAATTATATTGTTGGAAAAACAAAAAAACAGAGCACTTACAAGTAAGGCAGTAACACATCCAGTAACTTTCTCAGGCTTAGAGTGAAATCCCTTAATTGACTCCATCAAAGTTGTGCAGATTGCTCCAGCCCAATCATATGCCTTCATGTTGTCTAGATCCTCTACAACTCGGACAAACCCCCATCCGACGGTCTCGCCTGAAGTAGCAAAGAATAACTTCCCACACAAGTACAAACTGAGTAGCTTTGCTACATCTTCGTGATCCTGAGTTGTGTCCCCGAGTAATGCTTCCATTAATAGTTCCTTAATGGTCTTCAAGTTTATGCGTGCTATTTTGGGACACCTTCGTTGAATGAAGTCAGTTGGGAGTCTTGGCCCATGTGACACATCTAAACTCTTTTTACCTCCTTGAATTCCAAATATTAGTTGAATATCATTGCTTGTAAACTCAATGTGATTTCCACCAATCATGAAAGCTGATTTATCTGGAACAAATGTTTGAATGATCCTCATTACAATGTCATCACATTTTTGGAAGTCATGTTGGTTTAGATTGGCTTGTCGCATCGCATTCAACAACAACCAGAACGGTGTTTTCTGAAGATGCTGCCAATGTTCATCTTCCAGTTTTGACACTGCCACTAGCTTGACAATTCCAGCAATGTTGGAACGGTAGCAAACTGTTTGTTGTTTGTTCAGTCGTTGTTGAGGCTCATATTTCAGCTTCTTTCTTTTTTGGGCACTGCTTTGGCCTTGTGCGTTCACATTCTGTGACGGAGTTTGAGATCGCCGTCTTTTACCAGTTCTAGTCCCTTCACTGCTGCTCACTTTTGCCTTGGAGCCTGTCTGTGGTGTACGTTTAATTGTGCCTCCTGAAAAAAATTCCACAAAAAAATCATATTTCATATACAAGCAAGATCCCACGGATAATGTATGTAATTTAAAAGCAATATTTAATTTAATAGCAATATGTGACTAGTGTCACTGAGAAGTAGTTGACGTAACTGTGACAAATTAGGTAGACACATGCCCAGACATGTTTTGTAATGTGACTGAGAAGTACTTAATGTAACTGTGACAAATTAAGCGCACACATTCACGGTGATGACTGTCACAAAATACGCAGACACATGCCCGGAGATGTTTTGAAATGTGACTGACAAGTAGTTAACATAACTGTGGCAAATTAAGCGCACACATTCACGGCCATGACTGTCAGAAATTATGCAGATACATCCCCGGACATGTTTCTAAATGTGACTGAGAAGTAGTTAACATAACTGTGCCAAATTATGTGGACACATTCCCGACCATGTTTTGAAATGTGGCTGAGAAGTACTTAACGTAACTGTGACAAATTAAGTGCACACATTCACGGCCATGACTGTCACAAATTACACGCACACATTCCTGGGCATCTTTTGAAATGTGACTGAGAAGAACTTGACGCAACTGTGAGAAATTATGCGCACACATTCACGGCCATGACTATCACAAATTACGCGCAGACATTCCGGGCATGTTTTCAAATGTGACTGAGAAGTACTTCACATGACTGTGACAAATTAAGCGCACACATTCACAGCCATGACTGTCACAAATTACATGCACACATGCCCGGAGATGTTTTGAAATGTGACTGACAAGTAGTTAACGTAACTGTGGCAAATTAAGCGCACACATTCACGGCCATGACTGTCACAAATTATGCAGACACATCCCCGGACATGTTTCTAAATGTGACTGAGAAGTAATTAACGTAACTGTGACAAATTACGTGGACACATTCCAAACCATGTTTTGAAATGTGGCTGAGAAGTACTTCACGTGACTGTGGCAAATTAAGTGCACACATTCACAGCCATGACTGTTACAAATTACATGGACACATGCCCGGAGATGTTTTGAAATGTGACTGACCACTAGTTAACGTAACTGTGACAAATTAAGTGCACACATTCACAGCCATGACTGTCACAAATTACACGCACACATTCACGGGCATGTTTTCAAATGTGACTGAGAAGTACTTCACGTGACTGTGACAAATTAAGCGCACACATTCACAGCCATGACTGTCACAAATTACACGCACACATTCGCGGCTGTGTTCTGAAATGTGACTGAGAAGTACTTCACGTAACTGTGACAAATTATGTACACACATTCACGGCCATGACTATCACAAATCACGTGCACACATTCACAGCCATGTTTTCAAATGTGACTGAAAAGTGCTTGACATAACTGTGCCAAAGGTGTGTGTGTGTAATTTGTCAAATTTGTAATTTGTCACATCTGTGTACCTAAGTGAAAACAACCAAACGACATCGTACCACAACGTGGCACTGTAGACACAGTCCAACTTACATGTTCTTCCACTCACATCCGACACTAATTTCATATTGGGCCACAATCACATTCATTAAGTGTACAACACACAACGACAAACCCCCAAAATAATATACAAAACACAGTACTATACTTGGATCGAGAAAAAAACAAATAAAGTCAATTAATGAATGTGACTGTGGTCCCCAGAATAGTATACCAATGCAATGCAACAAGGAATCAAGGATAAATCACCCACACTGGGCACCGCGTAGAACCTCCATCGTATAACACCAACATACATACTATTTTCAATTCGGAAACTGTAAAATCAATTATTGAACACAATTGTCACAAAACGTACAAGTAACAAAGCAGATTACGACTGAAGGTCACATAAACCCTAGTTTTGGGTTGTTAATAAAAATCAAAAAAATTAACATTGCGAAACAGGGGCGAATCCACACTTACGTTTCGGAGTCATCATTCTTCGTTCTGATTGTAAACGATAACCGTTCTCACTTTCTCGTCGAACGTCTCCGTCGAATCGCTCCCCTTCTCCTGTTCGTGGTGAGTTTCGAAATGTGAAGAACTGAATCAGATTATTTGGGGGTTTCGAAATGTTTTTTAGGGGTTTCGAAGTGTTTTATGAATTTCAAAATTTGTGTATATTGATATGATCCTCTACTATGAAGGGTAAATGTGTCAAGTAAATTTGTATAGGACTTAATGGAATATAAGTTATTATTTAGGACCTAATCTACCATAAGTGTATGAAAAAGGATTTATAAATAAGTCCCCCTAATTTTTATAAAAAAGAGTTTGATTTCCTTTATAATAGACGTTGTTTGTAATTTATTTATTTTCAATTTGGGTTAGTGGTGATTGTTGAACTTGATGACGTTGATTACCTAATTATATAATGTTTCTCATATATTCAATTACTCTCTTATCAATTGATCCCCTATCCTTCTGCCCTCGAAAACAAAAAGGGAAAAGAGTGAGATCCTCATTGGGGTGACCCCCACCACGTGATTTTTGATTGATCCTTTTTTTTTTTTTTGTGTCCTCCTCTTGTTGCCCCCCACGTGTATTGGGGGGGGGAGGGGGGGGAATATCTGTGTGCAAATGAGAGCTGTGTCAAATTCCGTACAGTTTTTGTTTGCATTGGGTACTAATTGACTTGCACTTTTATAAAAATGTATTTCGTTAAGTAGTTTATACTAAAATGCAATTTTTTTTTAAAAAAAAATTATGTACTGCTCTGGATAAATAAATACGTGTGGTGCCTATATTTTTTTTTATTGTTTAAATATACATCAATTTCTATTTTTTTAAGCTAGTTTTTCAGAGAGCATAGAATAAGTGAAAAAAATATGAGTTATGTGATTGTTTCAAAATCACCAGATAACATATCAATGTATCAATCATATCAAGTAATATTATCATTAATAATTGAAAAATCTCACATTGTTATAGTGAGACTATACCTTTAAAAAGTAATGTTACAATAATTATTTGCTTTTACTATTTTATCTTATGACCTTATGTCTATCTAATTTTATTTTTGATATTTTATTAATCGACCACTCTATGTAAGATGATATAATTATTATACTCAATATTATTTATTATTTATTGTGATCCCAAAATTTTGAGTAAAAATTAAATACTCAAGGCCAATTTGCTTATAAAAGAAGCTCCTCAGTTAAGGCCAATTTAGAGTTGGAAAGAGTTCAAAATTTTCTTTTGCAGTTTCTGTAAAATTTCTAGTTTGTTGTTTAAAAATTCAGTTTTTAAGGATGCGAGTAGAAGCTGTATTTTCCAGTTACTTCCAGTAAACAATTATGTATTTTCTGATTTTTCGGTTACTTCCAGTAAACGATTGTAAGTTTATTATGTATTATTACTATTTCTGCTTATCTGTTCTTATTTAAAATATTCTATTTTAATTTAGTTTATTTCATTTAGTTTGTTTTTATTTATGTGCTGCTTTGCCTCTCTTTTGGTATCAAAGCCCAGTTTGCTGGTGTTATTCGGTTATTGTTTTGTTATTTCTGTTTAATTTCCTCTCATTACCGTCTCTATTTATTAATTCAAGTCTTCTTATTTCCTATTAACTTATCTTTGTCTTCCATTCTACCAGTAGCCACTCGCCTTTCGTCCCACATCTAGTGTAAGTCCTTAGGATAGACAGGTGATAGATATCGGGGTTTTCAGAAAGAGTATGTGCGAATACATAGTATGTGAAAACATGATAAGTTATATAAGAATTTAAGAAAATTGAATTAATTTACAGAATAAAAATGAGTCGATTATTCAGAAGTAACTCTTCAGTAAGCTCTATATCTACAACTTTAACTCCTATACCTGATACAGATTTAGTCATAAATGAAGAAGAGCATGAATTTCATGATATTAAACTTAATTTAAGTTGGAATATCCCAAAAGTACTAGTTAAAGAAATCTATAGAACAAGTTTTTTAAAGTTAACTATTAATGTTAATTTACATGTTAGAACTATTGAACATGTGACACCCAAAAAATCGCGAACTTCAGAGAATATATTAACAATTAAATATAGGGTTTATCTAAGGTTAGGAGTCTAGGAAACGACACTAATGAGTCCTATGGCCAATAATCAAGTATGATCCCAGATTGCGGAGGAGTCAAGTTAGTCTCTCTTCTAAGTCCAACTTTCTTAGGTAGCGAACTACCTTTTGACAGATCTTAAAAGGCATTGACGCAAGGTCTCATAAGCAACGCAGAGATAGACATAGGATTACAAGGTAAATAATAATTATAGTGTCTCAAATTTTAAATTTACAAAACGAGTCCCATTACTATTACAATCCAAGAATAAATAAAAGCACAGTCAAACTAATAAGCAAAATGGTTTCGAACTTTCTCTAAGGCAAACTTAAGTCTTCAAATGTTTTTGACTCTTCGTTGGCTTCGTACATTTCTTCGATACCTGACCTGAAACACCATGAGCTTTGAATGCCCAGTAAACACACACACCCCGTCCCTTTTTCCCAATCTAATACACAATAGCAAATTACAACAATAGGGAAAAGGAGCATGACATTTGAGTAATTAACACAGGTTACAGGATTAATTGTTAGTAGTCTAGAAATCCCCCAAAGAGATTTTGTCATCCCAACCGCAAGAATCGGACGCAGATTATTCGGTATGCCCCATCTTTTGCTGCTTTGTTGCAGAACATACCTCGGATGCCTAGCAACGGTTATATATCGTGTAGCGCCAACCGCAGGGCCTCAAAAGAGACAGTAATAATGAGTCTTGCCCAAATCCCTCCTTACACCAAATACCTAGGGTTCGAATATAACCACTTCGTTCAAGGGTTCCGAAAACCACTTGTGCAAGACTTTAACTTCCAAATAGGGAACACATCCCGTCAACCAATCAATATCTTAGTAACTTGTCCAAAAATTTGCAACCCATTACCACCCATTAAGTTTCCTGTTTGAGTTAGATAATTTAAGTCAGAGTTAGGATATGCTCTTGAAACAACATCTATTGCACAAGTATGAACAACTAAATATTACAAATAAAAGGAAATAAAGTTACAACACATGAGATTCACATATGAAGATAGGCACAAATAACTCTAGGCATATTCAAGTAATTAAGGGAATAATTTCGCACAAGAATATAATTTCCAGATTTGCATAAGTGTGAGCACCATCGAAGGATTAAAATAAAATACATAAACCTATGACACACGTAATATCATACTGAGACATGATCATAAATTAATAAGCATATTCATGAACACAAGAGCATAAAATACCAATGAAAACAGAATTTCCAGATTCAGTACTACCTAAAGATTATACTCAAAAGGGCTATTTCAGATTTTTCCAGAGCCCGACCTTCCTATGGTTCGTAGGGAATTTTATCTAGTTCTCATAACATTTTTCGAAAATGGAATAGCTTTTCCAGATTTTTAGTTATTTCAAAAATACTCCAGCTCTGTCCAAATTCGTCGACTATTACGAAAATCGGATTTTCTCACAAACCGCTCACTCGTTTTCAATGAAACCAATTTTAATTGAAAGCTAACTCCTTAAGAAATATTTTGACATAAAATTGAGGTCTAGAATATTTTTATACATTTTTCTAAAATTTTCGTAAGGTGGATGTAAAATAGATTTTTTTGGCACAGTTCTTAAAAATAGAAAGTTGGTGAGAAAAGAGGTCAGCTAGGGGAAATTTTTGACTTCTATTGTGATGAAAATATGCTAAATAATATGTATTAAACTTAAAAATTTAAAGTGAAGGTGTGCCTTTGAAAATTTTGAGAGATTGATATGGAAAAAGATAATCTTATACCAATTAAGAGAAATATAAGAAGGGTAGAATCAAGGCTCAACTCTTTTCATTCTTAACACAAGAATACCATTAGAATACATCTGAAAATACCATTTTAAACTTCTAATAACATGTATTTAAAAAGGAAAATGAAAGAGAGAGTTGTGTTGTGGCTTACTTGAGGGTTATTGGAATTGCTAGCAAACTTTTTCTTCCTCTCCTCTCTTTTACCAAGCTCACCCTCCTTTCTTTTGTCTCTCTCAGCTGAATATAGTGTGTATAAGTGTTGTTCTTGTATGTAAAATGCTAAGGGAGGGGTTGTTTATATAATGAATTTAGTGCACAAGGTCTTAAATGCCCCTTGGTTGGCATTGGATTGGATAGTTTGGATTTAGTTTGAATTTAGTTTGAATTCAATGGAATAGTGGAGGATTAAAGGTCTTAACTAGGTTCCTAAAAATGATCTAGTTAGGGTTTTCCACCTAATCAAACCAACCTATTTGCATATGTACACACACACACACACACACACATACATATATATATAAAAGTTTGTACCAAGTCAAAGATTTTCTTCCTTAAATCATGCAAAATTGTCTCAAAAAGCACATTCATCATATCTATGTAGGCTTGGCTGGCCATAAATGGTGATTTGAGGGACTTATTTTATATTTTTTTTTGTGTACAAATCTTGAAAATTGTAAAATATAATGTTAAAAAAAGATTTTAAGATACAAGTGTATATATAAATGTGTGTGTCAATTTCCGACCACACTGCCAACCTAGTACTCAGTTGAAGAACACTGGCAGAATAGATTGCCCGAATGACCTGTCACAGAAAAGAAGAGATTTCGGCTGTGGTTCGTCCACTCGGGGGCACTCCGACGATCAAGTCAGTAAAATATCTCTCAAAGATAACCAATAGTGCTTAACTCACTAGACAAAGCATAAAAGACATACCTTAGACCCATGGGGGTGCCTCCCTTTTATAGCCAACACAATCCTAGTCCCGATAGAGGCCTAGCTCTAATGGACTTAGGATTACTGCTAATCTTGGACTCCCAGTAGGATTAGGATAAGCTCTCTAAGAGTCTTGTCTTTACCCAAACTGAAGTCTTCTCCTATTCTAGGACTCTTGTCCCTTATCTGCTTATCTCGGATTCTGGTATTCTCATAGATAACCTCGGCCTAGCCGAGATCATCTCAGCATCATGACCAGGACACATGGCACCCCGGCTGGCACTTCGGTGACACCTCGGCCACGTGTCGTCATTCAAAATTTATGTCCCCACAACTGCCCCCTAGGTTCTATTACCTCGGCATCCTGAGGTGATGGAACCTATATTATTCCTTCCTTTAATCACGACCCTGGTTTAACTTCAGCTTGTAAATTTTTCTTAAAATTTCAATAAGTGTTAAACATGATCTCGGTTTAACTTCAACTTGTAAATTTTTAAAATTTTAACAAGTGTTAAACATGTCATCGGTTTAACTTCAGCTTGTAAATTTTAAAAATTTCAACAAGTGTTAAACATAACATCGATTTAACTTCAACTTGTAAATTTTTAAAATTTCAATAAGTGTTAAACATGACCTCAGTTTAACTTCAACTTGTAAATTTTTAAAATTTCAACAAGTGTTAAACACGTCCTCGGTTTAACTTCAACTTGTAAATTTAAATTTCAACTAGTGTTAAACACATTCTTGGTTTAACTTCAACTTATAAATTTAAATTTCAACAAGCGTTAAACACATCCTCGGTTTAACTTCAACTTGTAAATTTTTCTTAAAAATTTCAACAAGTGTTAAACATGACCTCGGTTTAACTTCAATTTGTAAATTTTTCTTAAATTTCAACAAGTGTTAAACCGATCTTGGCTTGAAAATTCCAACTCCCAAGCATTATTCTCCAGCCCTTTGCATGGCTTCCATCTGCTCCTTTGTGGACCTTATATAAAAAGTCTTTAACTTAGGCTGAGTTTTTCTCTTCTCGGACTTAATCATCTAGGCCGAGATCTTGTCTTCTGGAATCTGGGATCTGCTCACTTTAGGCTGAGCTCTTTTCTTCTCGAACCTAATCATCTAGACCGAGATCGTGTCTTCTGGGATTCTCCATGCCCGACCTCCTGCGAAGGCCGGTGAGAATGTCCTTCGGTCTTGCCATGCTGAGGGACTGCAGGAACCGTTTTCTGCCCCCTTTTCTGGGCACCTTTCTTGGCCGCTGGAATCGGCGTATCTTGTAGCGGGAATGGTGGCTACATGACGTTGTTCTGCATCAGGAAATTGACGACCGTTTGCAGGTCCGCCAATTTGTTGGCCATTTCCTTCATCTCGTCGTTCCTCCGCAGGCATCTATCTTTCCATACCTGGAGGTCGTCCTCGTTATAATACCCGCTCCGGTCCGATTTCTTCGGTACGTCGCCTTTCTAGCCGACGTTTTTTCCTCCGTGATTCTTATCAAAAGTCTCTTCGTTGCAGCTGTCTTATTCGACGTCAAGGTCAATATGTTTCCTACTCTTAGTAGGGGTGTCGTCCCCAACCTTCTCTTTCTGTCTGTCGTTGGCCATCTATTCTCCTTTCGTTCCCACAGACGGCGCCAAATTGTGTGTATCAATTTCCGACCACACTGCCAACCTAGTACTCAGTTGAAGAACACTGGCAGAATAGATTGCCCGAACGACTTATCACAAAAAAGAAGAGATTTCGGCGGTGGTTCGTCCACCTGGGGGCACTCCGACGATCAAGTCAGTAAAATATCTCTCAAAGATAACCAATAGTGCTTAACTCACTAGACAAAGCATAAAAGACATACCTTAGACCCATGGGGGTGCCTCCCTTTTATAGCCAACACAATCCTAGTCCCGATAAAAGCCTAGCTCTAATGGACTTAGGATTACTGCTAATCTTGGACTCCCAGTAGGATTAGAATAAGCTCTCTAAGAGTCTTGTCTTTACCCAAACTGAAGTCTTCTCTCATTCTAGGACTCTTCTCCCTTATCTGCTTATCTCGGATTTCGGTATTCTCATAGATAACCTCGGCCTAGCCGAGATCATCTAAGCATCATGACCAGGACACGTGGCACCCCGGCTGGCACTTCGGTGACACCTCCGCTACGTGTCGTCATTCAAAATTTATGTCCCCACAACTGCCCCTAGGTTTTATTACCTCTGCATCCTGAGGTGATGGAACCTATATTATTCCTTCCTTTAATCACGACCCTGGTTTAATTTCAGCTTGTAAATTTTTCTTAAAATTTCAATAAGTGTTAAACATGATCTCGGTTTAATTTCAACTTGTAAATTTTTAAAATTTCAACAAATGTTAAACATGTCATCGGTTTAACTTCAGCTTGTAAATTTTAAAAATTTCAATAAGTGTTAAACATAACATCGATTTAACTTCAACTTGTAAATTTTTAAAATTTCAATAAGTGTTAAACATGACCTCAGTTTAACTTCAACTTGTAAATTTTTAAAATTTCAACAAGTGTTAAACACGTCCTCGGTTTAACTTCAACTTGTAAATTTAAATTTCAACAAGTGTTAAACACATCGTCGGTTTAACTTCAACTTATAAATTTAAATTTCAACAAGCGTTAAACACATCCTCGGTTTAACTTCAACTTGTAAATTTTTCTTAAAAATTTCAACAAGTGTTAAACATGACCTCGGTTTAACTTCAATTTGTAAATTTTTCTTAAATTTCAACAAGTGTTAAACCGATCTTGGCTTGAAAATTCCAACTCCCAAGCATTATTCTCCAGCCCTCTGCATGGCTTCCATCTGCTCCTTTGTGGACCTTATATAAAAAGTCTTTAACTTAGGCTGAGTTTTTCTCTTCTCGGACTTAATCATCTAGGCCGAGATCTTGTCTTCTGGAATCTGGGATCTGCTCACTTTAGGCTGAGCTCTTTTCTTCTCGGACCTAATCATCTAGACCGAGATCGTGTCTTCTGGGATTCTCTATGCCCGACCTCCTGCGAAGGCCGGTGAGAATGTCCTTCGGTCCTGCCATGCTGAGGGACTGCAGGAACCGTTTTCTGCCCCCCTTTCTGGGCACTTTCTTGGCCGCTGGAATCGGCGTATCTTGTAGCGGGAATGGTGGCTACATGACGTTGTTCTGCATTAGGAAATTGACGACCGTTTGCAGGTCTGCCAATTTGTTGGCCATTCCCTTCATCTCGTCGTTCCTCCGCAGGCATCTATCTTTCCATACCTGGAGGTCGTCCTCGTTATAATACCCGCTTCGGTCCGATTTCTTCGGTACGTCGCCCTTCTAGCCGACGTTCTTTCATTCGTGATTCTTATCACAAGTCTCTTCGTTGCAGTTGTCTTATTCGACGTCAAGGTCAATATGTTTCCCACTCTCAGTAGGGGTGTCGTCCCCAACCTTCTCTTTCTGTCTGTCGTTGGCCATCTATTCTCCTTTCGTTCCCACAGACGGCGCCAAATTGTGTGTGTCAATTTCCGACCACACTGCCAACCTAGTACTCAGTTGAAGAACACTGGCAGAATAGATTGCCCGAACGACTTATCATAAAAAAGAAGAGATTTCGGCGGTGGTTCGTCCACCTGGGGGCACTCCGACGATCAAGTCAGTAAAATATCTCTCAAAGATAACCAATAGTGCTTAACTCACTAGACAAAGCATAAAAGACATACCTTAGACCCATGGGGGTGCCTCCCTTTTATAGCCAACACAATCCTAGTCCCGATAGAAGCCTAGCTCTAATGGACTTAGGATTACTGCTAATCTTGGACTCCCAGTAGGATTAGGATAAGCTCTCTAAGAGTCTTGTCTTTACCCAAACTGAAGTCTTCTCCCATTCTAGGACTCTTCTCCCTTATCTGCTTATCTCGGATTCCGGTATTCTTATAGATAACCTCGGCCTAGCCGAGATCATCTAAGCATCATGACCAGGACATGTGGCACCTCGGCTGGCACTTCGGTGACACCTCGGCTACGTGTCGTCATTCAAAATTTATGTCCCCACAACAGCCCCCTAGGTTCTATTACCTCGGCATCCTGAGGTGGTGGAACCTATATCATTCCTTCCTTTAATCACGACCCTGGTTTAACTTCAGCTTGTAAATTTTTCTTAAAATTTCAACAAGTGTTAAACATGATCTCGGTTTAACTTCAACTTGTAAATTTTTAAAATTTCAACAAATGTTAAACATGTCATCGGTTTAACTTCAGCTTGTAAATTTTAAAAATTTCAACAAGTGTTAAACATAACATCGGTTTAACTTCAACTTGTAAATTTTTAAAATTTCAACAAGTGTTAAACATGACCTCGGTTTAACTTCAACTTGTAAATTTTTAAAATTTCAACAAGTGTTAAACACGTCCTCAGTTTAACTTCAACTTGTAAATTTAAATTTCAACAAGTGTTAAACACATCTTCGGTTTAACTTCAACTTGTAAATTTAAATTTCAACAAGTGTTAAATACATCATCGGTTTAACTTCAACTTGTGAATTTTTCTTAAAAATTTCAACAAGTGTTAAACATGACCTCGGTTTAACTTCAATGTGTAAATTTTTCTTAAATTTTAACAAGTGTTAAACCGATCTTGGCTTGAAAATTCCAACTCCCAAGCATCATTCTCCAGCCCTCTGCATGGCTTCCACTTACTCCTTTGTGGATCTTATATAAAAACTCTTTAACTTAGGCTGAGTTTTTCTATTCTCGGACTTAATCATCTAGGCCGAGACCTTGTCTTCTGGAATCTGGGATCTGCTCACTTTAGGCTGAGCTCTTTTCTTCTCGGACCTAATCATCTAGGCCGAGATCGTGTCTTCTGGGATTCCCCATGCCCGACCTCCCGCGAAGGCCGGTGAGAATGTCCCTTGGTCCTGTCATGCTGAGGGACTGCAGGAACCGTTTTCTGCCCCCCTTTCTGGGCACCTTTCTTGGCCGTTGGAATCGGCGTATCTTGTAGTGGGAACGGTGGCTGCATGACATTGTTCTGCATCAGGAAATTGACGACTGTTTGCAGGTCTGCCAATTTGTCTGCCATTCCCTTCATCTCGTCGTTCCTCCGCAGGCATCTATCTTTCCATACCTGGAGGTCGTCCTCGTTATAATACCCGCTCCGATTAGATTTCTTCGGTACGCCACCCTCCTAGCCAACGTTCTTTCCTCCGTGATTCTTATCACGAGTCTCTTCGTTGCAGTTGTCTTATTCGACATCAAGGTCAATATGTTTCCCACTCTCAGTAGGGGTGTCGTCCCCAACCTTCTCTTTCTGTCTGTCGTTGGCCATCTATTCTCCTTTCGTTCCCACAGAGGGCGCCAAATTGTGTGTGTCAATTTCCGACCACACTGCCAACCTAGTACTCAGTTGAAGAACACTGGCAGAATAGATTGCCCGAATGACCTGTCACAGAAAAGAAGAGATTTCGGCTGTGGTTCGTCCACTCGGGGGCACTCCGACGATCAAGTCAGTAAAATATCTCTCAAAGATAACCAATAGTGCTTAACTCACTAGACAAAGCATAAAAGACATACCTTAGACCCATGGGGGTGCCTCCCTTTTATAGCCAACACAATCCTAGTCCCGATAGAAGCCTAGCTCTAATGGACTTAGGATTACTGCTAATCTTGGACTCCCAGTAGGATTATGATAAGCTCTCTAAGAGTCTTGCCTTTACCCAAACTGAAGTCTTCTCCCATTCTAGGACTCTTGTCCCTTATCTGCTTATCCCGGATTCCGGTATTCTCATAGATAACCTCGGCCTAGCCGAGATCATCTCAGCATCATGACCAGGACACGTGGCACCTCGGCTGGCACTTCGGTGACACCTCGGCCACGTGTCGTCATTCAAAATTTATGTCCCCACAACTGCCCCCTAGGTTCTATTACCTCGGCATCCTGAGGTGATGGAACCTATATTATTCCTTCCTTTAATCACGACCCTGGTTTAACTTTAGCTTGTAAATTTTTCTTAAAATTTCAATAAGTGTTAAACATGATCTCGGTTTAACTTCAACTTGTAAATTTTTAAAATTTCAACAAGTGTTAAACATGTCATCGGTTTAACTTCAGCTTGTAAATTTTAAAAATTTCAACAAGTGTTAAACATAACATCGGTTTAACTTCAACTTGTAAATTTTTAAAATTTCAACAAGTGTTAAACACGTCCTCGGTTTAACTTTAACTTGTAAATTTTTAAAATTTCAACAAGTGTTGAACACGTCCTCGGTTTAACTTCAACTTGTAAATTTAAATTTCAACAAGTGTTAAACACATCTTCGGTTTAACTTCAACTTGTAAATTTTCTTAAAAATTTCAACAAGTGTTAAACATGACCTCGGTTTAACTTCAATTTGTAAATTTTTCTTAAATTTCAACAAGTGTTAAACCGATCTTGGCTTGAAAATTCCAACTCCCAAGCATCATTCTCCATCCCTCTGCATGGCTTCCACCTACTCCTTTGTGGACCTTATATAAAAAGTCTTTAACTTAGGTTGAGTTTTTCTCCTCTCGGACTTAATCATCTAGGCCGAGATCTTGTCTTCTGGAATCTGGGATCTGCTCACTTTAGGCTGAGCTCTTTTCTTCTCGGACCTAATCATCTAGGCCGAGATCGTGTCTTCTGGGATTCTCCATTCCCGACCTCCCGTGAAGGCCGGTGAGAATGTCCCTTGGTCCTGTCGTGCTGAGGGACTGCAAGAACCGTTTTCTGCCCCATTTTCTGGGCACCTTTCTTGGCCGTTGGAATTGGCGTATCTTGTAGCGGGAACGGTGGCTGCATGACGTTGTTCTGCATCAGGAAATTGACGACTGTTTGCAGGTCCACCAATTTGTCCGCCATTCCCTTCATCTCGTCGTTCCTCTACAGGTATCTATCTTTCCATACCTGGAGGTCGTCCTCGTTATAATACCCGCTCCGGTCCGATTTCTTCGGTACGCCGCCCTCCTAGCCAACGTTCTTTCCTCCGTGATTCTTATCACGAGTCTCTTCGTTACAGTTGTCTTATTCGACGTCAAGGTCAATATGTTTCCCACTCTCAGTAGGGGTGTCGTCCCCAACCTTCTCTTTCTGTCTGTCGTTGGCCATCTATTCTCCTTTCGTTCCCACAGACGACGCCAAATTGTGTGTGTCAATTTCTGACCACACTGCCAACCTAGTACTTAGTTGAAGAACACTGGCAGAATAGATTGCCCGAACGACTTATCACAAAAAAGAAGAGATTTCGGCGGTGGTTCGTCCACCTGGGGCACTCCGACGATCAAGTCAGTAAAATATCTCTCAAAGCTAACCAATAGTGCTTAACTCACTAGACAAAGCATAAAAGACATACCTTAGACCCATGGGGGTGCCTCCCTTTTATAGCCAACACAATCCTAGTCCCGATAGAAGCCTAGCTCTAATGGACTTAGGATTACTGCTAATCTTGGACTCCCAGTAGGATTAGGATAAGCTCTCTAAGAGTCTTGTCTTTACCCAAACTGAAGTCTTCTCCCATTCTAGGACTCTTGTCCCTTATCTGCTTATCTCGGATTCCGGTATTCTCACAGATAACCTCGGCCTAGCCGAGATCATCTCAGCATCATGACCAGGACGCGTGGCACCCCGGTTGGCACTTCGGTGACACCTCGGCCACGTGTCGTCATTCAAAAATTATGTCCCCACAATAAATATATAATGGTACTTGTTTGAAGTCAATTTGTGATTTAATAAAAATGTGAGGGCTTGCGCTCAATTAAAGTATCTATTTCAAGTGTAGAGTTAATAAATTAGTGCTAGGAAAAATAATTCAGTTTGTATTATCTTGCTTTGAATTTAAAGGTAAATAACCGAACGAAAACTGTGAAAATCGGAAGTTAAGTTTTAGAGTGATTAATTTAAAATTTGAGAGTTAAATAATTAGTATTAGAGTGTTAGAAATGATTTCTAAGCTTCCATGGTCGATTAGGGTTTGTATGGTTTCGTCCGTGATGCGTTTTCGGTTCTAGGGTTTAATTTGCGAATAATTGATGAACTAAGGGCTTTATTATAATAACTCAAATTTAGCGACCTAATAAGGTTTACAAAAGTTAGCGGTTGACAGAACAAGTTTATGCTTTAACAAAAATTAGAGAAACTTGCTAGTTATTATCTAAAGAGTCAATTCGCTAACATGTCAAAGATGGTCATAATTTTTTTTCATTTAGGATTAATTCAAGTTGGAATCAAACCATTAACCATGCAAGGACACAATACTTCTGTTCTCTTATGTTTACGAGATGTTCGATTTATTAATTATCATGATAGTCTAATGGGTATGATGGAATCATGCCTCTATAAAGGACCTGTCCACTTTAATTATTTTCCTAATTTTACTTTAAGTCTTAGAGATCCTCATATATTAAAAGCCTTAACATTAAACATTCAATTATCTGGTGCATTTACTAATATGTTAGATAATGTCCATAACATTGCTTTAATTTACAGAATTTACTATAAATGCATTAAAACAAATCTGAATGTTCAAGCTTTAACCAAAAGTCCAAAAGATAAAACATTACTCATTCAAGGTAGTACTAATGAAACTAATATTTCAGTTCCAAAAATGATTTGTTGGAAAGATATCACCCTTCCTGATGATTGGGTTACAGTTAATGAAAATTATTCCCAAAATCAACAATCTTCCACTAGCCAAAATATTCAAGATATTCAACAATATAATGATGGTTCTGTTCATACAAGGTTTAAGCGACCCCATAGTCAATCTTCTCGCCATAGTACTTCTTGTATCCCTACTAATATCGAAGATGGTGAAATTTTCACTACTCCTTTATTTACTAGACAAGATAGAAAAATTCATATTTGCCAAATGTCTAACACCACCAATAGTAAATTAAAAGGAATCGATAATTCCTCTACTTCTGAAATTAGTAAACCAGTTTATTCCACCTACACACATCTTCCTGAAAAAGATACTACCTCATAGGATTTACCTACTCAAACTGATTTTGAAGTTGTTCCTCCTATTAATCCACAATTATTAACCCTAGTAAACCTTTTATTCTAGATCTTAATAAATTTCATGTTGAATTCAAATCTAAAGCAAATAAGTTAAAATGACAAACTTATAGAACCAATTATGATGAACACCAACAATCAAAAATTACCAAGAAATAGTTTAAATTTATGAACAGAATCAACACTGAAATATACTTCTTTGATTATTTAGAAAATTATTATAAAAAAGTCAATACTATTACTAAAACTAAATGGAAAACTTCCCCTAATACTTCTGTTTCTTCTAGTCACCCTCCTTTAGAAACTATCCTCATTGAACATAAGGGTGCTATAGTAAATGCTTCTCCCTTTAAGCTTCCTGGTGATGAATCTGAAATCAAAAAAGTAATTGAACAAAATAATTATACTAATCAATGTTTAAAAACTATTGGTAAACAATTAGACAAAATTGAAACTACTTTTGAAGATTACTCAACTAGTCATACTTCTACTAGTAAACCCTTAGACAAACCACTTATTAATCTTCCTAGCAATAGGAAACGGTTAAGCCTAGTTACCCATGATACTACTACTGTTGAAGCCATTGAACAATTATTTACTAAAATATCCACTACTTCTAAAGAAAAAGGCCTTACGGTCTTAACACAACAACCACCTATTCAATTTAGTAGTGACTCCGATACATCCAACAATGAAATTAATCAAATAGCCCAACAATTCCAAAACAATAATCTTAACCGAATCACACATCCTAAAGTTAATCCTACTACTCTCACCAAAAATTGGTATACTAAACCTACACGCCCAAAGCTTCAATTTATTAGCAATCAATTTTCTATTTCTGCTAAAAAATTATATGAATGGAATATTGATGGTCTTAGTGAAAATCAAATTCTACAAAAGTTAAATCATATGTCCATGGTTGCAAATAGTTACCTTAGTAATTATCCTGATTACACTCAACCTGAAATAGTCTCCCGACTTACCTCCGGATTTACCGGTATGCTCAAATCTTAGTGGGATAAATACCTAACTTCTGATACACGTGAAAGTATTCAACATGCTCAACAATTAGATGAAAATTATTTCCCAATCTTTGATGAAGATATAGGATCAAGTAAACCTGATGGTATTAATGCTTTAATATTTACTATAGTCAAACATTTTATTGGAACACCTACTAATATCTATTCTGTATCCATGATCAACTTAGTAATCTCACTTGCCCTACTTTAAGTGATTTTCGCTGGTATAAAGATGCCTTTACCTCTCGTGTCATGCTTAGAGAGGATTACACTAAGTCATTTTGGAAAGAGAAATTTATCAATGGATTACAAAGTCTTTTTGCCGATAAGATTAGAGATGTTCTTAGTCAGCCTACTGGTGTTATAGAATATGATAATCTAACTTATAATGATATAATTAGTACAATTCAAAAAGAAGGATTAAAAATGTGTATAGATTTGAAACTTAGTCAAAAAGCTGCTAAGGATAGACATAAAGCTAAATATGAATTAGGAAATTTCTGCGAACAATATGGTCTACCTCCTGTTGCACCATCACGACGCAAACAAAATAACAAGAGATCTTCACACAAATACCCTGCTAAATATAGGAAGAAATATTCACCTACCAAATCACCTGATAAGTATTATGCTAGACCAAAAAACCAATATCACAAGCAAACTAATCACTTTAAGAAGAAATCAAAATCTACCTAAGATGTTACTTGTTACAATTGGGGAAAAAGAGGTCATTATTCTAATAAATGTAAACTTAAAGAAAAACTTAAGAATAAGCTTAATCAACTACAAATTACTGAAGAACATCAAAGTCAAATATTCGACATATTTAAAATAACTAATACCCCAAATCAATCTCCTGTTCATTCTAGTCCATCATCTAGTGACATCATTCCCTTGAGTGATACTTCTACTTATTACTCTCCCAGTGAGAATACTGACGGAGAGATTGAATTAGGGTGTAAGGATACTTGCTGTAAACAAATCAATGTTCTTAGTAAATCACAACAAGAAGAAGATTCTTTAATAGAATTGTTAGTAAATTAGAAAATCCTGAATTAAAAGGAAAATACACTAATAAGTTAAAATATTTACTAATAAATGTTAGGTTCATTATTATTGATTTGAAAAATAACAGCCAGAGTTATTTACCACAGAGTTTCAGGCTCTCTCTCTCTAGAATATGTCTCTAGTTGCTTCCAGTGGCATAAACGGTGATCAAAGTGAGCACTCCTTAGAAGAACAAGATCATCTTTCTTGGAGCACTAAGAAACTGAAAGCCCATGAGAGTGATGATGATGATAACATGGTGTAGAGCGTCAGAAATTAAGCCCCAAACTAAGTATGGACCCAAGCACTAAGATCGCCCTGAGAAAGCAACCAGGGATAAAAAAGGAGCATGGGCCAAAGCCCAAGGGAAGTGGGCCAACAAGTGGGCCGAGGCAGGTTCGACCCACCAGGGCTCCAGATGGACTTAGCAAGGAGAAATGCCCAAGTCAAGTTACAGAGGTAAAGTTGCCGAGGGAACATGTGCAGCGGCAAAGTTGTTGAGGCACTTTGCCTCAGCGACGCCATTCCTATTAACTTCGGTTCCGCCACCATTTGAAGTTGCCGAGAGAACATGTGCAGCGGTAGAGTTGCTGAGGCACTTTGTCTCAGTGCTGCCATTCCAAGTATCTTCGGTGCCGCCGCTATCCCAAGTAACGTCTGTGTCGCGACCATCTGGAGTTGCCGAGGGAAGGAGAAGACCGAGGCAACTAAGTTGCAGAGGCAATACTCGAAACGCCCAAGTTACAGAGGCATTTTGTCGGCGCCGCCATCTCTAATAGCTTTGGTCATGCCATCTGAACTTGCCACGGGAAATGACTATCACAGCAACTACTACCTCAACAACTAAGTTGCAGAGGGAATATCCTACCAAGGTGATAGCAGCCTTTGAGAGAGGTTTCCCTCTGCAAGTAGAGACTAATGCCTGGCGTTGATAGCAATCCCCAAGGCATTATTGGCCTAAGGCTGATAGCAGGTCCCACAGTTCATTTAATTTGGCGCTGATAGCAGGCCCCAAGACTTACTGGTTGGGGCTGATAGCAGGCCCAGAAATACCAGTTTACCGCGGTACCCTGCAAAGATGGGAGCAGGGTAGCCCAAGTATAAGGGACTTCCTTTCCATTACCCAGGTCATGGACCTGCCTTGGTCGCACAGGCAAGACTAAAGAAGCCCCCTTGGGCTTGGTACTAAGGCACAGCATGGCTGGTAGCAGGCTTGGCTGTGGCCTTCGCCCTAGGAAACTGGGGAGCTTGTGGTTAGGTGGCTAAGGGTGGAGGCTTCGCTGAGGTGAGCACGAACATAGTCGATAGCAGACTAATGGAGTCCTGAGAATGCATGTATTGGCCAAATAGAACTGAGAAGGCAAGTGCAGCAGTGAGGTTCACCGCTGCAAGTGCACTTGCTGAGGTTCAAGCTGAGAAGGCAAGTGCAGAGGCAAACACTCCTGCTACAACTGCACTTGCTGAGGCCCAAAAAGGGAGTTGCCGTGCCAAACACTCCCGACGCAATTACACTTGCTGAGGTTCAAAAAGGTAGTTGTGGAGGCAAACAGATAGTACACAGTACATGCAGAGGGACACGTGGCACCTTCAGCCTGGTGGCTCAAGGCAGAATATTCCATGTGATCCTTTGGGACACATGTCTTCTCTCTATTTGGCCACTTGGTGTCCTTTTGGTACCAAGGAAAAGCCTATAAATAGGACCCATTTCCTAAGGTTCAACAAGAGGAATTTTGGGGATTTGGGGGAGATGCTGCCTATTTTGGCACTGTCATTGTCTTCTTCTTGAGCCACTTGCTTCACTCTTACCTACCTACACACTCTCCAACTCCTACACAGTTGCTGCTACTCATTCTCCAGCCACTTTTGCCATCATTGGACCATTAACACAGTTTTGCCTCTCTAATCACTTCTCTAACTTTGAACCCCCCTTACATTTCTGGTGACTCCACTGGGGAGGCTACTTTGTTGATGGTTCATACCCGCAGTGGCTTACACACTTCCTTGGAAAAGATGGCAGATGATGAAGTTCAGCAGCCCCCACGGCAGCAAGGCTCTTCCAATGGCGGAGTAGCACATGCGGAGGACCACGACCACAGTGTTGTGATTGAAGCATTTTAGTCACTCCAGGATACGCAGAGGGAGATCCTGGCAGCTTTGCAAACTCTCACTAAGGCTATTATGGCCATGGCTTCTAAATCAGCTCCAGTGCAAGCACCTCCGCCTGTAGCAGTCCCAAACCCAGTGCCTAATTTGTTTCCTGAGGTTCGGGCTCCAATCCAGGTGCCTCTGGTGGTACCTCAGGCAAACGGTATAACCGCTAGTTCAGCTACCCAAGAGCAGACCCGACCATTCCAGCCCACTCACTTTGTTACTCTAGCCGATGTACAAGCAATGCTCGAGCAAGAGCGCGGCAAGAAGCAACTGCTATCTCTCCCAGACCCAGATGTGAAGCCTTCATACTCTCAGGAGATATTGACCATGCCATATCCAACTGGGTATACAGTACCCAAGTTTATTAAGTTTGATGGAAAACAAGGTAATGTTAGAGAACATGTTGTGAGGTTTATTGAAACTCTTGGTGTCCATGGTAGTGACCACTCTCTACGCCTTCGGGAGTTCTCCAAATCACTTACCGAAAGGGCTTACAGCTGGTATGTGAACTTGGCACCCAACTCGATCAAGAGTTGGGAGGAGATGGTGAACAAGTTCCACATGAAATTCTTCCAAGTCCAAGAGAAAGTCACAACCCTCACACTCGGGTGAGATATCCAAAAAGAAGGCGAATATATACTGGACTATGTTAAGCGGTTCCAAGACAAGGCTATTAACTGTCATGAACCAGTGGATGAAGCTCACTTAGTTAGCATATGCATGGAGGGTGCCATACGCGACTACAAGATTTTCTTGGTGAACCATAATCTGCCTACCTTTTCAGCCTTGATTGAGGCAGCTAGAAATCTCAGTACCACTGGTTCTTTACACAGATTTCGTGATAGCCACCGCTACTCCTGCAGTAGCAAAGTTTCTACGATAACCTCCACAGGAGGGAGCCGCTTGCAAGCAGATGCCTCGTCTTCTCGAAAGAGGAAGAGTTATGAGGATAGGAATCCATATCCTTGCAGCCTTGAGAATGTTAAGGCCTTGGTTAAAGAATGGGTCGCTGATGGTGAATTTACTTTGCCTTCGGTTAATGTTGCTCCAACCAAGAAGGACAAAAAAAGCCCAGATTATTGTGTCTATCACAGAACCACCAGACACCCTACTAGGGACTATTGGACGTTAAAAAATATCTTCAAGAAGAAAGTTGACGCGAATGAGTTGAAGTTCAAAGATGTCGGTAATCGTGACGTACAGAAGGACCCTTATCCTAACCACAAGGAGAAGGGGAAGAATGTACACATGATCGGCTACCTTGGGCCTGTGCACGATCAAGTGCACATGGCGTCCTACTATGATGAGTTAGAAGAAATTGTAACTGGCCAGCTCCTTAAAACAGTACTTGCAGAGGCAAAATTTGCAGAGGATACTCATGCTTAAGCCTTGCAAAATTTTGTTAAGTTTCGCACCTTCTTTGACCAACTGGGGCTGAGCTAAGCCACCAGGGTGGAAGCAACAAAGGCCCTCATCAACATCTCTGAAGTGCACCATGTTGAAGTTGTTGAGGCTAAGGAGTATGTGCCTCGGCGCATCCAGGAAGATTATAGGGCCATTACTTTTTCAGAAGCAGACAGAGCATACGCATTTCCTTATAACCGTTCTCTTTTTGTCACAACTTATATCAATGATGTGGAGTTCAAGCGTGCTTTCCTCGATGGTGGGGCATCCATAAATATCATTACCGCTGACACCTTTGCAAAGGCTGGTATCTCGGAGTCCAGAATGGTTCGCCACCCCATTACTGTAACCGGTTTTGGTGGTGAGAAAAAGGTCACTAAGGGCCATGTTGTAGTGGACTTAGCAGTTGGCGAGATTCGTTCCGCAACTAAATTCCATGTGATTGAAGTAGATACGAATTACCACATGATACTTGGCAGAGCTTGGATGCACCGATATGGGGCTATCCTGTCCAGCTATCACCAATGTGTAAAGGCCAAGTTGGGAAAACGCACAGTTGCCATAAACAAGTCAGAAAAGCCATTCGGAGTGAAAGAGGCACACTATTCGTATGCAGTTTTCTTTACTGAGTTGTCAATGGTTGAAACTCCAAGGACTGGAAAAATTGTGGGGGTAAAATTGCCGAAGTGGGAAGACATTCGAAATGCAGAGGCTACTCCAGAAAGTAGTGGACAGAAAAGGAGCAGCAAACCCACAAGTCCTCCGCCCAAGATTGTCACGGTGCGCGAGAGTGGCAAGACAGTTTACTACTTATGACGGTCTTGGAGGCCAAACTTCATGCCTTGGGAAGATGGCCCCGAGACAAATAAATGTGACCGTAATGAGTCCCAAGAAGGGTTGGTGGAGACGCCTAAGCCCGCCCCTGAATGCATGCAAGATAGGCCCAAACCCCAGCAGGAGGTACTTGCCGAGGTCAATCTTAGTGACTTACCTAGGCAGAGCAAGCCGGTGTTTGTCAATGATACAATGGCTCCAGCAACTAAGGCAGAATTGATAACACTACTAAAGCAATACAGTGATGTCTTTGCTTGGACATACGATGAGATGCCTGGTCTTGACCCATCCCTCATCACTCATCATCTGGACACTTTTCCCAACTCTAGACCAGTTAAGCAACACGCTCGAAAGTGTCACCCCGATCTTGAAGCAAAGATTAAAACAGAGGTAGAAAAGTTGCAGAGGGCCAAGTTCATTGAACCTATACAGTACCCAACTTGGCTAGCAAATATTGTTCCTGTGCAGAAGAAGAATGGTCAGATCAGGGTCTGTGTAGACTTTCGTGACCTGAATAAGGCCTGCCCGAAAGATGAGTTTTCATTGCCCCATGTTGATACACTTGTTGATTTAACTGCGGGCCATCAGATGTTCTCTTTCATGGGCGGGTTCAGTGGTTATAACCAGATCAAAATGGCACCAGAAGATGTAGAAAAGACATTCTTCAAAACACCCTCGTGAAATTTTTTCTATACGGTAATGCCCTTCAGTTTGAAAAACGCAGGGGCAACCTACCAACGGGCTATGACTGCAGTGTTCCATGACATGCTGCATCACGAAGTGGAAGTATATGTGGATGATCTGGTGGTCAAGTCTACTAAGGCAAATCGCCACCTTTACGACTTGGAAAAGGTTTTTCAGCGTTGCCGCAAATTTTGCCTTAAGATGAATCCTCTCAAGTGTGCCTTTGGAGTTATCGCCGGCAAGTTCCTTGGCTTCTTTGTACACCAGCGGGGGATTGAAGTAGATGGGGACAAGATCAAGTCAATCATGGAGATGCCTCCGCCACACTCTCAAAAAGCTCTGAAGCAATTCCTAGGCAAAGTGTCATACCTTAGGAGGTTTATTCCAGCCCTTGCTGAGATAACCTTTCCCTTTGGGACACTACTGAAAGGGAATCACATGTTTGAATGGTTGCAAGAACACCAACAGGCATTTGATATGGTGAAGCAAACACTTACCTCCCCACTTACAATGATTGCCCCACAACTTGAAAAGCCTCTACTACTGTACCTGACCTCTACTCTGCGGTCTATTGGAGCCCTACTTGTCCAAGACATAGATGGCATTGAGAAGCCAGTCTATTACATCAGTCGCAAAGTCAATGGTGCCGAGTCGCGATATACCCCAATTGAGAGGCATTGCTTAGCCTTAATCTTCACAGCGTAGAAGTTGCACCACTACTTTTTGGCACACTCGATCCAGGTTGTGACCCAGAGTGATCCAGTTCACTACTTAGCCCGCTCTGACTGGGAGAATGGCAAGATGGCTCTTGGCACTAGCAGAATATGATATCACTTGTGTTACTCCCAAGGCTATTAAGAGCCAAGCACTTATAGACTTACTGGCCCAGTTCTCATCTAGTGAACATGAACCTGTAGAGGTACCTCTACCAGGTGAGGTCCATATCTCAGCCGCTGCAACTGAGACTTATTGGGACTTAAAGTTTGATGGAGCTTCCGGAGCTGGGAAATGTGGAGCTGGTGTAAAGCTAACCAGTCAAGAAGGAGAGAAGTTCCATCTATTAAATAAGCTTGACTTTGAGTGTTCAAACAACGAGGCTGAATATGAAGTGTTGATATTGGGCCTGATAGCTGCCCAAAAGAAGGGCCTCCGCAAGTTAAAAATCTGGGGTGACCCCAAGTTAGTTGTTAAGCAAACGATGGGTGATTTCGCCTTGAAGGAGCCCCTGTTGGCCCCATATCGCACTGTAGTTCAAAGGCTACTCACTCAGTTTGATGATGTCCAAATTTAGCATACCCCTCGAACACATAACCGTTTCCCCGATGCCTTGGCTACATTGGGAGCAAAGGTGGAGATACCAGATGATAGTATAGCCATCGTCATTGAGAAAAGAACAACACTAGCGGTGCTAACCGAAGAACATGCAGAGCAAGATGCTGAGGGTTGGAAAGCAGATATAGTGCCTGTTTGGCAGAGCTTAATTACAGCTTATTTCAGCTTTCAGCTTAATTTAAGCTATTTTGATGTGTTTGGTTTAGCTTATAGTTTATAGCTTATAGCTTTTTGGAAGTCAGAAATCAGCTTATTCTTTGAGTGGGGCAGGAGATGCTTTAAGAATAAGCTGGAAATCAGCTTAAGCTGAAAGTTATAAGCTATAAGCTGTTTAAGCATAAGCTATAAGCACTTTCCCATAGCTCTACCAAACAGGGCTATAATCCAGCAGTTAAAAATAGGCCAGGGAACAATTAGACCAGCAGAACTTGCATCATTTCTCCTCCTCAGAGGAGAGTTGTATTTTCACGGTCCCAACAACTTGCTGGCAAAATGCGTCAGTAGACAAGAAGCAGCTTACAGACTTAAGCAGATCCATGCTAAGTCCTGTGGAGATGGAGATATCAGTCTATACCGACGAATACAGAGGCAAGAGTATTACTGGCCAGACATGGAGAAGGAAAGTACTGAGTTGCAGAGGCAATGTGCAAGTGTCAGTTCCATCCTAAGGAAGATGAAGCCCATTTCTTAAGCAATAAAGAGTGGAGGCAGCCATATATCGACTACCTGGGAAATGGCACACTACCTGAGAATAAAGCCGATGCAATCAGAGTCAAGAGGCTAGCCCTCCGCTTCTTCCTTGACCAGGGCAAGCTGTACCGAAGAAGCTTCGAAGGGAAACCTTTAGCGTACTTATCAAAAGATGAGGCAAATGAGGTTCTGAGGGAAGCCCACAAGGCAGAGCATCAAGGAGGGCAGCAGTTATATGGACATCTCATTCACCTTGGCTACTACTGGCCGACCATGGAAGAAGATGGTAAAAACTTTGTGAGGAGATGCCAGTCTTGTCAGAAGTTTGGGAATTTGATACATGCACCGGTCGTTGAACTGCACAACATCAAGACTCCTTATCCGTTCCATACTTGGGCGTTTGACTTGGTAGGTCCTATAGCGCAGCAGTCCAAAGGATACAAATGGATACTTGCAGCAACCAAAGTTAGCACCAAGTGGGTAGAGGCTATACCAATGAGGAAGGCAGATGGGGCAGGAGTAGCCAACTTCATCAGAGAGAACATAATCTGCAGGTTTGGCATACCCAAAGTGATGTTGTCTGACAATGGAACTCCTTTTGTAAATCGCCATGTGGGAAGACTGCTGGATGCCTACCAAATTAAGCATCACAAGTCTAGTCCATACTATCCCCAAGGGAACGGACAAGTTGAGGCGACCAACAAAACCCTCATCCGAATACTAAGTAAGATGATGGATGAAGCAGGGGGCACATGGTCTGAACAACTCCCCGTAGCACTCTGGGCGTATAGAACGTCAAAGAGGAAGCCAACTCAGGCAACCCCATTTTCCCTAGTATATGAATCTGAAGCTGTATTACTAGTTGAGTTGGCAGTACCCTTAGCAAGAATGGCTATGTCAGCACACTTAGTTCCAGATAGCAGGAAGAATGACATAGAGACAGTTGAAGAAAGAAGAGATCGGGCCTCACGGGCAATGGAAAAGTATCATCAATCCATAGCTCGCACCTACAATCAATCTATTCAACACAGAAAATTCAAGGAAGGGGACTTAGTATGGAAAACAGTGGATGCGATCATGCGGGGGCAGCCAATTCCCAAGTTCTCGCCCAGATGGGAAGGCCCTTACAAAGTTGCTGAGGCAAGCAGCAGTGGGTACTACAAGTTGACAAAAGTAGACGATGGATTCAGAACTGGCCCTATCAATGCCAAGTATGTCAAAGAATATTTTTCTTAATTTCTTTTGTCCAGAAAAGAGTTGTAAAGTTTCTTTGTTAAATGTTTCCAAAGCAAAGTGTAAAGAAAGTGTCATACGCTTAGTAAACCTTTTGCTCACGTATTCACTTAGTTTGAGTAAAGTTTTCCATACTTAGTGAAATTTTATACTTGTAAAAGCTTAGTCATGATAAAGTTTTGTTCACTTTAAGAGCTTGCCTTATCTTAGAAGTTATGTAAGAAGCAATGTAAAGAAAAGTGATGAAATGAAACCCAAAAGTACTACCAAACGTTCATGCTTTCCATTAAAGTCAAACTTCTAGAACATGATTACAATGTTTGAAAAGAAGTTATGACAGAGAAAAAGAAAAGAAAAGGCGCACCAAGCGCGATGCAACAACAAAATAAAGAAAAACGAAAGAAATCATAACAAAGTCACAAAGTTATATCAAATCAAACCCTTCAAGAGGGAGTCCATCAGAGTCACATCTTGAGGTAACTAGGTAACCAATGCAAAGTCCTTCTCTTTGAACTGAGCCAGGTTCTGCCAGTGCTGCTCCAGGGTATCCTCACACTCCTTAAGAGTCTCCTCCAGGGACGTAATCATTGCCACGTTGTCGGCGTGCTCGAGGAAGCCATCACCTGTTTGAAGCTTGGCCCTCATCCATGATAGGTTAAAACCATTCCTCTCAAAGCCGCTCAGATTAGCCTCGGCACTCTCCACGAACTTGCTGGGAGTTGTCAGGATTTGCTTGGTGGCAAGGTCACGAATGAAGCCAGCAAGTGACTCCAGCAGTGCCATCTATACTATAGAACCAGGGACATTAAAGGCAGTAAAGGTGTCCGGGTGCAGTGTTTGGATACGAGTAAGGGTTGAAGCAGCTTCAGAGAAAACCCAGTAACTTAGGAAGGATACTTTCTCTGAGGGCCGAGGGGACTCTCTCACACCATCGCCAACTTCAATCACTGGAGGGAGATTGATGGAGTGACCGAAGGTCTGAGGGCGGTGCACTTCCCCTGAAGATGATTGCCCCGTGGCAATGGAGTGGGTAGACGTTAGCTGGCGATCGGGTGAACTGGCCTCACGAGAAAGGTCAAAACTGCCCACACTGTTACGTCGCTCCGAAAAGAGGTCGTCCATCTGAAAATCTCCAACATTCAGATCTGGAACCACAGTGGTATCCATCCCAGTGTAAAAATCATGGGACATCCCAAGGTCAGCTGGCACCTCTGGAAAATGAGTAGGGTACAAGTCTGCCAGCTGTTCAGAGGTTGCTGAAGTAACTGGATCAGAGGTCCCAACAGTAGTAGTAACAGTGTGGGTGGCTAAAGTGACAGCTACCTCTGCAAGTCTGTCCAAGTTCAGAGGGGTCACAGCAGGGAGAGTGGCAGCAGCCGCTACATTTGCACTCCCTTTAGCCACTTGAATGTCTGGAAGTGGAGCTTGCTGAATTAGTAGAGACTCAGTAGATTAGGAGGAACCGCCAGATGCAGCTCCAAGGGGAGGTGGTGCAACTTCCAGCGGCTCTCTTATGCTGCGATCTTCTTTAGGGGTCTCAGGTACGAAATCATCCCTGTCAACAGAGGAACAACCAGAGTGTACAGAGTTAGAAGGATGCAGAGGCTCTAAACCCTCAGTAGCTATATCACCTGTTACAACTTCCACAACAGGGGGAACTTGCACATTGTCTGCGGCTTTCACAATTGGCTAACCCTTGGCAACTGGCTCGGCCTGAGCGGTCGGTTCGCCTCTCACACTTGGTTTCTCTTTAACATCTGGAAGAACTGTCCTATGAGTCTTGAATCTTGTCACCCTAGTAGCAATGGGGAGGTTGTCATCGTCGTCTGAGTCTGAAGAAATGCCAATGGCAGTAGAAGAACCCCCTGGACCAGAGGGTAGTACAGTCCGCAGGCCCTAAAAAGAAGAAGAAGATCATGTGGTTATTACAATAAACGTAATAAGTACAAGGAAATAATACAAAATACTTGTCTAAGTATGGATACCTTTCGGAGCCTCTTCTTACTGGGCGAGGCATGTGCCTCGGGAACCGATGCCGCTGCTGCTTGGGCTGCCCTCAGCCCGGAATGGGTCATGCGTACTAGTGCACCCACTTCGAGGGGAGCAATCTGTAAGGGTTGAACAGACATTGCCCCAAACTGGTGAGGCTCCTCCACAACAGGCAGGGATAGAAGCTTAAAGTGACAGAATATGCTGGATTGTGTCCCTCGGCCAGAAGGCAGACGAAGGGATAGGTGGGGCTGCAGGATAGGTTCCATTGTTGGGACGACCGGGGCACTATTGCAAAAATTGAAGAAGGAATTGAGATTGCAGTGCCAGAATAGCCTGTTGTCAGGAGTACAGGTGCCCTCTCTCCCGAATGAGGGAAGCTCTATGACTCCTAGGCCCTCTACAAGTAAAGCAATGTAATCACGGGTAAATCGTTGAAAACTCCGATGGAAACCAGTCTGAGGCGGGGGAGCATATGAGACGCCCTGATCCATCCCGAATTGCATAAGGACCCTGTCCGGTCGGTAGACGAAACTAGACATGCCTTCTTTATTTCACATAGGCAGAAATCCGAAGCGAATCATAGCAGTAATAAGGAGAGAATTAGACTGGACACTGTCGAGAGAAAAATCAATGTGGTGGGCCTCTGAAAAATAAAAGGAGACAACAGAAATGCCTGGGAAAGGCTGAGTGAAAGGGCAGAAGATGCACTCCTTCATATGGTCAACATAGTCTGAAAAGAGCCTGTTGGTGCCAAGGCCAGACCACCGAGAGATGCGATGGAGGGATTGACACACTTGCCTCATGACAGGCTGACCCTCTGCACCTAGGACAGGGTGGCCCTCTGCATCAAAGACTTCATCAGTAAAGAAAGGCTCGTGTTCCTTAGGGATGGGGCCCATGGCAGGAAATCTCTCGTAGAAAAAGGCAGTTAGGAACTGGGTATGCGCAAAGCTCCACACGTCATAGTGGCTCCATGTCCGAATGGATGAGGTCAAGACGGAAATATAAGTTATCCAGGAACAGGGGAGCCAGAGGGATTTGATTACCGCTCCAAAGCTTTACAACTAAGGAAATACTAGGGGATTGATGCTTTCGGCAGGGTTACTGGGTAGGACGAAGAATGAGATAAAATAGCTGATAAACGCCGCCAAATACAAGTCACCTCAGTAGCCCGGACCAACTACGGAGTCACGACTCTCCTCAGTGATGTCCCCTACAACTAGTCGCAAGTCCTTAAAGAAATGCTTCAGCTAAGAAAGATAGGTAGTCTTATCTCTTTTAGGCCTCTCCTGGAGCAGTTCCTCAGCTCTAAGATCATACCAAGAACCAAACTTCTGCACCTCCCGAAAGGCAGTTTGAAGAGCAGTGACAGCGACTTGCTCTGAAGGGGTTAGAGACGCTGGGTCAAAGGGGTGATCTCCACGGGTGCTGAGGTGCAAGAAGACGGCAACATCTTCTAGGGTTGGGGTTATCTCCCCCTATGCCAAGGAAAAAGTGTGGGTGTCACGACTCCAACGAGAGACAATCATATTAGTGTTGGTCTGCACCTTACGCACTGATAACTCTCTCGAGATTAAAATGGCATTGAAAAGACGGATATCATGCAGACGTTGCTCGAAGCCGCCATCCGCAATGACATCATCGACCCAAAGGGACCAATCTGCTGGAGGGCCCAAATGAGTACGATAGTAGATGTAAGAATGTGAAAAGTCGCCATGTTCTATACGAAATCGTAGCACAAAAATCGAGTTCACCATGTCCGCGTCTTCCAAGGTGGCCTCCCCAAAAGGAAGTAGAGGCTCCTCTAGAGGAGGGGCGTCAGGGTTAAAGGAGTCAACTACCTTCTAGAAGGGGTCGGCTAGCCCTCTGAAGTAAGGGGCCCACCTCCACTCAGTAGGGAGTGGGGCAGCCTTGTCAGCAAGAAACCTCGTGCTGGCCATGAAATAGAGTAAAGAAAGTCAAAAAAGCTTTGGAAAGAAGGGACAAGGAAGAGAAGAAGTCAAGGGAGACAGAAAGGTGTGTTGGGAAGAAGTGGGGGACTAGTGGACCCAAGGGCATTATTTATAAAGAAAATCAGCAAAGGGCGCTAGCACACTGCCCTAGGTCCTTATGATCTGGCAGTCAAAAGGGTACCTTTTCAGAGCCGATATAACTGCTGACCCAACCGACGCAACCCTTGGGTTGCCCGTTGACGTCATGCACGCGTGGGAAACAGGGAGCGTGTCTCTCACGCGCTCATGGGGCAAAATGTAGAGGGTCAGAAATTAAGCCCCAAACTAAGTATGGACCCAAGCACTAAGATCGCCCTGAGAAGGCGACCAGGGATAAAAAAGGAGCATGGACCAAAGCCCAAGGAAAGTGGGGCCAACAAGTAGGCTGAGGCAGGTCTGACCCACCAGGGCTCCAGATGGACTCAGCAAGGAGAAATGCCTAAGTCAAGTTGCAGACGCAACACCTGCAGTGGTAAAGTTGCTGAGGGAACATGTGCAGCGGCAAAGTTGCTGAGGCACTTTGCCTTAGCGCCGCCATTCCTATTAACTTCGGTTCTGCTGCCATTTGAAGTTGTCGAGGGAACATGTGCAGCGACAGAGTTGCAAAGGCACTTTGTCTCAGCGCTGCCATTCCAAGTATTTTCGGTACCGCCACCATTCCAAGTAACGTCGATGTCGAGACCATTTAGAGTTACCGAGAGAAGGAGAAGACCGAGGCAACTAAGTTGCAGAGGCAATACTCGCAGCACCCAAGTCGCGGAGGCATTCTGTCGGTGCCGCCATCTCTAATATCTTCGGTCATGCCGTCTGAACTTGCCACGGGAAATGACTACCGCAACAACTAAGTTGAAGAGGGAATATCCTGCCAAGATGATAGCAGCCTTTGAGAGAGGCTTCCCTCTACAAGTAGAGGTTAATTCCTGGCGCTGACAGCAGGCTCTAAGGTATTACTAGCCTAGGGCTGATAGCAGGCCCCATTGTTCATTTAACTTGGTGCTGATAGCAGGCCCCAAGACTTATTGGTTGGGGCTGATAGCAGGCCCAGAAATACCAGTTTACTGCGGTACCCCGTGAAGATGGGAGCAGGGCAACCTAAGTATAAGGGACTCCCTTTCCATTACCCAGGTCATGGACCTGCCTTGGTCGCATAGGCAGGACTAAGGAAGCCCCCTTGGGCTTGGTACTAAGGCACAACATGGCTGATAGTAGGCCTGGTTGTGGCCTTCGCCCTGGGAAGCTGGGGAGCTTGTGGTTAGGTGGCTAAGGGTGGAGGCTTCGTTAAGGTGAGCACGAACATAGTCGATAACAGACTAATGGAGTCCTGAGAATGCATGTATTGGCCAAATAGAACTGAAAAGGCAAGTGCAGCGGTGATGTTCACCTCTGCAAGTGCACTTGCTGAGGTTCAAGCTGAGAAGGCAAGTGCAGAGGCAAACACTCCCGTTGCAATTGCACTTGCTGAGGCCCAAAAAGGGAGTTGCCGTGCCAAACACTCCCGACGCAACTACACTTGCTGAGGTTCAAAAAGGTAGTTGTGGAGGCAAACAGATAGTACACAGTACATGCAGAGGGATACGTGGCACCTTCAGCCTGGTGGCTCAAGGCAAAATATTCCATGTGATCCTTTGGGACACATGTCTTCTCTCTATTTGGCCACTTGGTGTCCTCTTGGTACCAAGGAAAAGTCTATAAATAGGACCCATTTTCCAAGGTTCAACAAGAGGAATTTTGGAGATTTGAGAGAGATGTTTCCCATTTTGGCATTGCCATTGTCTTATTCTTGAGCCACTTACTTCACCCTCACCCAGCTACACACTCTCCAACTCCCACACAGTTGTTGTTATTCATTCTCCAGCCACTTTTGCCATCATTGGACCATTAACACAGTTTTGCCTCTCTAATCACTTCTCTAACCTTGAACCCCCCTTTACACACGGCAAAGCCTCCACCAGCTTTTGAGGGACCATCAGATGTCTTGAATAAATTAGAGACTAACTTAGAGGCTCGAAGTTTATCAAAGCCTCATGCTTTGAAGTCTTTCAAGGAGGCACTAACAAACAGATGCTACGATGAGCGAGCATTTGACAAAGATCTCGATCGTTTATCCATGAATTATGAAGAATCTGATTCAGAGGTTATGGAAGAGGAACTAAGTGATGATGAGCCAAATCTGGGAATTCCTCGAATCAAACTTCCTAGAAACCTGCTGAACAAGATTAGGCGGCCTTAGAAAGATTGGTTCATTGTTAAACCACTTGGGAGAAATATTGGTTACAAACTAGTAATTTTGAAAGTTAGAAGAGTTTGGGACCTCCAGGGTGATTTTGAAGCAATTAATTTGGGATTAGGGTTCTTTTTCTTCAAATTCCAAATGAAGGATGATTACTTGAAAGTCTTATCAGGGGGGCCATGGATTATTTTGGACCACTACCTCACTGTTTGTAAATGGTGCCATGACTTCAAGCCATCTCAAGCGAGAGAAGTTACCACCGCTATTTGGGTTAGATTTCCACAACTACCCATAGAATATTACAATGAGAAGGTGCTTTACCACATTTCCAAATTCATTGGTAAGCCCTTGAAAATAGGCATCAACACAGCAACGTCAACGGGAGGATTTGCTCAGGTTTGCGTCGAAGTTGATCCGAGTCAACCTTTAACAGCCTATTTTGCTATAGGGAAATACACTTACGGGATTGAATATGAATACCCTCACTTATTTTGTTTTAATTGCGGTAGAGTGGGTCATCGGAGGGATCATTGCAGCGCTGCTTCGGTGAATCCTTCCGGCGCCATCGTTCCAGAGAAGGTGCTTGCTAAGAATTTCACTGTTGGGAATGAAAAGGAGAGTAGGCCCAGTTGCAGTGAGAGTGGCAAGGCCCACCCAAAAGAGGCCTATCCAGAAGACCACCATTGGATCAACCTGCAGAGGGCTTTGGCTCATGGATGCTGGTTAGTTGGAGGAGCCCAAAACAGAGCTATGCCAACAAAAAAGAGCCCAGATCAAGATCTAGAGAAAAAGCCCATGGCAAGGGAGGTAAGCAGATTCAATATAACCATGGGGTCATGAACGGAACGAAGTCTTCCAAGAGAAACCAGATTGCTCAAGATCTTCCAACTGACGGTAGTATGGTCTCTGCAAAAAACACTGTTGTTCATAACCCTTTCATAGCCTTGGCAGGCACAGTTGATTTGATGGAAGGTTTAGCCTCAGAAAGCACAGATTCATGTGTAGCTCCAAGTCTAGATGTGCCATCCTCATCCTTTAAACCCTTGGTCCAAGACGCACAGCCACATACGGCCACTACTAAGAAATCCCCTGATCCTCTTCCCTCTCTTCCTGTGACTATTAAAATATCCAACCCAGAAAGTTTACCCAGCTATGGAGATTCCAATGGAGAACCAGCACAGAGTCAAGGCTTGTATGATCTATTTTGCATTCGATCAAGAGAAAGAAGCCACTCACCTAGTAAGCACAGACTAGTGGGTCGGCAAAGCTCGCCTCATAATCAAGAAAGAGGAGATGAACCACTATGGCATCCAAAACACCATAGTCAAAGTGAGTTCCCTGAACTCGGATGTCTTCGATCGGATGAAAGTAAGGAAAATTCTAGGTATTCTTGATTTTGCCCATTTTCCTGATTTCCCAAATTCTGCCTCAATGAAGTTGCTCATATGAAACTGTCGTGCAGCCGATAACAAAGTTTTTAGAAGAACCATGAAGGAGCTTGAGAAAAACCATAAACCTTCTATTATTGTTCTGATGGAAACCAAAATTGATCTTAGCTCAATGGGTTCATTTTTTAACAAATTAGGGTTTACTACCTCTTCTCATATAGACCCTGTTGGTAGGAGTGGGGGCATTTGGGTGCTTTGGGACCCTTTTAAGGCTACGGTGAAAGCCCTTGAGGTTAATGCCCAAGTTATCCATGCAAAAATTCAACGTGATAACCATGCCGATTAGATTCTATCAGTGGTTTATACAAGCCCGATTCCCAGAAACCATGACCTTTTGTAGGCTAACCTTGAATCTGTTGCTAATAACATGAACCTACCCTGGCTTGTGGTTGGGGATTTCAATGACATAGCTTCTCAAGGGAAAAAAAAAAGTCTCAACCCAACCCTCTCTCATGCTCAAACTCGTAAGTTTAATGCCAGAATGAATAGGTGTAATCTGATGGATCTTGGGTGCTTTGGGCCCTAACTCACTTGGTCCAATGGAAGGCAAGGGCTAGCCAATACATTAGAGAGACTCAGTCGTGCTGTTGGCAACTCTGAATGGCGTGTGGCTTTCACTGAAGGTGCAGTTCGTAATCTACCAAGAACCTACTCTGACCATTCTCTTTTGATAGTGTTCATGCAAGGTATGGACTCCTTTAACCCCTTAGCTAGACCTTTCAGATTGGAGGCCGCTTGGCTTATTGATAATACCTTCAAATCTATTATTGAAAACTCCTGGGCTGTTAATAATGACTTAATTATTAACATTTTGAATTTGTTCACTAAAAATATTTCTGCTTGGAACAAAAATCATTTTGGCAACATTTTTCAAAAAAAACGATGGCTTCTTGGTCGTATTGAGGGCATCCAAAAAGCCCAATCCCTTGTTTATTCCCACAATCTATTTTTTTCTTGAAAAAGATCTTGTGAGGGATTATAACAATATTTTGTGCCAAGAAGAGTTATTGTGGTTTCAAAAGTCCAGGGCTAACTGGATCACCATGGGTGAGAGGAATATGAAATATTTCTACATCTATACAATTGCTAAAAGGAGGAGGATGAGAGTGGTTACTCTGAAAGATTATGATGGTGGGTGGATCTCTAACCCCATTGACCTCAAAAACCATGTTCATAATTATTTTTGTAACTTATTTAAGAAAGGTACCAATATCACCCTGAGTTTTGGCCCTGACCCTCTGCATCCAAAAATTAGTTTGGAAGATAATAGATCCCTCAGTAAGCCTATCTCTGGTAAGGAAGTGTGGGAAGCTATTAAAAGTGTTAAAGCCTTTAAAGCCTCTGGTAATGACGACATTCCATCCCTCCTCTATCATAAGCACTGGGACATCGTTGGACCTTTTGTTTGTAAGTTTATTAAGAATTGTTTTGCCAACAAACACATTCCAGACAGCATGAATAAAACTCTCCTCACCCTTATACCTAAAGTTGATAACCCTGAATCAATAACCCAATTCCGCCCTATTAGCCTTTGTAATGTTCTCTACAAAACCCTCACCAAAGTTCTTGTTAATAGACTTAGACCCTTGTTGACTGATATTGTTGGACCTTTCCAAAGTAGCTTCATTCCTGGGCGTACCACTAGTGATAATGTTATCATTGTCTAGGAGATCCTCCACACTTTTAGAGGCAAGAAAGGCAGTAAAGGAGATATGATTCTCAAAATAGATCTCAAAAAAGCCTATGACAATGTGTCTTGGAATTTTCTGTATCAAACTTTAATAAATCTTGGCCTTAATGACCATTGGGTGGATCTCATCATGAATTGTGTCACAAATGTTTCTGCCTCCATTTTGTGGAATGGGGAAAAACTTGAGGAATTTTGTTTTGAGAAGGGTTTGAGACAAGGGGATCCCTTATCCCGTTATCTCTTTGTGTTATGTATGGAAAGACTCTCAAATATGATCCTTGAGAAAGTCCACAACAAAGTGTGGAAAGGGGTTAAAGCCTCTTACAGAGGCCTTATTTTTTTCCATATTTTCTTTGCTGATGATCTTTTGTTGTTGGGAGAGCTGATGAAAAGATGTGTAACACTATTATGGGGGTACTGAAGGAGTTTAGTGAGCTCTCGGGCTTTAAGGTGAGCCTCCATAAATCTAAACTTTTTGTCTCGCCTAATGTGGGGATCCAGAAAGCTAAAGTTTTGAGTAATTGTTGTGGTATTTCCCTTACTCAAGATTTGGGTAAGTACTTGGGCATTCCCCTGTTACATGGCAGATGTAACCATGCTCATTTCAGCCATATAATTGAGAGAATCTAGAACAAATTGTCTAGGTAGAAAGCTAATAAGCTTTCCTTGGCTGGAAAGGCCACCTTAATCCAATCTGTCACTTCTGCCCTCTCTTCATATACTATGCAAACTCTTGTTATCCCTATGAGTATATGCAGTGACATTGACAAACTTAATCGCAATTTTCTTTGGGGTGATAGTGATAACGGCAAAAAAGTTCATCTCATGGATTGGGATATGGTCTGTAAAAGCAAGAAGATGGGAGGGCTTGGTCTGAAAAAAGCCAACTTGCGGAACCTTGCCCTCTTATAAAAAAAATGGGGTGGAGATTGTTATGCAATGATACTAGCCTTTGGGTGCAAGTCCTGAAAGAGAAATATCTCTGAAAGGAGACTCTTATGAATTATTCTTCTAAGAAAAGGTCTTCTCATACTTGGAGAGGTATTCTCAAAACTAAAGATATCTTGAGGAAAGGTACTCAATGGGGAGTGGGTGATGACACTACCATTTCCATCTGGTTTGACTGGTGGTGTGGAGAGGAAACTCTTGCAACTAAATTTCCAAACTACTAGCTTACAAACCACAATACGGTGGATGTTCTTATAGATGAGGAAGGCAAATGGGATGTGAATCACATCTGGTCACATCTTCATAGTAACACTATTGCAAGTGTTTTAAAAATTCCACTTCCTCAATTTGTTATCTTCCCTGATAGCCCTCACTGGAAGGGTGCTTCAAGAGGGTTTTCTATTGCTGCTGCTTATAAAGTTGCATCTGGGCAGCTTGAGAGCAATTTGGAGATTGAGTGGGTGTGGAAACTTAAAATTCCCCACAAACTGAAAGGTTTCTGTAGACACCCCATTTTTGACCGACCTTAAGACTCAGACGTCACCGGTTGAGCGCTCGGTGATGTTGCATACTGTGCTCATTCAGAAGTCTCAGAGTCGCGGCCGTGCGCCCCGCCCCCGAACTTCCGAATCCTCTTTTGTGCCTTGTCTCGGTTTGCGAACCAGACTCGGTTTTCTCTGTTCTCTTTCCCGCGGGAAGGGAGTGGTCCTGTAGACTATCTCCCGGTGGCCGTGCGCTACTTTTCGTGGCCGTAGGTCATTTTGCCCATTTCGGAGCCCAGTTCCCGGTTTCCGAAGCCGTCAGGCCGTGTGCCTCGGCTCGGGACCGCCCAACCATCTCCGATTTCTCCGGTTCTTGGCTAGTACCTTTGTTTTATCATTTTGAGGAACACTGGGGCCCCCGATGCCCACTTCGTGGCCGTATGCCACTTTCGGTGCCTACAGCCGGTTTTCGGGACCCCGAACTGCGTGATTTGGGCCCCGAGCATTCATTCTGCATCGGTTTTCTCCAGTTCTTGGCATGTACCTCTGTTTCATCATAACAGAGCACCCTGGGGCCCCCGATGCCCACTTCGTGGCCGTATGCCACTTTCGGTGCTTATAGCCGGTTTTCGGGCCCCGAACCTCGCGGTTTAGGCCCCGAGCGTTCATTTCTCATTAGTTTTTGTTCAAATTTGGCAGGGTACCTCTGTTTCAACATTGGGAAGATCACTGGAGGGTAGGAGGCCAGCAATTATCCCAGATAACCAGTTTTGCTCCTCCGGCGCCCGTTTTGCTCACTTCCGGGCCAATGTTGAACACCCTAGGCCCATTTTCTTCCGACCAAAGCTACATATCTGTGATCAGGGGACATGGGAGGACCCTAAAAACTACTGGTCAGCCAGAAATTCCAGGTTTCATTTTTGAGCCCCTCCTTCCAGCTCTATGTTGTGGCTCCTGCTTCAGTGTTGCCAATTTCCGACCTTGGAACCTTGTTCCACACATCTGGGAGGACCCTAAAAGTTGGTGGTCGGCCAGCAATTGTTGATTTCATTTTTGAGCCTCTCCTTCAAGCTCTATGTTGTGACTCCTGCTTCAGAGTTGCCAGATTCCGACCTTGGGGCCTTATTCTACACACATGGGAGGACACTACTGCATGGTGGTCGGCCAGCAAATTTCAACTTCATTTTTGGGCATGGCCGGCCGGCCAGGGTGAGTGGCTGGCCGACCAGGTGGGGTGGCCGGCCGGCCACCTCCCAGAAAGTTCCCTGGCCGGCCAGCTTTCTGCTTTCCAGCCCATTCCAGCTGTCCAGCTACTTTTTGAAATATCTCCCCCATCCGGGGGATATTTTGGGAGGGAATGCTTGGATGCAATTCCCTCCCCTTTTACACCTTTTCTTCCCTATTTGAAGGGCTTGCCTCCTCCTTTGCTAGGGTTGCACAATTTCTTCTCAAGAACACCTCTCTCAAAACCTCCATTTTCCTCTCCAAAACCCTAAAAGACTTCCAAGTTCCTAGGCAATTTCTTCATCAACCCTTAGCTCCACCATCCCCACTACCATTCCAGCAGCAAGGAAGTGTTCTACAGTGGCTAAGAAGCAACTTTCATCAAGGCAAGAAGAGGCAAAAGACTTGTCTTCAAGGGTAAGTTCCTAAATCCCTTTTTCTTGCATTTTCTTGAGCCATTTCTTTACCCTACTTGTGATCTGTTTTGGGCTCTGACCCCTTCTGGTTTTATGCTTATTTTGAGCCCCTCTACAACATTGTAGAAGGGCTCAACCCTGTTTGGTGTCTCCATGATATACTTTCTTCAATATCACTTTTTAGGCCATTAATTTGCATGCTTTATTTTCCTTATGAGTGATCTGATTTCGAGACTGATGTAAACTGTTAGTGAGCTTATATTGAGCCCCTCTTCAACATTGAAGAAGGGCTCCATCATGTTTGGTGACTCTAGCATGCACTTCCTTTGAAATCTTTCCATTTTACCGTAAAATTGCATGATTATTTTGGCCTATTTGTGATCTGAGTTGGAACTTGTAATATACTGTGATTGTGCTTATTTTGAGCCCCTCTTCAACATTGAAGAAGGGCTCAACCTGGTTTTCTTGCTCTACATATCACTTGCTTTGAATTCTTGTTCCACTCCCATTTTGCATGCATTTTTAAGCTCACCATGCTTCGGATTTCAGCCTTCATCAGGCTTGGAGAGTGCCTTATTTTGGTCCATTATTCATTCTTTGTTAAGGGTCTTAGGCCATTTGATGACTGGTTTTGGTACTTGTTTTGTAATCCTTCAATTTACCGTAAAATTGCATGTTTGTTTAGGCTTGCTTAGCTACTGATTTGAGCCTTGATCAGGCTTAGAAAGTGTCTTAGAATTTCCTATTCTTCATCTTTTGTCAAGGGTCAAAAATTGTTTGATGCTTGTTTATGGTACCTCATGTTGTAGCCCCTTATTGGCTCATTTTTGCATGCCATTTTGAGCATATCTACACACTGATTCTGAGGTTGTCATCTTCTGTAAAAATTCATATTTTTAGTCCCTCTCTAATGTTGTAAAACTGAGTTTTTGGGTTTAAGCATTGTAGATACCACTTGCTTTGTAATTCCTCTCTTTTTCCGTATTTTTGCAAGCTATTGTTGCCATACTTGTGATCATAATTTAGCTTTGCTTTGTACTGGAAAAATGCCATATTTGGGGCTGCCTTGCTACTGTTTTTGCTGCCATGTGTCAATTTTGCATGTATAGCATAGCTGTAGGCCATTTCGGGGGCTAAACATCACATTTTGGGAGCATTCTGGGCATCGGGTGCATTTTTATTACTATTTTGGGGCTGTTTTCCCTTCATTTAGTTGCTGGAATTTGTTTTGCATGCTTGCATATCATTTCCCATGTCATTTCATGCCTTATTGCATTGCCTCGGTTTGCGTGCCCGTGGGCGCGCACTTCGAGGCACTCCGTTCTCGCCATCGGCAGCTGATGTGAGTGTGGCTGAGGCCCTCTCATGTTAGCATAAGCCCATCTTGCATTCCGTATGCTGTTTTGTGCCTTTGGGCCATGCCTCGGTGTGCGTGCCTGTGGGCACACATTTCGAGGCACTTCGGTTTTATCCGATTTTCTCATTTTATCATCGCCTCGGTGTGCGTGCCTGTGGGCACACATTTCGAGGCACTTCAATTTTATCCGATTTTCTCATTTTATCATCGCCTCGGTATGCGCGCCTGTGGGCACACATTTCGAGGCACTTCGGTTTTATCCGATTCTCATTCCATCATCGCCTCGGTGTGCGTGCCTGTGGGCACACATTTCGAAGCACTTCGGTTTTATCCAATTTTCTCATTTTATCATCGCCTCGGTGTGCGTGCCTGTGGGCACACATTTCGAGGCACTTCGGTTTTATCCGATTTTCTCATTTTATCATCGCCTCGGTGTGCGTGCCTGTGGGCACACATTTCGAGGCACTTTGATTTTATCTGATTTCTCATTTTGTCATCGCCTCGGTGTGCGTGCCTGTGGGCACACATTTCGAGGCACTTCGGTTTTATCCGATTTCTCATTTTGTCATCGCCTCGGCGTGCGTGCCTGTGGGCATACATTTCGAGGCACTTCGGTTTTATCCGATTCTCATTTCATCATCGCCTCGGTGTGCGTGCCTGTGGGCACACATTTCGAGGCACTTCGGTTTTATCCGATTTGCATTTCACATCATTTTCTCGGTATGCGTGCCCGTGTGCGCGCATTTCGAGGCACCTCATTCTCATAGCATTGTGCATGCTAGAACTGTATGTTATTTGCATTTCATGCATATCATGCATATTGCATCATGTTCGGGATAGGAGTTAGCCCGGGCACGGGAAACGAGACACGTTTCGTACTCCGAGTGACGGAACGGGTCTCAATTCCCCAGTCACCAACACTCCGGATAACCCATGATGGAGTTAGGTTTTCATTGTAGCATTCATGCATTCATCCTATAGTGAGTTGTGCAATCCGATTCCTCGGCCATCATGCATCGGTATGCGTGATTGGTGGCACGAGGATCGAGGCATGCATATATTTGTGAAATACATTGCTATGCCCCTTTCCTGCTCTCTGTTGCAGCAAAATAGAGAATCAGCAACTTTTCAGAGTTTGGCACGCATTTCGAGAAAAGTGCAAACAGAGGCTAATTGGGGCATCCCAGTGGATTTCCGCGCCAGAGCAGTACATTATTCATCAGAAGCAAGGCAGTCCCTGGCTTGCATGCCAGTTTTACTTTTTTTAGTTAATCTGTACATTAATATAGGACTGTAATATTCTTTTATTTCGGACTGTATTATTATTTATTTGGACCCTCTGCGCGAGGGCAAAACTGTAATACGTGTGGGTGAGTGTGATGTATGTCTTCCAACCCCACGTCTTTCTTCCCTTTTATTTACCCGCTTATGATGGTTAGATATAGGGCATATTTCAATTAGCATACAGTTTGACAGCATGTTTGCATCATTCATCTGTTTTGCACGCACCAGGCTCGGCGCATCATACAAACTGCATCTGTATTTCAATTCCAAGTTGAATACATGATAGTTGTAGCATTTCACATGCCATTTTTTTAGAATAGCCGAGCCTGCTATAGTTGCATTTTGCATGTGTTGCATTAGGCATTCTGTATACTTAGGATCCATGCATGATTTCTAATCAGCTTTTGTTTTGGCTTGGAGTACCCGGTGAGTTTTATGCTTTAGCATCCTTGCATGCGTGTGAGTGTTGCCATGATAGCATGCTTACCATGAGGCTATGTGCTTATGTGATATAACTGCCTTGAATGCCTGTGGGTGGAGGTTGGGTTATCTGAATTGGGACAATTCATCAATCATGTTTTTCTAAGCCCACCTGAGGGTGGCAAATCCGCGTTTTTAGCCTACCTGCGGGTAGCACCATCAAACCATTTTCAAATGTTTTGTTCCAATTCAGGTGACTCAGTCTATACTTATTTGCTGCGAGCATCACATAGTAACCTAGGCTAAAAACCGGAATAAGAGCATACAAGGTTTTCAAAATAAGATATCATGGTTAGTAGAGGCCGGTCTTTGACCGGGCGAGCGGGGGTGCTCACGATGTGACCTTCCCCAATCGTACCCAAGTTCCCGAGCCAACTTTGGTGATGACGGACACGTGGCCTTTGGCAACGAGTCAGGGTTTCCTAAATTTCCCATTTAAAAAATATTTAGGTGGCGACTCTGTTATCTGGCAAAGCAGTCCATGTTTGGCACTTCTTTTCAAAAATCTGTTTTTCTCAAAACGATTTGCCGGATTTGGACTCTTTGGTTCAAGATTAAGAACCGTGACATTTGAGTCCTTGAACTGTAGTGACCCCAATATGAACAGAACGGGACTTAACCCTCCCGGGGCGTTCGGGGACGTCTACAGTTTCTGGCGACTCTGCTGGGGATTTAGAGAACTTGACTCGAACTCATGATATCTGCTTTTGACTACACTTGTGTGTTTCTTTGCATTGCATTTGCATTGGTGCGCCTAGGAACACTGTGTTTGCCATATGCCATTCCCGAACGATTTGCCGGAGGCTTGTCTTGTCAAGTCATGTCCGTAAGGCTGATCGGCTCTGGGCTCTGACAGCATGGGAACACAAACCCCGGTTTTACCGGGGCACCCTTTTTGACCATTCGGCCTAGTGCATATTCGGATCCATAGTGACCATTCCAAACTAGGACAGGTTGCTTACCCGTTTATAGGTTGTTTGAAGCCGCTGCGTGCGTAGTGAAACCCTAGTCCCTGACAAAGTAGGACAGGGAAACCCTACCCCAACATAGGGGTGTTTTGGCTCTCACTTATCTGTTATATGCTTTAGAGTGTGCCTCTACAGGGAATGCATGTATCAGTTATGAGTTTGGGCATCAGGCCTGCGGGCATCAGTTTGTGAGTTCGGGCATCAGGCCTGCGGGCATCAGTTCATCAGTTTTGAGCAGTAGGCCTGCGGGCATCACGCCTGCGGGCATCAGTCAGTTATTTGAGAAATCAGGTATCTGCGGGTATCAGGATTCAGTTTTGAGGACAGTGATACAGGAATATTGACCAGTGTTTGAGGACAGTGTATAGCCAGCTTACCAACTGTGTGTTGTTGTATACCCGACTGTGTGTGGTGTATTCAATTTAAGCTGTTATGCTGCCCGTTTTTCTGGTAATTTATTTCCTTTTTGTTTTATTATCTTTTTGCTAGGGCAGTTTGTGGCACGATTGCTTCCGAACCCGTAGATCTCCCCCAAGCACTTTGGACACGAGGTCGCCGACTCAGCCGATCCGAGGATCTCGTTGACGGACATCCAGTGTTCCACTCTCTACCCCCAATTGTTAGAAGAAAGAGGAGAAAGCCCAGGGAACGTAGTGTATCAGAACAGAGGCTGTCAGAACCGTGGGTTACTGCATCAGAAGACATACCAGTTGTTCAGATGGAACCACAGAATACATCAGCTATGGAGGCGATGATCCGCCAATGAATGAAAGCATGAAGCAAATGCAAGACGATGCTATCCGCCAGGCGGAATTTTCTAAACAGCAGGCCGCTGTCATGGCCCAACAGTCTGAGCTGATCACCAGATTACAACAGCAGAATGCTGCATCTGCTTCACACCAGGTCCTCCTCCACTAGGGGCGCATCAGGTCCCTCCTCCGCCAGGAGCCACTACCTGAACAGATACCTACTGGCCAGAATGCCCCTCCAAATCCTCAGAATACCCAGAACACCCAGAACACTCTCCCAAATCCACAGAATGCTCTGCCAAACTTCCAAAACACTCAAGAGGACACGAGTCTTCCAACGGGGCTGGCTCCGCCCCCGCTTCCGCCGCAACTGTCCAAGAAGCTTACACCCAACCATCCGGACTCTCCATTTGAGTTCGAAGTGGACCAGACAGCTCTGAAATTGAGCAAGTTGGAAAAACTCTTCAAGAAATCTCAGGGGGTGAAGGCCATCCCAGATATTGAAGACGGCTATACTGATGTGGCCGTAACACTGCCGGACAGATTTAAGATGCCCCAGATCGATCGCTTCGATGGATCTGGAGACCCCATGGTTCACCTCCGGCTATTTTCGGACATCTTGAGACCAATGGGCCTGACCCGACCGCAAAAGCTTTCTCTGTTCGGTCGAACTTTATCGGGTGTGGCATCCACTTGGTACGCAAAGCTGGAAGATGATGTGAAAACAAACTGGGATGAGATGGCTGAGGCCTTCCTTGCACAATATTCGTACAACACGCAAATCGAGGTCACAACTCGTGATCTCGAGACAACAAGGCAGGAACAGAAAGAGACCTTCTCTGATTTTGTCACCCGGTGGAGAGCCAAGGCATCGATGATGACCTTGAGGCCGACTGATAAAGATCAAATTCGGATGATTGTGCGCAATCTCCAACCAAGGCTTATGCAGAAGATGATTGTGGTTCCCTTCCCCACCTTCGCAGATTTACATGATATGGGGGTGCAAATAGAGGATGCTATGAAGCAAGGGTTGATTGATCAGGACCGGGAGCAGCCCCGGAGAACGTTCAACCGGAATAACAATGCAGGCCCGAGTGGCTCTGCCAATACAAGGACTCCAGAGGTCGGTATGGTCACCACCGCTCCCCTTCCCCAACCGAGGCCCGCAGCGGCCACACCTTTTTCTAATGCATCTGGGAGCAGTAACCAAGCCTCAAGATACCAACCCAGAGGCCAACGAAACTTCTCCCCACTATATATGCCTTTGTCTAAAGTCCTCGGGGTTCTAGTCAGAAAGGGGCATCTGAAACCCCTGGAACCGAGGCCCCTACCAAACCCACTCCCCCCTTCCCACAACCCGGCCAAATATTGCACATACCACCAGCAGCATGGTCATGACACAGACCAGTGTTACCGCTGCGTCATGAGATTCAGGACCTCATTGACAAAAATATCATTCTACCCCCTGAGGGACCCAATGTCACAAACAACCCACTCCCCAAACACAACCAAGATCCACCCAAAAGAGTCAACCTCATCCAAACTGGGGGCGTGTCTTACGACCCTAGTATCTATATAACTCCCTCCCACCTACCTAAGCCGGAGGTAGTCCTTCCTGATAGCACTGACTTGTGCGTGTTGGACACCTTCACAACCCCATCCGATCCAAAGGTGGTGACCACTGAAAATGGAATGGGGCAGACTTCCGAGGAGAGCAAAACTGTTGAGTCTGGGATGGAACAATCTGGGAGTCTAGCTGGAAGAGCTTACGATCCCAGTGAATACATTTTGCCAATGGGCCAGCCTAAACTGAGTGTGGGGTTGTCAGAGAAGACTGAACTGTGCATGATCCGGGGGGACAGGTCTGAACAAGGGGCAGATGATCTGACTACAGTGGAACAGGATTTCGCCAACCTCCAATTCTTCAACGAGCAAGAACCAGCAGATGCTGCAATCAACTGGTATGACTATGAGGAGACGGCAGAGGTCACCGGGTGGTTAGATGATCAGCCGGACATTGTAGAATTTCAACAGGGCCCGGAAGGGGCGAGAGTATCATTGATGGCCGGAAGGGCCGAGGGTCAGAATCAACCGCCGGAGAGCGCCGGCGTTAATAATTTCGTTCAGAATCCAGCGATTGTGCATACAGGGAACGTTGAACAACCGGCTGTACTGATGCAGTCGGAACAACAAAAGTTTGACGATTCCGAGAGAATTCGAAAAGCAAAGGCCCATGTAGGGGTTGAAAGTGCTGCGTGCACAGGAACGGGAGATGCTGCGGGCATCAAAGTTGAAAGTGCTGCGAGCACGAAGACTGAACATGTTGTGAGCATGTGGGAAGATAGTACCGAGAGTACGAATTTACCGGAACCAGACAGGTGCCTGTTAGATGCTAATGGGATGTGGTGGGAAGATGACGACTTGTATCTCGCCCACACAGATGAAGACTGGGCAGGTGGCCAACAGACAGCACCTGGTACCTCGAAGAGGTGGATCATATGACTAGAAGCGGGCGTTATTTCAAGCCCCCACACTTGATCAACCCGAAGCATCAGGGAAAAGATAAAGGAGGCGAGAAACAAGAGAGAAACAAGTTGAAGAAGAGGCTGTACTGAGGCAGTTAAAGAAAATACAAGCAGACATCTCCATCTGGGGACTGCTTATGGCTTCAAGGGTGCACAGGCAGGCCGTTCTATCTGCTATAGATAAGCCAAACTCTCCATCGAAACTACTCCAGAACAACTAGTTGGGCTGGTCTTTCCGGGAGGAGGTTCCCCGGCATTGACCTTTTCGATAAGGAATTGCCGCCTGATGGCGTGGATCATCAACCCCCTCTACATCTCTGTGGAATGCAGGGACAAATGGATTCCGGTGGTACTAGTGGGACTCCGGTCTGCTATCAATGTCTCCCAGCCAGAACGGCGTATGCCATTGGTTGAAGCCTGCAGACTTTACATCGACCTCTCAAGTAATCAGAGCCTACGACAATACAAGCAGAGATGTCCTGGGGACTGTAAAAATCCAAACCAAGGTCGGGCCCGGACAACAGGAAATAGATTTTCATGTCTTGGAGGTCCCTGCATCCTTCAACATGCTTTTGGGGCGACCTTGGTTGCATCAAGTAAAGGCAGTCTCCTCAACTCTACATCAGATGGTGAAATACCCCTTTGGAAAGGGAGTAGCCACTGTATTCGGGAATTCATCGATCCACCCCCCTCCAGAGGTATCTACGCTGGTTCTGGAGATTGAACACGGCATGAAGATATGTTCATATCGGGATTTACTTTGGCAAGAGGCCCGGGTGTGCAAAACATTATGGCTGTGAATGAGGTGTGTACGTCAGTGCCCAATCAGTCTACCTCATGAACAAGCTACAACATATTCCCGGGATGGGATTAGGAAGAAGCGGCAGGAAGAGGTCGCAGCGTTGGCCGAAGTGCCACACAACCACATACCTTTGGACTGGGTTATCTGCCCACCAAAGAAGACTGGTGAGGAGAGGAAAGGAAATGGCCGGCAGGGCCAAGCGAAGCAGGCTGGGAAGCCGTTTGACTTAATACACAGGCCCATTTGGGGTACCCTGAACGGACGCTTTGTCCGGGAAGGGGAAGATTTTTCCATTTTGCGGCTTCCCAGAGCCTTGGATAAACGCGGAGAGGAAGCGCGTACCAGGCTTTTGAAAATCTTCTTCGATTGCAATTATCTGGGGATGACGTTGCCGCAGAGCAGACAGACCCAACAACTGAGGTTGAGCAGAATAAAGCAGGGGATCCGGAGGGCACAGATTTTGAAATGGGGGTAGCACTGGCATGTCTCCTCTCTGATCCTCCGATCGACCAAGAGTGCTTGGGGGATAACTCCGTGGTTTCCATGATTGGGAATGAAATGGCTGCGAGCCAACCAGCAGCTATCTTGGATGCATCAATCGCACCCTCTCTCACTTGGCAGTACGAGGAGGGATTTCTATCCAGCAGTTCCGGGTCAGGTAGTGAGCCGGAGTCTGATTCCACCGAGTCTTGTGAGTCGGAATCAGGTTCCAGCTCGACTGAGTCTGAGTCTGGTACTCCTGGGGATGTTAACCCGGATGCCACAGTCCTGTCCAGGTCGTCTTTTTCCTTTTCTTTTGAGTCTGTTGTAACAGAAGAATTGGACGATTTGGATGAACTTAATGAGAATGAACTATCTGTGGTTTCCGATTACTTTTCTGTGCCCCTAATTTATTGCATTGATTCAGACTTTCAAAATTTTGATCAAAACGACGAGGACGAAGTTCCTCCGGTTTTACAACGTTTAATTGAGCATGAGCAAGAGAGATTTGTTAAGCCCTTAATGGACGAAATCATTTCCGTGAATATTGGTACTGAGGAGGACCCGCGGCTGGTCCAGATCGGGTCCACGTTGTCTTCTGAGGAACGCGAGCGCTTAGTCGCTTTATTAAAAGATTTCAAAGATGTTTTCGCGTGGTCCTACGAAGACATGCCTGGAATCGATCCTGAGATTGTACAGCATCGGATCCCCCTTGACCCCGAGGCCCGACCTGTCAAGCAGAAACTCAGAAGGATCCGCCCGGACTGGGCTCTCAAGATTAAAGAAGAGGTCACCAAGCAAATTGACGCAGGCTTCCTGCTGGTATCTGAATATCCAACTTGGTTGGCCAATATTGTTCCGGTGCCGAAGAAAGATGGCAGGATCCGGGTGTGTGTAGACTTCAGGGATTTGAACAAAGCTAGTCCGAAGGACGACTTTCCCCTACCGCACATCGATGAGTTAGTAGATTTCACAGCAGGGCATGCATTGCTCTCGTTCATGGATGGCTTCTCGGGCTATAATCAGATAGTAATGGCACCAGAAGACAGAGAAAAGACTGCATTCACCACCCCGTGGGGGACATACTGCTACCGGGTAATGCCGTTTGGGTTGAAGAATGCTGGAGCTACTTATCAACGGGCCGCGACCACAATACTACATGATATGATCCACAAAGAGGTTGAGGTGTATGTGGACGACATGATTGTCAAGTCCAAGGAAAGAGAGGGCCACTACACCGCCTTGCACAAGTTTTTCCAAAGGATCAGGGAATTCCGGTTGCGGCTAAACCCTCAGAAATGTACATTTGGTGTTACAGCGGGAAAAATGCTGGGGTTTCTGATTACACAAAGAGGCATCGAGGTCGATCCTTCCAAAATCAAGGCCATCTTAGAAATGCCACCACCAAGGACTGAAAAGGAGGTGCGAGGCTTTCTGGGTAAAGTGCAATTCATAAGACGGTTTATCTCAAAATTAACCTTGACTTGTGAACCACTCTTTGGTCTCCTGAAGAAAGGCAAGAAGTTCCAATGGGACGGCCGATGCCAAGCTGCATTTGAACAGATTAAAGAATATCTACAGAACCCACCCGTTTTGTCACCACCAGAACCAGGGAAACCGTTGATTTTGTATCTATCAGTGACTGAGACCACAATGGGCTGTATGCTTGCACAAGAATCAGAAGATAAAGTGGAAAGAGCCATCTATTATCTCAGCAAGAAGATGCTGGAGTATGAAACCCGGTATACACCGTTGGAAAAGGCTTGTCTAGCTTTGGTATGGGCTACCAGGAAGCTGCGGCACTACCTGTTAGCTCACTCTGTAATGCTGGTTTCACGTCTCGATCCCATCAAATATCTTTTCGAGAAACCAGCACTTACGGGTAGGCTAGCTCGTTGGTTGCTGTTGCTCTCCGAATTTGATCTCACATACGTGACGCGCAAGTCAGTGAAGGGCAGAGCAGTGGCAGAGTTCCTTGCCGACCACCCGGTTGAGGGGGATGAAGCAGTTGAGTACCTATTCCCAGATGAATCAATTCTGCATATCGACGATGAAGCTTGGACGATGTACTTTGACGGAGCGTCAAATCAACATGGGTATGGGATCGGAGTGTTGCTGATAGCACCCGATGATTCCCGTATCCCTCTAGCCTTCAAACTCCGATTCAGAGTCTCGAACAACGAAGCAGAATACGAGGCGTGTATCGCTGGCTTAGAAGCAGCCCTGGAACTAGGGGCAAGACGGTTGGACGTCATTGGGGACTCGAACCTTGTGTGTCTCAAGCTAAAGGAGACTGGAAAGTGAAAGAGGAAAAGATGATGATGTATCACCAAACCTGGATTTGCTGATTCCTCGGTTTGAGAAGCTAAGTTTTACTCATCTACAAAGAGAGAACAACAGGTTTGCAGATTCTTTAGCAACTCTATCTTCTATGATAGACATCCCGCGCGGAGTCCGAATGCGTCCAGTCATCATTGACCAGAAATTTGTACCCGCCTATGAGTCGATTGCAGCCATAGATGAAGTTCAGACGAACACCCCTGGTACTACGACATCTGGAATTTCTTGGAGAAAGAAGCATACCCGCCAGGGGTAAATGCCAAAGACAAGAGGGCAATCAGAAGAATGGCAATTCAGTTCATCATCTGCGGGGGTAAACTGTATAAACGAGGTCATCTGGGAATGCATAAACTGTGTGTTGATGCTGAAGAGTCGAAGCGTCTGATGGAAGCCATCCAGGGGTGAATGTGGTGCACACATGAATGGGGTGATGTTGGCACGGAAGATTCTCAGACAGGGTTATTATTGGTCCACCATGGAGGAGGATTGTATTAGTTTCGTCCGGCGATGCCACAAATGTCAGATTCATGCAAATCGTATGAACATCCCGCCGTCAAAGCTGTACAACATGACTTCGCCATGGCCGTTTTCAGTCTGGGGAATTGATGTGATCGGAGCAGTTACGCCGAAGGGTTCGAATGGGCATGAGTTCATCTTGGTAGCGATAGATTACTTTACAAAGTGGGTTGAGGCCCAATCTTATGCGGTGTTGAAGGCTTCACACGTAGCAAAGTTTATCAGAAACAACATCATCTGTCGCTACGGAGTCCCGAATGAAATCGTTTCAGACAATGGTTCCCACTTCAAGAAGGAGGTGATTGATTTGTTGGAGAAATACAATGTGGCTTTTCATAAGTCATCTACCTATCGGCCGCAAACCAATGGAGCAGTTGAGGCGCCAACAAGAATATCAAGCGCATACTACAGAAGATGGTGGAAACCTATCGGGACTGGCCAGATAAGCTGCCGTTTGCTCTGTGGGGCTACAGAACTTCAATCAGAACTTCTACTGGGGCGACTCCGTACTCTCTGGTTTATGGGATGGAGGCCGTTCTACCTATTGAGATTGAGGTTCCGTCATTACGAGTATTGGCCGAGTGTCAAATAGCCGAGGCAGACTGGCAACAAGCAGATTTGAGGAACTCATGCTTTCGATGAAAGAAGGTTGAAAGCACTGTACCACATCCAAGGTTATCAACGCAGAATTGCCCGGGCTTTCAACAAGAAGGTTAAGTCCAGGAATTTGAAAGAAGGAGATTTGGTGCTCAAAGACAACCGAGCTCCCATCCACGACCCAAGGGGCAAGTTCAGACCTAATTGGACTGGTCCCTACATCATCAAGTCAATCTGGTCAGGTGGAGCTGTGGTTCTGATGGATCTAGATGGCTTGGAGTTTTCCCAACCGATCAACATGGACAAGTTGAAGAAATACTATCCCTGAGAGGCTCGCTAGGCCGAAAACCCGAAAGGGCGACCTAGGCAAAACTCAGAGCACAGAAAATTTGAAATTATAAAAACTGAGCTCGCAAGGTTGAAAACCCGCAAAGGGCGGCCTTGGCAAAAGTTAGAGCGCAAAAGGAGAGTGAAAATACCCGAGCGAACCTGAGCCTGAACTACGTAAGGCTTGATTCCCATCTTTGGGATACGTAGGCAACTTCGTCTTGAAGTTCAGCCACAATCTTTTCCCCGATCAACTTTGTCCATTTGATCATCTCAGTCATCTCTATTCATCAGCATTTATCGTGATCTCCGGTACAGTGCTATTCAAACTAGGGGCAACTTTCCGTTGCAATGAAGTGCTGCGGTACCTTTCAAACTAGGGGCAACTTTCCAGTTGCTAGGATCCGGGGTTGTGCATCTCAGTGACAGATCTCAGGCGTGTCCAGTTCTGATCCATATCGAAAATAGTTTTGAAAAGTTTTAATAAAAGTTGACTTTGTTCAAATTAATCTTTTACAACTAAGACCATTTTTGGACCAAAACGGAGAATTTTCAGTACCACAACCTTCAATTTCATTGATTTCAAAACAGAGTTCTCTTGCTCTTGCATACAATTGAAGTTGCTTTTTATTACACTCAGGAAGAAAACTTGAAAGTACTAGTAAAGCAATAAATCTGGGGCATAGTCAAGTCAGGTGTCCCTGCGCCCCCTGCCAGAGCTAGTTGAAGCCTCTGATGCCAACCTAGGCCCAACCTGTGCTTCTTCGTTGAGCCAATCCCAGCACTCATCAGACAAAGTGCAACTGAAAGCAGGAGCGGGGCCAGAAGCTCTCTGATTCTCCATGCTGCGGCCTGTCGAGCCAGCTGTGCACCTCGGACTGGAAATGTAGCTGATACTCTATCCCCTCTGGTGGGCAAGTCTGATCATGGCCAAACTGGCGCAGAATACGGAATGGGAAATAGAATACGCAGTGGGTCAAGCCAATCAGCCGAATCCCAACCTGCCGGGACATGCTGTAGCTCATCGCCGGGAGGTTGAGCCAAGGGCAACGCCACGCAAAGCGATCTGCTGACAGGTTGCACATCCATTCAAACCACCAGCTCTCGTCAAGGGCATTGACTAGGCGTTGCCGAAAGAAGTAGCCGCGAGCCGAGTAAGCAGGGCAAGAGTCCACGACTTGCAATTTGTCCATTAACCATATCTGGGGAGGGATGAAAAATGAGAGAATAAAGAATAGAGAGATGTACGATGAGAGAAAAGTGAGATAAGGGTTTTGTGAGAAAAATCGAGCCTGAGGGCCGAGTGATGTGAGCGAATACATGTGAGATTGGGTGGGAAACATTACCTGCAGCAGTAGTGGACTCCCTGCAAACCTGGTTGTCTCCCTACGGTAGAAAGCATCCAAGCCCATCAGTGTTTCGGCCAAAGTCATGGCGATGCAACTCTTTCCTTCCCTCAAGCCTTGGGCTACCTCAATCAAGCGGATGTTAGACCCTCCGGAGCCCGAGACAAACAGGAAGTGAGATAGTAGGCACAAGCAGAGGGCGTGCTGCCGGAAGCCTTGCCAATGATGGTCGCGCGGTCACCAGCAGAGAGAATCGGTAAACCAAGCTCGGGATATCCAACATTCCGTTCCAATCAGGATCGAGCATCATGCGCGTTGAGTCCGCACATCCGCCCTAAGGCCTGGGCATAGCCAAAATTGAGCTGGGGCAAGATTTCCTCGCCTCGCTCGGATTCCATCAAAGCTTGAAAATCTTCAAAAGTAGGACATACCTCTTGCCCTCCAAAGCTGAAAACATGCGTCACCGGGTTCCAAAACCTTGCCGCGGCATGGAGGAAAGGAAGATGTAGCGGAGTCCGGCGCAGCGTGAATAGTGCATTCAAGCCAAACCCCGGAAGTTCAACTTCTCCGAGCCATCTAGAGAGGAAATCCAAGATGTGAGATTTTCTGCAAGGAATGCCTCCATTTTTGTGAGAAATGAGGATGAAATGAACAAGTTCCAAGGGTGGGGCTTTTATAGAGGGGCAAAACACTATTCAAGGACACGTGTCAACTTTCTGGAGGTCGAGGGGAAGTGGCCGGCCGGCCACCTATCTAGTAGGCCGGCCACCCCCTAGTTCCCAAATGCAAAATGTTTTCGGCCGTGTGTTGGTCCTATTTTGCCCTCCGGAACGAAGTTTGAGGCACTTTCATGCATCGGGAATGTCGAAGGCCTCCATTTCTCTCAGTTTCGGATGCGTTCCATCATCCAGATCGTCCGTCCGAAGTACACTTTGTTGTGTTTTTGCTTATCGAGTTGTTGTTCTGTTTATCGAGTTGTAAGTTTTGTCGAGCCGTCGCTTTTGTTTGTATTTTGAGTTGTTACTCTTTGTTTACACAATTTTTGTTAAGTCTTGTTTATTGAGTCGTTAACATTGTTGTGTTTTGCTTATCGAGTTGTAAACTTGCTAAGATTCTGTTACGTCTTAGTAAGTCGGTTTGTTTTGTTGCGTCGGTTCATTACCTGACCTGGTAAATACAAAGCACATTTCCATTCAATTCCATTTTCGTGCAAAATGATGCGATGCGATGCGATGCTAAGAATTTCAAATACAAACATCTTTTCAAAAGCTGTTTCATTCCATCATGTTTTACAACAATAAAGGTACAAGTTTTACAGGAATATAAAAACTGCCTAATAAATGTGCAAAGTGCTACAAACTACTAGCTAAAAAGTAAAATAAAGCAGGAAATAGCATCAGTATCCCTCGGAACGGGAAGGAGGAGGCCCTCTCATCCTCTTCTGTGGGATGACCT
>JAPPVO010000059.1:126665688-126865688 GCA_030407325.1 Camellia japonica | reverse complement strand
TAGCGTCCTCCTTCCACCGCGCTTTCTCTTCTAGCACGGTCCGTAGGTCGGACGATCTGGGCAACTCTGTCTGCCTAGATCTTGTCTGGTGTGAGTGTGAGGGCCGATATGTGCTTCCTTCGGTGTGCGACCTTTCAGACCTCGTCCTCTCAGGCCTGGAGTGATGAGTTCTGGAGGATCTAGATTGTGCGTCGCCTGTCCTGAGGCTCTTGTTCTCCCCTTGCGAGGGTGTAGTATTCCTGCTACGACTTTCGGAGTGGCGAGGGGGCGTCTTGTTCGTGCGCCCCTCTCCTGTCGTCACTTCTTTTCCTTTCACCTGGCGTTTCAGGGATTCCATGTCTGCCGCCATCCGACGGATCAACTCGTCTTGTTCTCTGACGCGATCTTCCAAAGTTTGAGGATCAATTCTGCGTCTTTGTCTTTCTGGGCTTTGCGAACGAGAGGGATGAGGGCTGTTATTCCGCCTTCGTCCCCTCGCATCTCTCCTGGAATTTTGTCTGTGCGATTCCAGGTTCGCCATGGGAGTGACCACGGGTAGGCCTTCGCGCCTTGCACCCCCTTCTGGAGTTAGTCCGTCGACGGCGGACTGAGGTAATTCTTCGTTGTTCGCCATTGATTTTTTTAGGAGAAAAAGCTTGGTCAAGAGGTTGTTCTTGTCTGACTTCCCACAGACGGCGCCAATTGTACGGGAAAGAAATACACCTTCTCGTATAATCCTGTTGACCAAGTCTGCGCTCCTCCGTACGACGTCGTTCAACCACCTGAAAATACACACGTGAGCTAGCCGGCGGGTGTGTGCCGGAAACCTCTCCGATGCCTAAGTCAGAAAGCTTGACAAATAGACAGAAGCTCTATGAATTCAGGGAGTAAAGTTGCATTACCTCTTCAAAGGTGATATTGGTGAGCTTATATAGGTTTCGCGTGGCACAATCCTGGTAGGACTCTTATTCCCCCAAGTAGAGTCCTTCTAGGATTACTCCTCCATGCGTAGAGTCCTTCTAGGATTCATACTCCTGGAAGATAATGCTTATCCTCCAACACCCTCCTCACTGCTTAAGCCAAGTGAGATGGCTTTGCTAGGGCCGAACTCCTGTACAACCGAAATAACTATTGATTCGGCCCTCACTTTACTCTCCCTTACCTCGGCCTTCCCATGCTAGGACCGAGCTATCCACAAGGGAGTTAAAGCCGAGCTATATTTTAGAACCACAAATTACTTCGGTTCTCACATGCTACAACCGAAGTAACTATCGAAGACCGAAGCCTTCGTGCTACTCCTCTCAACCGGAGTAGAACTAAATCCTCCCGAGACCGGGCTAACCACCACAACTGTGCGACCGGTCTATTCTTCAAAGTTACTTCTCCAAACCGGAGTAGCTTTCATGGCCTTTCTACTCGGCCCTTTTCATTTCGGCCCTAAGGCCCAATACGCAGCTTGGCCTACTTCGGTTTATAAATTACCCTCTCATTATTTAATAAATTTTATAATATAAACAATTTAAATTATTAAAAAAATTGAAAAAAACATTTCCATCAGAACACCACAGATAGCTGTTCCCTTGGTCCGTGTCTCACCGCTATTCCAATGATGACTCATGAAATATGTGTATATGACGGTTCCTTTGAGGTTTTATTGCTTGGGTTGTGTTTTATTGTTTTAACTTTAACATGTTGGACAAAAATACTCATAAAAATGCTTTTTGTGAATTAGCACTTGGGAAATGCATCAACCCCCAGGACGTCGAATCTGATTGGTCAGAAATATATATATATATATATGTATATATTTTTGAAGTCTTGCGAGCACAGTCCACGTAAAAAGAAGAGTGCTGAGAGTCACTCCCACTAAAACTCCCCAGCACGATTGTTATCACTTACCCTACTTTTTAAGGACATTTGAAACCTTTGTAATCAAAAAGTCATTACACAATTTATTTACCAAACATTTTTAGTTTTCCACAACTTCAACGAAAAGTTGCATCAAATAATTTCATAACTTCAAAAGTTGTCTAATGGGCGATGGTTAGTAGTAAGACCTTTTTATTATTATTGTTATTATTTTAAATATGATAAAATTTAAAATAAGTCTCAACAAGTACTAGTAATTTTATTTTATTTTTTTGAAAATATTAATTTGTATTGCTGGTATACTGATATTAGATAAATAAGTATATTTTTTAATTTTTTACGAAAAAGATATACAAAAAATTATAGAGATGATGTGACTCTAAAAAAATAAAAAATGTACTTAATTAAATTCTTAAAAAAATTAATTTAGTTTAACTACCTGTTGTTGCTCACTTTTCAGTCTGGCATTCTCTTTCATCAAATGGGCAACTTCTAGCTCCAACTCTATCGTGTAAGCCTGTATGGTCCATCCACAACAGCATGAAAAAATACCATCAAAATATCACACACACAAATTATTGTTATTTTTTAATCAAGAACACACACACACATTATGCTGATATTAGATAAAAAAATAAATTTGTTAAATAGTTGACTTTGTTTTTGTTTTTTATATATAGTCAAAACAACCAAAGGAAACATTAATAGGAGCTCGTAGAATGAATTTTTTAGATGAGATTTAGGAGGTGTTTGCAAAGATGTTAATATAATTAAAAAGCTAAAATTCAAAAAATTATACAAAAAGTTAAAGATTTCTTCATATTCTCTCTACTTTTTATACATTTTTTCTTAAAAAATTAAAAAATCATTCCCAAAATTTAACCAACAAATTAAAAAGTCACACAAAAAAATTAAAAAATTCTTCATATTCTCTTTACTTTTTACACATTTTTTATATAAAAAATCAAAAAATTATTCTCAAATTTTACTAATAAATTAAAAAATTATTTTCCAAATGAAGTCACATGTGTCCTCACTCCTATTATATTAATTAAAGACTTTGGGGGCGGTTTAGGATGATTCAAACTTGTGATGGTGTTATATATGTGAAGATTTGTATTGGTGATGTCTCCCATTTTGAATTTTTTCAAAGTACTTTTATGGTTGAATTTATATAAAAATTATATTAAGAGAATGCCGAGACTCAAAATTGAGATTATGGATTTAAAAAAATAACAATGCTACAAATCTTTAAAAAATACCAATTTTTAGAACTCTCACTCACTTGTGTTGGTCCAAGAAGAAAAAAAAAATAAATAAATAAAAACATATAATTGATCCGCATCATTTTGGGGGTAATGGATAAGGTTACAAATGAACAAAGCCATTCGTAAACAGGCTCAAACTCAGTTCGGTAAAAGCCCGTTCGAACTTGGTTCATTAATTTTTTTTTTGCGTTCGAGCTCGAGTTCAAGAAAGTTAAATTTTTAATAAACAGTCCAAATACTCTAAAACTCGGCTCATTAACTGTCTCGTTTAATATTTATTATTTATATATTAAATAATATAAAAATATGTATAAAAATAAGATAAATATGTTATTTAAAAAATATAAATATAAATAATAATTAATTATAGATAGTACATTTATATAATTGTGGTAGTAGATATCATTATTTTGATAAAATATTAACTTTTTTTTAGAATGTTTATATATATTGTATATATAATTATATAATTAAAGTTTTAATTATAAATTTAATCTTATACGTAAGTATGAATTTATAAATTTTTTAATTCGTTAAGGCTCGTGAACATGTTTATGCTTGAACTCGAGTCAAGTCTAAGCCAACTAAACTCAAGCTCGATTTATTAAATTTTTATTAAGTTTAAACTCAAATTTATTAAAATCTTAATAAATAAATTTAAAAATACTAAAACGAGTCAGCTCATTTGCAGCTCTAATAATGGGGTTCTAACTTTGGAAGTCCCAACTATTTTTGTTGTTATTTCGAATTGCACACTCATTAATATGCGGATCCTAATCTATATCTATCTATACTGATAAATGATGAATCAAGCCTTTCTTCATGTGCCACTCATAATTCTAAATAAAACAAAAAAAATTAAATAAATAAAAGAAGTGAGAGGCGAATTTTTAAAAATATAAGTGACATATAATATATAATAAATATTTTATTTATTTACCCACACCTCTACTATATAGATATGTATTATATCTATATGTATAGTATATGGAGTGGATTGAAGAGAAGAGAAGGGCGATACGTTCCTGCTTTCTAGCCCTGGATCGAGCAGCTGACTCTCTGTTCTTAATCATTCGCTTATGTCTCCGATCGCCGGAACTGCTCTCCGATTCCGGGAACCTTTTCTTCCCCAACGCCTGCAAGCTCGACGACGATGATGCCAATGCATCAAACAGTACATTCAGTGATGCTTCGCTCGAAACGGGTCGGCTTTCTAATCCACCATAGTTCGCTCTCATAGGGTCCGACTCGTTACTGCTCAGCAAGTTAAGCTGATCAGGAAGAGAATTCAAGTTCAGCGAGGTGGTTGACGGCGGCGACGCCGGAGACCCGTACCCGCCGGAGATCCTTGCTGGCGGGTTTTTGTTGACGGGTCGACCCAGAAAGTCTTGGAAGGTGAGGGAGCGAAAGTGGGTGTCCCGGGCCGGGTCGTCTCGGAGGGTGGGTGGGTCGTGGAGGGAGGCGAGGGTAATGTCGTTCCAGACCTCATCCATGGTGGTGGAAAAAAGATGAAGATGAAGATGAATGGAGAGTGTGTTGGTGGGTTTGGTACAGTTTAAGGTGTTTTCATCGGAAAATGCTATCACCCCAAATAATTTTGAGAGTATTATTTAATAGTGAGATTGAAAAAAAAAAAAAAGTTATTATGCCTCCGTTTGGGAAGTGGGTTGGCTTTTTAATTTTTTGACTTTTTTTGATTATTTTAGTCTGGACTAAAAAGTTTGGTTTGGGAATGACTTTTTGACTTTTTTAACTTTTTTTGTGAAAGAATAATGTAATAATTATGGATTAGATGTGATGTTTTGTTTTTTGTGACTAAAATAATCAAAAAAATCTGGAATAGTTCTTTCCAAACGGACTTATATATAAATTTTGGATGTGCAAGTGATTTTGTAACCTAGTACAAGTAAAAATTTGTGAGAATATAAGTGTCATTTGCAATTTTTTTTTTTTAATTTTCAATTGATAAGTGATTCTTTTAATAATATCTTAATTTTTTTATCAAACCTTTTATATAAAGTTATAAATGAATCGAGCTGTTTATAAACAGGTTTGGTTCAATTGGTTGAAGACTACAAATTAATTGAGCTATATAATAATTTTCTAAAATATAATCTCAATAAATATATGCAATAATTTTCATTAAATTATTTATGTATATATACATAATACAATATTTTAATCATATTCTTCCTATCTAAAAAAAATTAAAAACCATATTCTTCTTTTCTTTAAAAAAATCACTTTTCGATTTTTTTAATGGATAAAAATTGAGAGATTTAATTTTAAAATTTTAAAGAGAGCTCTAATAATGTGATAAGGAATAGAACTCACATGTGATGTGATGTGTGTGTTTATATTTTTACTTGTTTATTTTTTTTCTCTTGTTACATCACTAGAGCATGAACATCAAACTAACTAAAATTATTTTTTAACTAAATTAGTGATACTGTTAATCAAAAATGGACTGCATTAGTTTTGTTACTGTTCATCGCTTATATACGAGTGTTATAGTACCTCGCTACAACAAGCGAGGTGTTGTTCATCGCTACAATATGGAGATTAATGTTACTAGATGTCTGCCTAGAAGTCTGGCCGGTCAATCGGTCAACGGCCATTTTTTTTTTATTATATTTTTTAAGAATTATTTAATTGGTAACTTATCACTTTAATAAAAAAAAGAAAGAAAGAATAATAAACATAATAAGAAAATTATATTTTAATAAAGTTAAATTAGAATAGAGAATTTGATGCAGTTATTAGTACTAAAGAGTTGACTAGCTAAAATAGTGAAATTGTTTTTTTAGCTATAATTTAACTAAAAATTTGAAAAAGTTGATGCGAATGTTCTTAGAGTTTTAAAATTAAAATCCTCTATCATTGTTATTTTTTAATTTATTCATCACTCAGTGACAGAGTTGGAACGGAAAGCTGCCGTTAAGAATAAAAACGGCGTCGTTTAGATGATGGGTTAGTTGTTCCAGCGACGCCGTTCAACTTAGGCCCCTTTTGGGAAGTGGGTTATAATCTACTTCTCAGATTATAACCCACTTCCTCTCTCACAAAAAAGCTGCTTATAAGTAATTTTTAACCAAAAAACTAATTATAACCATCTTCCCAAAATAAGCCTTACTGCTTCAAATTCTTATGCTAACGTGGCTTTCATCTCAACCATTTAGGGTTATTTTGAGAGATTGATTAAAAGTTAGTTTTTTTATTCTTTTTTTATTCTTTTAATTTTTTTTATTTAAAAATGTATAAAAAAAATAAAATAATAATATGAGTAAAAATAAATTAAAAGTTAATAATTGACTTTTTACCATCTTTTTAAATTGGCACTTAGCTAGGTGTCATTCTATCAGCAAACTTCTACATGATCTTAAGAGGGAAAATTATTGATTGGTGCAGGGTATTATATCATATTCGTCAACAATCACAAATATTATATTCATCATATTTTTTAATTATTTAATACAAATTTGGAGTGTGTTTGGTTTGTATTTGTCGAGTAATTTTTGAGATAAAAAATATGAAAATTTGTTTAGTTTACCTTTTTTCAGAAATAGTTTTGGAAATTATTTTGGGAGAGAGAGTTTTAAAAAAAGTGATTGATTTGATGTGTATGAGAGAGAGAGTGATTTTGGAAAGTAGGTAACTAAACAAAATTTTAAGATTTTTTTTTGAAAAATTTGTTTGGTTTGATTACTTTTAAAAATTTATGGAAAAATGCTTGGGAGCACTAAAAAATGATCACTAGAGGGAGCACTAATATGTGGCAGTGGGCCCTGCCAATTTTCTATACCTTGTTTTTATTTATTTATTTATTTTTTTTGTCATTCCTAATGTATTAATGTTATTAGTAATGTATTTTTTAATGATCTAAATCATTATTAAAAATTTATTTGTAGAGAATTTTTCCCAAATTTTTTTCTGACATATTAAATGCCAATTATCAGACTTTGCTTCTCACCATTATAAATATTATTTTTTTTTTTATCAATCATAACATACTTGGACACCATCTGACAGTGCTTAAACACAACCAATAACTTCTCGAGAGAGATGGTGCGGTGTGAATTGTCACCTTTGTGAATGTACTTGGTAAAGTTTTAGTAGCAAGTCTGACCCCTACCTACAAATAGGCCAAGAACTTTGGTTTTCCCATACCACTGTTGTATCCCTCCGCCTAGGTTGCAATGGGTAATGCTATGGGGACAAATTTCATTTATTTAGTTCTCCTTTTATAAATATTTTGGGACTAAAAAGTATATAAAAAAATAAAATAAATTATATAAATAAATAAGATAAAATATCACATTCAAATTATAATTATTACATTTTTTTCTTATAAAAGTTCAAAAAAGTCTAAAAATAAAAACCAAATGAAGTTAAAAAAGTCTTAACACAAAAAATAAAATAGATTATATAAGCGAATAAGATAAAATGTCACATTCAAACCATAATCATTACATTTTTTTTTTACAAAAATCAAAAAATCCAAAAATAAAAACCGAATAAGACTAAAAAAATCAGGCTAAAAAAATTCTAACACAAAAAAATTGACTACTATAACCAATTTTAAACAAAGCTTTATTTATTTGGTTTAGCTAAAAGGAATGAGTTTCCCTTTTGTCTTCATTCTAAGGCGTTGTACGAATTCTGTTTTAATGATTTCATCGTTTATTTTTTAAAATTTTTTTGGTATATTATTTATAAAAAAATTAAAACGATTTAATAATTATAATATTTTTATTTTATTTTATTTATTTCTAAAAAAATAAATGATAACTTCATTCAGTAACTAATTCTTGCTAGTCACTTTCTGTATTTATTTTCAAAATAAAATTTCTAAACTTATGAGTACCATACTACCAAACATGTTTTTATTTTTGATTATAAATAATATAAAAAAAAACCATAAATTGTCTTACGTATATAAGCAATTCCCAAGTTGGAATGCCACTGACCAAACACCATTTACCAATTGGCCCCAGGCCGCGGGGGACTAAAGGTCTTGTTAGTTTGTGTTTATAGAGTAATTTTTGAGAAAAAAAAGTACGAAAATTTGTTTAATTTGTTTTTTTTCAGAAATTGTTTTGAAAAATTATTTTGGGAAGAGAATTTTAAAAAAAGTAATTGATTTGATGTGTATGAGAGAGAGAGTAATTTTGGAAAGTAGGTAACTAAACAAAATTTTGAAATTTTTTTTAAAAAAATTTATTTAATTTAATTACTCTTAAAAATTTATTTATAAAGAATTTTTTTCAAAATTTTTTCTGAAAAACAAACCATACAAGCCCTAAAGTGTTTAAAGAAAATGCCAAAGTTAATAGGGAAAGGGCGGTGGGGGCAAGGCTACGAGGGTTTGAGGAGAGAGAATAATCAAAACAAAACATGGTACTTGGCTATGTACAGAGACCCATGATTGATGGAGACTTTTCACACCAATTTACATGAATTGCCAAATAAAGTAGAAACTACAGTATTTTGGGTCGAAGTGGGTTAAAAGTCACTACTTAATTTTTAATTTATTTTTTTCTCTTATAAAAAATTTTTAAAAAAATTAAAAAATAATTTTTAACTATTTTCTCAAAACATCCTTCTATCCTATCTGCCTGATTTACCAAGTACAGTCTCTCTGAGCTTTTGTAGGAATTTATTACAGATCTATTTTAATAATTTAAATTAATATATATCATCAACACAAAAATTGAAGTTAATAGAATATGTATAACTTATTATTAGGGCTTGGTTTGGCATAATAAAAAAATTTAAAAATTCAAAAAGTTACTATCCTATTTAAGTCATATCATCTTATTTAAGTCACATTATCTCTCTATTATATCACTTCAAACTCAACCCATACCCAACTCATATTTTTAAAAGTACACTTATTTAATTTATCCCAAACAACCTAAGTTTCAATTGTTTTAAAATAAATTATTTAAATTAATTAATTGTTTTTTTTTTTATAAAACAATTGTGGTCTTGTTATTGGACACTTCAAATATTTAATTAAACTAATTTTTTTTGAATGATTTATTTGATAAATATAAAATATTTAAATTATCGATATAAGTTCGGGACAAAGCCCATGGGCCTCATAGTACCACTCTTGCTTTCTGATTTTACTCTGGTTTCATTTGGAAAGCAAAAAGTCAGGTTTTTTTTGGCTATTTTTAACCAAAAAAATAAATTAGGTTTTTTAATTTAATAAGACAAAACATCACATCTAACTCATAATTATTATATTTTTTTTCTCACAAAAAAATCAAAAAAGTAAAAACTCTTCTCAAATCAAACTTTTTAACTCAAAATTAAAATAACTAAAAAAACTAAAAAGCCTTTTTGCCAACTCACTTCCCAAACAAACCCAGACTATGATTTTTGTTACTTCCCAGTTTTTTCCAAGGAAAAAAAAAAAACCACTAATGGTAAATCGCACAGATCTTATAAATAGTGTCACAATCTTGACACAATCCTATTCTCCTCCTTTTTGGTAAAATTATAAATAATATGAAGACATAAACATAAATAAAAATTTTGTTGAGGATTGTCGTGAGTTGTTAGTGGGTGTACTCCTTACACAATTACTCATGGTTTGATTCTTGGAGTTAGGTTATGAGAAAATAATTTCTTACGAATTTTTTAATTTCAACGTGAATTCTTGCCTTTGATTGGATTAGGAAAAGAATTAATCGAGATGCACGAAAATTGGTTTATATAACCTAACCATTGAATCCAAAAATAAAAAAAAATAAACAAGAAAAAAAAAATTTCAATGTAAAAAATATGCAATATTAATTTTTTTATCTATATGATTATGAATTATTAATGAACATGGGAGTTTACGTGTTATGTGAATTAAATCTTATGGAAGTCCAATATGGATTTATTTAGAAATTAAGGTCTTGTTTGTCATAACTTAAAAAAGTCAAAAAGTCACTATCTTATTTAAGTCACATTATCTTATTTAAGTCACATCATCTTTCTAACACATCACTTCAAAGCCAACCCACATCCAACCCATATTTCATAAAAAGTCAAAAAGTACACTTATTTAGATCATCCCAAAGCACCCTAACTTTTTGATGACTTTTAATTTATTTTTTTTTTATGAAAGATGTGCAAAAAAGTAAAGAGAATAATTTAAAATTTTGTACCAATTTCTTAATTTTTTAACTAAAATGTTTGGTCCCAAACATAGATATGCTAAAAATGTAAAAGTTAGCCTCTTTTAGGGACAATAAAAATAAATTGTTTATTGGCTTATTTCTATCACATCAATTTTATTTTTTGCACTTTTTTTATAATAAGTAGAAAACAATAGGCTATGTTTGGGAAGAGTTTTGGGGAGTAAGTTAAAAATTGATTTTTTTGATTTTTTTTGAAAAAAACATGCAAAAAAGTAGAGATGTGATGCAGAAAAAAAAAGGCCAAAAAATTGAATTTTAACCTACATGCCAAAATAACAAAATAGATTAATTTAGTCAATAAGACAAATTATCACATCCAAACTATAATCATTTTTATTTTATTTTTTCATAACCATCACATCTAAATAAAATAAAATAAAAAACTAAAAATTCTTTCCAAACAAAAATAATTTAACTTGACTAAAATAAATAAAAAATGAAACTAAATTAATTATTCCCAAATGAAGGCTAAGTCATACCCAAATATATTTTTTCTATACTACAAGGGAGGACAGTTTAATTTAGGCCACAACTTCTCTCCAGTTCAAATCTGGACTGGACGGTATTGTCCGGCCCTTGGGGTCCACTACGGGTCGTGTTTCAATAATCTAAACCGTTCAATGTGTAGAACTCGTCGAGTACTATATACCTGTAAAAAATCACGTTGATCGGATATCGATAGCTATATGATCAAATCAGTTTTTTATGAAAAAAAATGGACGGCGAAAAATAAACGGCTTACAAAAAACTGATTTGATCATATAGCTATTGATATCCGATCAACGTGATTTTTTACAGGCATATAGTACTCGACGAGTTCTACACATTGAACGGTTTAAATTATCGAAACACGACCCGTAGTGGGCCTCCAAGAACCGGATAATACCGTCCAATTCAGATTTGGACTGGAGAGAAGCTGTGCCCTTAATTTAACCCAAAAACCTAATAACAATTGGATGTTGTTCATGAAATCGTAAACTAGACTTCCAAGTACAAATCTTACAAGTTTTGATGCTACTCAAAAACGTGGTTTTAAAATACAGGCACTTTAAAAAGTATTTTTATATGTAAGCTATGATATTTATGATATTAATTATTAAAAATATTATAATTAAATTATTTTTAATCATAACTAAAAAAATATAATGAATAATAACCAAACATTACATAAGGTATCATCAAAGACTTTTTTGATCATAATCAAAATAATAATTGTAATAAGTCATAACCAACATCATACTGAGTTATAATTAACATCACAAGAAATAATAATCAAAAGTCACAAATGTCATAATTAGAGATACTGTTAGTTTTTTTGGCTTTCGAATGTTATTGTTGTAATTGTAAGCGTGCCAGAAAAGATCAATCAGTCCTTACAGAATATTAATTGCCAACCAATTATCAGACGATTGTGTTTTAGTTCTTTTAGCCTCAATGAAGAGGACTTTTACTGGTGGCTTTGTTTAGGAGAATTAAGCAAACAATGATTAAATGAAGAACAATTGTAACATTTCATTAAGTAAAATGGAAGACTTACAAAGATCCAAATCAGCCTCGTAGAGGTTTAGAGCAACAAACTACTTGAAACTACTCCTATGAACAAAGTGCAGTGCAGGAATTTGAAGTACAGAAATGTAAAGAACAAGAAATGTAAAAACTGGAAGGAAAAATAAAGTAGATAAAACTGGTTTTTTGGATATGAGTTTGGGGGATTTTTCTGGGGCCTTCTCTCCTATTTATACTTCTCAATGACAACCATCGAAATGCATTTCTAACCGTTGAATCATCCATCCATGATCGCTGATCATGCTGCCTTACAGTTAGCTCCACTATGCCATATCTGCAGTTAGGCTTCCCTCCTGATTTTGAATTTAAATATGAGTAACCGTTGAAGCCACGTCATTTTGCATCTCTTTGCTGATCCAGTGCTATGCAGATCTACAATAACCAATACTAACTGCCACGTGTGTGATTACGATTAAAGATTTGAATTGTCTTCCCGTATTGCCCTCATCCTGCCACGTGTCTAACTGTAATTGGCTTATACAAAATATGTAACTAACATTACCCCCGCACTAATATACCCAATACTTTGTGATATTAGTGGATCAAAGTATTTTACCTACGTCTTAGAACGTGCATGGGCTTTACATTTTTCAGAAATGCAATCATCATTCATCAATGAAACATTTGTATTAAATTCTCTTCTAATCCTTGAACATCCCCACTATCTCAGTATTTGAAAAGACTGATACATCTTTTATGGCCAAGCTAATCTTCTCTTACATTGATCAAACATACGAAGAGTTATTTGATGATGCTATTCGTCCTCGAAAGAATCTTCATGCATTGATTAGCCACCTTTATCCACCTCCATTTATACAAGTTATGGAAGCTTTCGCAAATCACTGGCCTTCGAACCAAGAACCTACTGCTTATGATTCTTTGGAACACAAATTTGCAATCATGGATATTGGAAGCTCTTCTTCTACAACAAAGCCTTCCGCATGGGATGAAGCTGCTGTTTCTTCTTCTTCTTCTATGACCTCTGGTTGGGGAACTTGGCCTACCCCTACTCAACCTCAGACGAGGGAATGCATTCATCACCGATTCCCAGAATTCGATGACCTTATTGAAATCCCTCCTTCCAAACGCAGTTCCATAGTATATCCATATGTTCCTATTGACCGTATACGCAGTCTTGAGGACAATATGCTTTCATCATGGTATACTTCTACCTTGCCATCTCGGATGGTTCGAAGTGTCCAATGTCCTGATGAAGCTTTAGGGATTAGTTCTGCGCTTTTAGCCAAAAAAAGTAAAACTTTATACCTCCAATAGGCTGGAATGTATGGCCATACCTGAATTCCTAGATTTGATTAGGGAACCTCCAACTGCTCCTTCTTTGCCTTCCAATCCAAATTGGATTGATGAATTGAGACTCACTCTCTCTGATGGCCAATACTTCACCCCCTACCAGGCCCCAGTGCCTCAAACTCCTTAATAGTAGTTTAGGGCTCAGACCTTATTTGCTGCTTTCTCCTATTTAACTTTTGAAGTCCTTCGAGATGACATTCCCCATAAAAACTTTCTATGGGCTTGTGACATTATGTCTCGAAGTCATCTTCTCAACTCCGTGGCCCAAATAGAGTTTTATATCTTTTTAGACCAACTTCCTCTCTTGCTCAACTGGCACTTCCAGGCTTCCATTACCAGTGAAGTTCTGGATGAAGCCTTCTCTGCTCGAATTCAGGTTCAATATGAGGCAGAGAACCTCCTTGATGAATATGAGGCCTTCAAGAGCCAGGATTCTGAGCATGGACAGGATGTTGCAATGAACGAAGTGCATGAAGAAGAGGAGATGGACACTACAGATAAAGCCCTAAAACGGATAGAATTTGAAGTGAAGGCCCAACAACTCTCTTCTCAGTTAAGGCCTTATCAATTAGATAAACCAAACCTGGACAAAATAGATGATAGAGTCGGAAAAGAGTATTCATTTATTGAATTTTGTTAGACTAAATTCCATGACCTTGTAACTTTGTCTATTCCATATTACTACGAAATCGAAAATGTAATCAAATGAATCTCAGTGTAAACAGCACTTATCAATAAAACTGGGCTTTCTGAATTTCATTTATCAGATTCTGATTTATCACTCCAATTATAGACTTAACTATATAGTTGATGTGCTTTAACTCCACCCCAGCTCAAACTCTTTCAAAGTGTGAAGTCTTCCTTTTAAGAAAACAGTCATCGTCTCACAAACCGATCCTAGGCCTAACATAATTCTTCAACTATCAGTTTCGAATTAAACAACTTTGCCCTTCGAAACTTGATTTGATCATATTCAATTCCCTAATATGTGGTTAATACAATCAAGTAATTTCAAATGAACTAATTTTGTTTTAGACAAATAGTCTACATTTTCCAAAATATGGAAACTTCTTTTAAGAACTGCACTGTTTTATTCTAAAAAAGTGATTTCTTCTGTATATTATCAAACCAACTATTGGTTTAAAACTTAGAACAAACAATTTCTAACCTTAAGGTATTCCAAGTTTTGCTTCGAAGGATTTTACTCTCACTAGCAAACCTGAAAACAGGTCCTTAATCCTTTTGAAGTAAACAAATACTTGAATATTCTTGCATCCTTAGGTATGGAATGTGCTTCGAAATCGACTTCTTGCCTTCGAAGCCGTTCATTATCTAATTTTGGCGCCAAAATTTGGCTTCGAAGCCAAATTTTTTATTTCGAAGCTGACATCGGTATTTGAGATGAGTTTCCCTCCATAACTATTAATATTGAAGAAAACTTTTGCATCCGTACTTTTAGTACTTCTTTATGAATTCCACGATTGGGTATCTTTTCAGATACAAAGGTTTTAAAACCCTTTTTATTTCGTGCTTTGAATTCACTCGTTTGCTTAACATACAAACCCTTCATCTCTACTGACCCTCTCTTCCTCGCTGCTTGTTACCAATGGAGTCCTCTTATTTGAAAGTACTAACTGGCAAACGTATAAGCCCAACAATGGCTTTGAAAAGATGTATTGAGGAAGAGATTGTTAAATTTAAAGCTGATGGATCGAGTGCCATAGACGGACGCCTCTTTGTCCCTCGCCATAGCGACAAACAAAACTATGTCCTAGGTCCTATCTTTCAAGAGGTTCCCGCTAAACTTCCAGCTTTGTACCCTCGTTTGGAGGACCACTTTCTTCTCTATGAAGGGGGGCTTGATTGGGGAAATTGGAGATTGAACCGACCTCATCGTTGCTGGCCAACATTAAGGGTGGAGTGGGAGGAGTGGTATGACAGGGTCGTGCCTGCAAGAGAATGGGACCTACAAGAGCTCTGCATTCTTGATGCCTTTCGTCTTTCCAGGTTTATCATTCCTGAAGACCTTTTTTTGATTCCTGCCGCTCTTTGCGTCTGGAATATGGCCTTTAACTTTTTTCAGTTTCGTTGTGGTATGATGGCTCCCACCGTTCTGGATATCTGCCATCTCTTAGGGTTTTCACCACTCGGTACCCCCTTTACACCTAGCTATCCAGACCTTTTGGTTAAATTTTCTTTTCCACCTTCCTTTAGTGACTACATAAAGGCTGAAAATAAAAAGGTGGGCCCTGTGAGTGATCAAGAACTCTTCTCCTTTATTTTATATTGGTTGTGTAAACTTCTCTTTTGTACATTATCTCAACAAATCATGCCTGAATTTGCCCCATTCGCAAAGGCCCTTGTTTTGAAGAAGCGAATAGCCTTGACCCCTTATCTTTTAGGCCATGTTTATAGAGCCTGCTCTTAATTCTGTGAGAAACCTCTTGATATCAACCAAGGAGGTCCCCTCTGGGTGCTTCAACTCTAGTTCTTTGCTTACTTTACTGATTTGTATCCCAAGTGCTTGAAATTCTTAGTTCAAGACCCTAGCACTTATGGAGAAAAGTATGCTAGAATTGCCCTCTATCCTGCTTCTTTTGCTTACTATTTTACCTTCTTTCATCAACTTCCTGTTTCTCCAGCTGCCACTTTCTTTTACCCCTTCAATGTCAATAAAGGACCAACTTGGCTAAAAACATTCTTAGCTAATAGAAAATGTTCCATCCCATCGCATAAAGATATGTGGGCCTCTATTTTGTTGCCGAGGGAACTTTTTATTGGTACTTTAAACCCTCGAGCTTATAAGTGCATATCTGAGGTATACTGACCTTTCTAGTTTGCCAGGCAATTTGGGCTTACCCAAGGAATTCCCATTCCACTCTGCAGTCTCTTGAATATCCATCTCACAGCCAGAGATCTGAGAGTACCCAAATCTAAACTCGATGAGGCAACATTTAAACTGTTGAAAGACTTGAGTGAGTTTAAATTGGTGGACAGCCAATATGGAAGTGCATCTAGCAATATATCCTCATGATTTATTAATAGGGCTAGGTGTGCCTTCTAAGGTCAAACCAAAAGAAGCTGGGACCATCCCCTCTCTTTCTACAGTTACAAAGACTATTCCTGCAGTCTCACCCCCTCCTTCTAGAGTCACCAGAGCTGCTTCAAAAAAGGGTATGCATTTTTAGGCTTCCTTTCTTTTAGAATTTTCTGTTTGTTTTCTTCATATTCATACTACTTGGTGTAGGGTCTCCACAAGAAGAATCTCTCAAGAGAGCTGAAGCCCTAACTATTCTCAAAGACAAACATCAGCAGAAAAAGAAAAGAAAACTATTACTCACTCCTGACGAGTCTAAATCTCAGATTGAAGAGAAAGAGACAGAGAAAGAGCAGGAAATACCACTGTAGAGAAAAAAGAAAAAGAAGACAACTGTCTCTCCTTCTGACTTGGTGGAAGACCCTACTCATGAGGCAGCTGTTGAAGCAGTAGAGAAGGAACACTCTAAGGAAATAATTGTTTTCTAAAGGGCTGAAAAAAGGCAACAGCAGCAACTGCTAAGGGATAAAGCAATTGCTATTGATACAATCCAAAGGGAAAACTGCGAGAAGGCAACATATTGCTTAGCATTATTCCCTTCGTAGTTCTCCCATCATTGCCACCACCTCTGAAACCAGTAATTTCCTTTCATGTCTCTACTTTCTTTTCTCAAATTGTTGATACTAGGACTTAACATTGTTTTGTATTTCTTCTTTTACAGCAACAACTACTTTGCCTACTCTTCCAATAAGGATTCCTTCAGTTTCAACTGAAGTTGAACAACCTCAAAATGTAGAGCCTATTCAGATAATACTCCCACTTCCTAGCATTATATTTTGCATACCTTTCTTGAGGCCAAACATTCCTGCATCCCTATCCTTTGGCTTGACTTCATATTTTCCTCACCTATCTTTTAACTCTACTCAATTTGCTCTTCCTTTAAGCATTGCCGCTCCTTCCCCTCTTGAGGAAATTCCAGTTATTACATCATCTCCAGTGATAGCTAATTTCCATAGAGAAGACACTGGTAGCCCTCCAATTCCTTGTCCATTATCTCTGCCTAGCTCCAGTCCCTCTTCTCTTGAGCTACTGGTAGCCAAAACTATAGAGACTGCTAGGAGTACTTCACCTTCTTCTCCTACTCTTATGTAGCCGTTTCTTCCTTCTACCAGAGTTCTTTTTGCACCCTCCATGTCAACGGATGGGGTGGACATCTTCAAAGCTAGGCTAGCTAGTCTTTTCGACATGCCTTCCACCATTCCAACAGCTAGCAATGAAGCTGAGCCATTAGCCTTCACTGATTCTTTATTAGAAATTTTTGAGAGCTCTTCCTCCAGTGTTAGAACTCTCTTGCCTTCAATAGACTTGGACAGCTGTTTGGAGTTGCTGACATCCTTCTCAAGGATTCCTTTCGAAGCCTTAGAAAGGCCTATAATCAGAAATGGCTCCCTCTAGTGTTGTAAAATTGTTGAGCAATCCAGCATGACTGTTTCAAGTCATTTATCTCAAGCGGCAGCCACCATTGATTTTTACATCAACATCTGCCATGTTGCCAAGGTCGTAGATGAGAAATTGCTGAGAGACCAGAGTTTTGTTTCTCAAATTTATGTTGAAGTGTCAGAATTGAAAGAGCAACATTCTTTTGTCTCCCAATTCCGAGCTCAACTACTGGAGAAGAAAGCTCAACTTGAAGAAGAATTATCAGCAGTCAATCAGGGTTTGGATCAATCTGCCACCAAGCTGCAGATCACCAACCAAGGACTAGCTGATCAAAACAGGATATGGCTACAGCCATTCAGTTGTTCCCATCTCTTAAGAGTAGAAGATCTATTGTAAAGGAACAACTGAAACATTGTACTGACTTCTGGGTCAATCTATGGCTACATGTATTCAACTCATTATAAAATAAAATCCTTATTTATCATTTGAGTGTTTTCATGCTCTTTTATTTAGCATTTATTCTATTCCTTGCGCCTCCCATATGGTTGGATAATAGGGCTTCAAATATCTGCCATTAATTTTCTTGGAATGTACATATCCATTCAAATTTTTCAAATGATATGCTCTCGAAGGCAAGACTCTATGAACTTGATATGGTCCTTCCCAGTTAGGTGACCACTTGCCAAACTTATGGCTTTTAATCCCTATTGGGAGTATTGTCTTCCACACCAAATCACCTTCATCAAAGCTAATGTGCTTGACTTTCTTATTATAGTTTTTGGCTGTTTTCTTCTTTTGGAAAATAATGCTATTTAATGCCAGAACTCTAGCTTTATCTATACTTTCTAATTCTAAGCGCATACTCTGATGGTACTGCTCAAGGTTTAACTGATCATGGCATCTCACCCTCAAGGACTTAACATTAATTTTCACAGGTAGCACTGTATCATGCCCATATACTAGAACATAAGGAGTGATTCTTATACTTGACCTCGGAGAAGTCCTGTAAGCCCATAAAACATCCAACAACAAGTTATGCCAATCCTTGGGATTGTCTTTCACAACTTTCTGTATTCCTTTCTTTAAAGACTTATTGGATGATTCCGCCTGACCATTGGCTTGTGCATAATAGGGGGTAGAATTAATAAGGCTAAATCCAAATTCTGTCACAAAAGACTTTACTATTTTCCCATCAAATACAGTCCTATTATCAACACTTATAGTTTGTGGGATGCCAAATCTGTGGATCAGATCTTTAATGAATCCAATAACTTCAATCTGGTCTATAGCCTTATATGGCTTAGCTTCGACCCACTTAGTGAAGTAATATGTTGCCACTAAGATGAAACAATGATGCTTCGAAGAGGGTGGGTGTATTTTTCCTATCATATCTATAGCTCATCCTCTAAACGGCCAAGGTTTCACAACCGCATGCAGATCAGTTATGGGTACATGTCTTATTGTGTCATGCTTCTGGCATACCTGGCAACCTCTGGCATATTCTATGTAATCCTTAAGGATGGTTGGCCAATAGTAAGAATGTCTTCGAAGTAGCCATCTCATCTTCACACCAGGCTGATGAGCACCACAAATGCCTTCATGAACCTCAGGCATGGCTGTCAATGCTTCATTTGGACCTAAACATTCCAATAATAACCCATCTGCCCCCCTTTTGTAGAGAGCATTACCATACATTATGTATTGCATAGATTGCAATTTGATTTTTCTACTGGCTTTCGAAGATGGGCCAGCTAGATACTGCATTATTGGATGCCTCTAATCTTGTTCTTGTAAGTCATTATGATTGACTTCTAAGACCACATTTCTTTTATTTAAAGGTGGTATTACCTTTTGATATGTTGTTTGACTTATGTTCATTTGAGTGTTATTCTTCCTCTTGAAATTCGAAGCTTTCTGAGCCACATCATTAACTTTGTTATTCAAGAATCTTGGGACATAAGTTACATTTGCTATTTGAAATTGAGAAAGCAAATGTAATGCAATAACATAGTATGGCAACATGCTTACACTTTGATATTTGAAAATCCCTTTTACCTGGTTAACTACCAATTGAAAATCTCCAAATATGTCAACTGCATGAGCTTGTAATCCAATAAGTATTTCCAGTCCCATTATTAAAGCTTCGTATTCAGCTTGATTATTGGAACAAGTAATTTCATCTACTCTAAAACCATGTGTGATTTCTACCCCTTGTGGTGACTTAATCACCACACTAATTCCAGTTAAACCATTGGTTTTCGATCCATCGAACCACATTTGCCATGGTTCAATACTAACCATACCAAGTTCTATTATCTCTTGACTTTCTATTTGACATGGATGGTCTGCTAAGAAATTAGCTAAAACCAGTCCTTTTACTGCCTTTTGGGGGACATATTCTAGATGAAATTATGATAAAGCTAGTATCCATTTGTCAATTATTCCCCTCAACATAGGTCTAGATAACATATATTTAACCAAATCTATGGTTGCAATTACCAAGACAGTTATAGGCAAAAGATAGTATCTTAATTTCATTGCAGCAAAATACAATGTAAGGCATATTTCTACAGCTGAATATTTACATTCACAAGAATTTAGAAACCTACTAAGATAATAAACTGCTTGCTCTTTGCCTTCTTCATTGTCTTGGGCTAAGAAAACTCCTAGTGAATCTTCTACTGCAACTATATACAACTTCAAGGGCTTATCACCCTTTGATGGCATCAGCACTAGAGAGTTGGCCAAGTAGGCTTTGATTCCTTCGAAAGTAGTTTGATGCTCTGCTGTCCACACAAATTCCTCTTCATCCTTCAACCTTAATAAAGAAGAAAATACTTTATTTTTCCCTACAGTATTAGAAATAAATCTTCGAAGAAAATTAACCTGCCCAAGGAATTTTTGTACTTCTTTCTTACTTGATGGAGGTCTGGCTTCGATGATAGCTTTGGCTTTGTTCTGATCAATCTGTATTCCCTTCTTGTGTACTACATAGCCCAAGAAGTTTCCAACTGATATGCCAAAAGCACATTTGAGAGGATTAAGTTTCAACTTGAACTTTCTCATTCTTTCAAAAACTGTTTCTAAGTGAAACAAATGTTCCTCCATGGATTGAGACTTTACTACAATATCATCAATGTAGCACTCTAAGTATCCTCCAATGAGATCATGAAAGATAGTGTTCATAGCCCTTTGATATGTAGCCCCAACATTTTTCAGACCAAATGGCATTTTAACCCATTCGAAGGTGCCAATGTTTCCAAAACATTTGAATGTTGTCTTATGAATATCCTCTTCTGCAATGCAGATTTGGTTATAACTAGAGTGCCCATCCATCATTGATAAAATTTGTTGCCCTGCTGAACTGTCCACCAATAAATCTACTACGGGCATAGGATACTTATCTTTTAAAGTTGCTAAATTCAGATTTCTGAAATCGATGCATACCATCATTTTACCATTTTTCTTAACTACAGGCACAATATTGGATAGCCATTCTACATACCTGGTTGTCCTAATAAAGCCTACCTTGAGGAGCCTAAGAATTTCTTTCTTAACCTTCTGAATCACTTCAGGACTCATCCTTCTTGGTTTTTGCTTGTACAGCTTGAAATTAGGCCTTATAGGGAGCTTTTGTTCTACTAATGATCTATCAAATCCTGGTAGTTCATTATAAGACCATGCAAAACAATCTTTATATCTCTTTAAGACTACCAACAACTGGTCCCTGTCAAGAGCATTTAACCAAGTACTTATATAGGTGGGCTGCTGTATAGAACCTTCCCCTAAGTTCACTTTTTCCAAAGGGTCTTGTATCTGAGGACTCACTGATGCTTTTTTTTTTTTTTATTTCTTTTATCTTCGAAGCAATCTCTTTGCTTTGTCCTGCTCCCAGCTTCTTTGATTCAACGTCTTTGCCCTCCTCCTCATAGACAAAGTCTGTCTACAAGGCTTCTTCTTCCTGTATCTCTTGGACTTTTGTTTCAATGTCCAATGCACAGTATTTATCCAAGGCCAAAACCCTGACTTGTTGCTGCTTCTACTTACAGCCAATTGCCATGGCTTCTTTCTCTTGCTCTTGCACCTTTTAGACTATTGATTTTATGTCTAATATTGAGAACTTAATTAAAGCTAAAGATATGGCCTCCTGGGTTTCATCTTTTTGCCTATAACCAGGCATCATTGTCATCTTTGGCGACAAACTCTTCATCAGCACTTTCTTGGACTAAGTGCTTCAGGTGTGCTAATTCTTCATCAGCCGTCACTTTGGCTGATCCATCAGGTTTCCTCAGTACACTAAGTGGTGCCACTCCTTCAGTATACAGTTTGGCCTCTGCAAAATTTGCACAAGCTATGAAGGGTTGAGGGTCTGCGTTGATCTCCTCTGTCTCTCCATTGCACAAGGCCATCATGATCTTCTGATATAGAGAAGAAGGCACACATTTGTTGGTGTGAATCTAATCCCTTCCAAGTAGAGCATTATACTTAGCATTGTTGTCAATAACGAAGAATGCCGTCATGCAGTCCCTGGTTCCCACACTCAGGTTGATGGGCAAAATGCCTTGAGCCATCTGTTTGTCACCAGCGAAACCAGCAATGGTTGTACTGGTTGGGATTAGTCTGGGGTTCCTTTTTCCTAGTTTCTTCAAAGAAGATTTCGGAAGCAGGTTTACTGCAGCCCCATTATCCACCAATACCCGATTCATCTATATCCCGTCGAAGAAGACTTTGATATACAAGGGTTTGACATGCTGTGTCATGGATGTTATGGGATACTCAAAAGGGTATGAGAGGTTAATACTCACATCTTCCACACTCTCATCTCCAGTTTCCATTGGCGTGGCCATTTCGGATTCGTCTTGCACCATACTCACTTGTGAGTTTTCACTAGAAACTGGAATTAGGTTAATCTCCTAACCTTGGTTTTCATCTTCAGGTTGGAATACCTGTGGTAGTATATGCACCATATTCACTGATACTGGAGGAAACGAGCCAAATTGGACAACTAGCTATACCTGCTTCTCTTCCTGGCCAACTTGTTCAATTACTTAAGAAGCATCCTCCATACTGCATTCTGGCACTTCATTACTAACAACCTCCTTCGAATGGTCTATTTCTGTTGATTTTTCGACCAAAAAAGTCTATTTAGCCATGGAGGCTTCAAACATTTCTTCCTCAACTATCTCCTTCCTTTGGCCTAGGCCAACTTCTTCCTCTGTCTCACTATCACTTTCCATCAAAGCCTTTTCCAATCCTGCCAAACTGGATCTTTCTTTGGCTTTCAATTCAGAATGAACTTTGGTTAATTGCTCTCTGTTGCAACTTCTTTGTCTTGAGGAGTCGGTTTTGGATTATGATCTAACTTTGAACTTTCTTCTCCCTCTGCCTGGCCCTTTGGTTGGACCAATGAAGAGCTTTCTCCACTTTCTTTCAGATCCTTCTGGTACTGAGTGTACCTTCATTGGATCTTCCTCCTCTGAGACCTAGAAATCACTGGGACCATATTTGGTTCCTTTGTTTTTGGATACTTTAGTAACACCCAGTTATTTGGAACTACCAAAGGAGGTTTAACCATCCTACCTTGGTCTCCAACAACATTTCTTTGGATAAACATTTCCCTAGGTTTGTTCTGCATAACAACAAACCAATCTGGGACTCCAGGTACCCATGAACCCACTAGCCTAGTTGTCGAACTACCTTTTTCTTCCTTCGAAGCCAATTTCGAAGCTGGCTGTAAAGGCCACTGTTTGGCTCTGACCCCTTGTTCTGGGCCTAATTCAGGCTTTCCATGAATGTGGCAACTTTTCCTTTTGTGTGAGGCTGGTCTAGGGGGCCAATCTCTCTGCCTTTGATCCCATGCCTTGAGCCCACTTCAAGTCTCCGCTCAGGATGATTGCCTTCTATTCTGTAATAGTTGGATGGTCTGAATTCATGTAAAGGTCTCTTGCCCTTAGAGTGCACTCTAATGGCTGTTGGCTCAGCCATGAATGGCTACTGCCTAGTACCGGTTGGATATGGCCTCTTGTTATAAGCACTGGTTGGTTTAGGACACCTCTGCACATCCTTATAATATTGCTTCCCATCAATCGGAAGCCCTTTTAACCACTTGTAGCTCAATCTGCACCTTGGACACATTCTTTGCATGATAGCTGCCTCTAAAGAATCATCATCAGTGCCTTTTCATCAGAGTCTTCCCTCTGGCCTGCTACACCTTGTCCAACAGCTGGTAAACGTCTAGCATCTTTTTTGACAGTAGTCTGGCTGGCAACATGCATTTGTACATTGACCTCTTCCAATTCTTTCCAGGATAAGTTCTGGAAGTCTGGCACAATGACATTGGCTGCCACTTCTCCAATTTCTGGAAATGGATTAATGTCAATCCCCATGGCCTTTTCTGCTTTAGCTGGGAATTTTAAACTCCCATTTCGAATCTGCTTTTGGATCCTGTCTCGAAAAACAATGCAGTTTTTAGTTGAGTGAGACCAAGAATTATGCCATTTACAATATACTTTTCCTTTAAGTTCCTCTGGAGATGGAATTTTGACTCATTTTGGCAACTTCAGGAAGTTTGCTGCAAGCAAATGATAAAAAATGTCATCTGCCTTCGTTAAATCGAAAGAGTATTTCCTATGAAGGTCTTTCTTTTTAAACTGTTGGTCTATTGTTGTGTCTTTATGAATTAATGCCTTACAGATCACATGTTTTTTTCCTACAATCTCTGCATCATCAATGTCATAATTAGGATCTCTATAATACGTCTTGTATGATGCATTACTTCGATCTTGTTCTTCCTTTAATAATGCTTCATACCTAGACACCTTATAGGTTAGTTCCACTAAATCTCTAAACTTAGTTAAGTCAAACTTCTTTCGAAGCCTAAACTCTAGACCATTTTGAGCCAATCTCACAAATTCAGGCTCTGGTAAAATGACCCTACATTTGTTTTGTGCTCTTTTGAATCTGGCAATAAACTGAGTGGTCTTCTCATCAGGCCTTTGACTCAACCTTACCAAGTTTGCCATAGAAACTTCTGGCTCTGTTTGGAAGAACTGGGTATGAAATGCCTCCTCCATATGTTGCCAAGTTTGGATAGAGCTAGGTTTAAGGTTAATATACCATACAAAGGCTGCCCCAGTTAGAGAATTTGGGAACAATCTTAACTTCATGTAATCATTATTGGTAACTTCGCCGCATTGAGCAGCGAACCTAGCAATATGCTCAACCATTGACTGGTTTCCATTTCCATAAAAAAGAGCAAAGTCTGGTATCCTAAATCCTCTTGGGTATTCATGTACCCTATCTACCTATTTTGGATATGGCTTCCTGTACACAGGAGTTTGAACCCCCCGAGCCATCGGTCCACACATCCCTCTAACAATATCAGCAATTTGGTCTCTAGGAACCATATTTTGTGCTTGTTGAACCGCTACTAGAGGGACAAACATAGGATTTGGTGGACAACCTTGTGCCTGAGGTCCTCTTGGTCCATAGGGCGACATATTTGGGACTGGTTGTCCCTGTGGTGCCGACTATTGTTGAGGGTATGGGTGACCCCTCTGAGCCTGTCCTACGAAAGGACCTGGGAGAGGTGTTGGAACAGGTGTTGTATCTCTTCTAGTTGCAGGAAACCCTTCCAACCCCCCGGGTACAAATTCGAACAAAGGATTAGTGAACCCCCTCGTGCCAGGTATGGCTTCGAACATGGGATTTGGAAACATCCTTATGCCATTTTCTTGTGTTGGGCCAGATCCACCAATTTGCATGGCATCACTGTTAAGTAATGAGGCATTTTGATTTGTCACAGGCCTCGAAAGAGGCTCATACCAAGACTGAGGTGATGGTCTTTCATAGTTTTGGTTACTAGTTTGACCATTAGTATGTCTATTACTCTGCATAGGCTGTTTATCTCTAACCAATCTTTGTTGAGGGACATTTTGAAATTTCCTCTACGTGTCTTGCGTTAGTTGCTTGATGAGTATTTATTCGATCAAAAAAGGATGTTACCCATCTTTCCATTGTGTTCATTAATTACTGTCCCATAGCATCTACTAGGCCTCCTCATGGATTCATTAGCTGAGTAGATGGAACAGTGGATGGTCCAATTCCTTGGCCTCGTCCAATGTTTTGAACATGTGGTACTTGTTCTGAAGTGCTGGTCTGTTTGACCATAGGTTCTGATAAAACAGGTACTTCCACAGGATGTGTTATTACATTATCCTCTGGATTAGGCATTTCTACCTCTCCTTCCACGCCTTCTTCGAAGCATTCATTTTCTCATTGTCTCCTACGTCTAGCCATTTTAATTAGCCCACTGGGCGTGCCAAAAATATATGTTTGCGTTTTTTACTTTCGAAGGTTATTATTGTAATTGTGAGCGTCCCAGCAAGGATCAATGAGTTCTTACAGAATCTTAATTGCCAACTAATTATCAAACGATTGTGTTTTAGTTCTTTCAGCCTCAATAAAGAGGACTTTTACTGGTGGCTTTGTTTAGAAGAATTAAGCAAACAATAATTAAATTAAGAACAATTGTAACATTTCATTAAGTAAAATGGAAGACTTACAAAGATCCAAATCAGCCTCGTAGAGGTTTACAGCAACAAACTACTTGAAACTACTCCTATGAACGAAATGCAGTGCAGGAATTTGAAGTACAGAAATGTAAAGAACAAGAAATGTAAAAACTGGAAGGAAAAATAAAGTAAATAAAATTAATTTTTTGGATTTGAGTCTGGGGGCTCTTTCTGGGGCCTTCTCTGCTATTTATACTTCTCAATGACAACCGTCGAAATGCATTTCTAACCATCAAATCATCCTTCCATGATCGCTGATCATGCTGCCTTACAGTTAGCTCCACTATGCCATATTTGCAGTTAGGCTTCCCTCCTAATTTTGAATTTAAATATGAGTAACCGTTGAAGTTACGTCATTTTGCATCTCTTTGCTGACCTAGTGTTATGCAGATCCACAATAACCAATACTAACTGCCACGTGTGTGATTACGATTGAAGAATTGAATTGTCTTCCCGTATTGCCCTCATCCTGCCATGTGTCTAACTGTGATTAGTTTATACAAAATATGTAGCCAACAAATACCATAAACATTCCAAAATAAAATGTGTATTATAAAATGGAAAATTTACCCATAAATCCTAGTTTTTGAAACGTTGAACCATTTAGTCCTAAAAGTTTTCTTATACTCCATTTAGTCCCATTTTTACATCAGCATGATGTAAATGATCTGATGTTTCATTCTATAATTTCAAAATTTATTGAAATCTGATGAACATTAGATGTTTTTCATCCTATATTTTCAAACATTATTGAAATTTGATGAACATTAGATGTTTGAAATCTAATGTTTGTAACATGACTCTGATGTTATTAACATTGTATCTGATGTTATTAACATTGTAATGGGACCTTTCAGTCTACAAGAAAACTTTTAAGACTAAACAGTTCATAAGTTATTAATTTGGGATTTATTGATGCATCCCCCTTATAAAATTTACCCACTCAAAATAATTTTGATTGTTGTACAAAAATATGATAATAAACAACACAGCTAGACTTCTCTCTAGACTATTCAGTTCGAGTCACGGGCTCATGATGTAATATGTAACAAAGAAAAAAAGAATAGGGCCACAATCTTAATACGTGGCCACGGTTTAAAACACTTTCAATTCTTTAATTCATGACTAAAATAGAAAGATGGATCAAAAAAATAGGACGGGGGGAGTACAATGCAAAATTTAGGGTTTGTTTGGTTTATATCTCAAGATAAAATTTTTAAGAAAATTTTTTAAAATTTTATTCGGTTCAAATTTTAAATATTTTTTTTTTTTCAAAATCACTCTCTCCTATATATTAATTAATCACTTTTTCTCTCACTTCTCTTCTTCTTAATCACTTTTTCTCTCATATACATTTACTCAACTACTATAAAATATCAAATCATCCCAAACTCTCAAATTTCAAAACTATTTTCAAAATATATAATCAAACAAACCAAAAAAATTTCTCTAAACTCTCTCTTCAAATTTTTTTTTATGAAAATTCATTTCAAAATACAAACCAAACGCACCCTTAATATTTTAAACTAAGGTTTAGTATAAAATTATTTTTGATTAAAAATCGATGGATGACATTCCCTCCAACACAAACCAAAACAGTTGACCAATAAAACAGCCCAATGGGTCTCTTTCAGTAAACATATGAAGCAGTAGGCCTAATTCCTTCCAACTGTCCAAAAAATCAAAGTCATCCTTTGTCACCCATCTTAGGCCCAAGTTTCTGAAATCCAAACTTTGGGCCATTACTAGGTTTAGTGGAAGAACCCCCTTTTTTTTTTGAGAGAGAGATTTATAGGTCGATCTTATTGATCGAATTTATTTATTTATTAGGTCTATTATTTTTTCTTTTTCTTTTTTTTAATCTATCGATATTATCAAAAAATATTGAAACAAAATAAGCATTTTAAAACTCATTGATATATTAAAAAAGTGTACAGGATTTATAATCACAAGGATGGTCTGTAATTCACCCGAATTGAGGGGGCTAACCCAATATTTGTGGAGCAAGAGGTGTTGCCAAAGGTAAGGGGAATTACAAATCAATCCAAATAATGAAAAGGTTGTACCTTCATGTTTTGTGTAATTAATTTTCCAGTCGTGATAGAGGCCTCGAATTCGAGGCCTCGAATTTGGCTCGAATGAGTTTTTTTTTTTTTTTGGTTCAATCAGAAACGAAGAAGATGAAGAAGGAAGAAGGAAGAAGAGAAGAGAAGGGAGGAGGAGGAGGAGGAAGGAGGAGGACTGGAGGGGGCCCTAATTACAGGGGGAGGAGGAGGCGGAGGCGAGGTAGAGGCGGGGGCTGCCGGAGACGACGATCGGGCGAGGCGACGCCGGGTGACGCTGCGACGAGTTGCTGCGAGGACGCCGGGCGACGATCGGGCGGCGATTGCGAGCCCTCTTCCCCTCTCTCTCTCTCTCTCTCTCTCTCTCTCTCAAAATAGCACAGCTTTGAAAAAAAAAAAAATATATTTCGAGGCAAATTCGAGCCTCAAATTCGAGGCCTGAATCATTAATCTTAATTTTCATCATTTGAACTTAATTGTAATTCGCCAAAGGTAATCCCATTTGTCAGTTGTCACATGACAAAGAAGAGTCATGGATAAATTACAATTTTTTCACTCGTGAGATTTTAAAAATAAATAAATAAAATAAATATAAGTTTTATAAATTTGATATAATTATATCAACTTATTTTTTTTGGTAAGACTAAATAAATCAGAACAATGACATGGTGGGAAAATAAAAATAAAAATAAAAATAAGTAAAACATACATTTTTATAAAAGGATAATTATCATTTTTTCTATGTAAATTTCTACCTATTGATGGAAATGGAATTAAGTGTCATGCAAATTAAATCATTAAAGAATATTAATATAATTATGTTAAATTTAGAGAAATTTACGTATAGGTCTTAATAAATAAACTTATTATCTAATAGGTCCTATAATAATTAATGTCTTTTATCATCAAACACTATTAAAAACGTTACTAATTGTTAATTTTCAGGGTCACTTCAAAATTTGTTACAAAAAATGTCACTAATTATAAATTTTAACGGTAGTTTAAAAAAATTGTCACAAAAAAAATTATTAATTTTCAATATTCAATGACAGTTTGAAAAATTCGTCACGGAGAAAACGTCACTAATTTTAAGTTTTAGAAACAATTTATAAAAACACGTGACAAAAAAATAACTAATTATCAATTTTAGTGACATGCAAAAAATTGTCACAAAAAATTAATTTTAATGACGATTTTATTATAACTTACTTTCAATAGGATTTGATGAAAATTAAGTCAAATTATTAGGACTTATTGATAATTCATCCTTAAATATATTTATGATGTTGGATGTATTTTCTCAAAACATAAAAGAATGGAAGTGTAATAATCTAGTTAAGTAGTAAATTGTACAAACTTATTTTCAAAATTCTAAAGGGTTAATTACATCAAGACCCTCTCAATTATAAAGAGATTGGCCTAATGGGGTCACGTCTGCAGGCTCAACTCTCATTAGGTTCAATTATAAAGAGCTTGGGGCCAGGGGTGTCCTCCCTCCAGATTTTAGGTTCAACTCTCATTACGTGCTATCAATTCCTTGGGGTCACGTCTGCAGGCTCTGCTCGAGATTTGTCCAATCCATGTGGAGAGGCGCTTTGCATGGGTTCCAAGATTAGTTAAGGTGCGTGTAAGTTAGTCTGGAATGACAAAATTGCTCGACTCAAAAAAGTTTAGAAGAACATTGATAAAGCAGTGTAAAGTATATGGGTATATAAGTCAAAACTGTCAAGATTAGGATGCAGTATGAAATCATGTCATTACAGTAGTTGGGTTTAAAGTGAAGAATTCGTGCACAAAACTCGGAAAAACTTGATCCATTGCTATCCCTAAGTTTGAACACTCCGTTATCAAAAAATATATATATATATCATTTTATTTCTCTCATCAATGAATCTATCATATTGGCCTCCTAAATTATGAATATCGTACAAATATACTCCTTTTGGAAATAGTTTGAAAGGGGTTTATAAGGGATAAAAGTGATGAATGTCAAAATGTAAGAATTCATAAATAATGAGAGTAAAATTATATGATCTTATGGTAATAACCCAATTCTAAATAGTTACTCTTACAAAATATATTAAATTTTGACTTATTTACCTATTCAGTTGAACTCAAACAAGCTAAGTATTTGATTGTTTAAATTTGATTTGACAATTAAATGAATTTCAAAATGTTTAAACATGATTTATTTAAATAACCATCCAATCTCTAATGAATTTTTATCAAATCATATACAAATTAAATTTAAATTACTTAGATTCATTTACAAACCAAAACTAAAAGCAGAATAACCGAGAGAGCAAATGCGAAAACTAACTGCACAAATACTGATTACTGTACGAACAACCAACACCAAAATAAAGAGCTCACCACCACCACCACCACCACCACCACCACTACCAGTGGCGGAGGCATTGAGGGACGAGGGGGTCACGTGCCCCCCCTGAATTTTGAGAGATTTTTTTTTTTTTTTCAAATATAAAAAAAGAGGGTGAATATTGATTTAATGGTTAAGACTTAGCCTAATAATCTTAAGATTATGGGTTCAAGTCTTTGGACCATCACTTTGTGTATTATGTCAAAGATTATGTATGTATTCAATTTTTCTCCTCCCAAACACACATTAATATGTACTAATTGGGCATTGTTGTTGTTGTTGTTTTGTTGCAAATATAAAGAAAATATTTTAAATAAAAAAAATTACAAAAATATTATTAGAGTGAAATGTCAATGACATTTTAAAAATTATGAGAACAATAATGGTTGTTTTGAATGAAAATGAAGATACTATTATAAACCGTATCATCTATAAAAATTTTATGAAAATTTTTGAATGTAACGGTGATATCATTATTATTGACATGCAAGTATAAGTAATCTCACTATAAAGATATGCAATTTATTGGATTGTTAGTTACATCTGACATGTGAAGTTTACTCTCTATGTGTTTATTTACTATTAGTTGGTCATATCACATACTAATGATGACGTAGTATTATCATTATATTGAATTTTTAATCAAATTTTGTATAAATTTTTTTTTATCATTATATAATTTATTTTAAGACTTATATTTATATCCATATTTTTTTATTTTTCATAATACACTAGTTATAAATAACATTTTTTTTTTTATGTTCCTTGAAATCAATCGTAAAAACTTGCGTTAAATATTTTTGTAAAATTTTTCAATAATATAATTAATAAGTATCCCTTCTAATTTGATTTTCTGGCTCCGCCACTGACCACTACTACTGCATAAGAAATTAGTGCTATGATATACAAGTTTCTCTCAAGCTCCCTACAACTCTTAATGGTAAGTCACACCTACTTTTAGCAACCACTAAGTTAACTTTAATTTTTGACACTTAAACTTACATTTTGTATCAATTTAATTTAATAAGTCGGTTATAATTTTTGAAAAAAAATATCACTGTGTTAATTAAAGTTAACTCACTAAGTTAAACAAGTTTTCAAATTTGCCTATAAACGTATCACATATACCGCTTATGTGTACATTTTCTATTAAAAAACACCAAAAATTGTAATAACTTAGACTAAATTGAGACAAAATCATAAATTCACCATCAAAATCGAATCAATTAAATTACAGGAACCAAAATAGTATGTAGGCCAAACTATAGAAACTATTAATATAATTTACTAATATATATATATATATTACTATAAAATGTTAATAATAAAGGCCTGTTTCTATGAGGAAGATTGATGCAAAGTGCAACTGTACTTGTTTGGTGCATCTTTTATTAAATTGAAATTTGATAATCAAAAAACAAATAACACCAACATCGAGAGTCACGATGCCAGTCAATATCCCACCTCTCATGTAAAACAACTAAGAGCTCGTATGCAAAGAAGCTGGCTATTTTAATTAACCTTATATTTTAATTAATTTGATAATTGTGAAAAAATAAAATAAAATAATCTTAATTTAAATGTGACATTTTTATTGACAATTTTATTTTATTTTATTGTCCACATTGATAATATTAATTTATTTTGTCTTGAGAGCCTAAATGGACCTCGAGGTTCTGCTAAAGAACTAAGGCATCTTCTCCAACACGGAGGATAGGTAATTCAGAAATATGCAAACCTTGTTCATAATTATGACACTAATGAATGAACAATAACTTGACAAAATCCAACATCTAAAACACCATCAAGTTTCAACAGATCCAAATTTCAAAACAAAGACAATCATCACAACATGTATCCTGTCGGAAGGTCCCTCCATTGAGGCCAATTTAAGCAATACCGTCTTCAAGGGTCTCAAAAAATGTATAAATATCATCAAGTGACTAAAAAATCCCCCATTAAAAAAAAAAAAAAAAAAAAAATTGTATATAATTATGCAAGCAACAGTATAACAATAACCGTGGCATGAGCAACATCAATCCACTAAAGACCAATTCTTCCAACCTCTAACCAAACCACAAACACAAAACCACCGACTTCATCATCCCATCGACGGAAGGTAATCTGACCCCAAAGATATTAAAAAATAATAATAATAATAATAATAATAGCTGAGGGGCAGGCAAGGGGAAGTAGAAGCAAAATTCCCCCGTAAGGAAAACACCAAGTCGCAATGAATAACCTTGAAATTAAAAGACAACAGTTCCCACCAAAACCATACATACATCATCCCAACAAACTCATGTTCACTACCTTGTAGCCATAAACAGCTCTGGTTTTTTTGTTTTTTTTTCTTCCCCTCCTATTGTTTTTCTCTTATTTTTTTTTTTTTTTATAAGTTTTTCCGTCTTTTTACTTTTCCTTTTTAATTTTGTTTTTCTATTTTGACCCATTAGAAGACATGTTTCATCATGCCATGGCAAGGCCAAGACCATTATCTCCAAAAACACAATATGCAAGATATTTCATCATTGAGTGCCTCCATACCCCCATCTTCCTCAAAAAACCCTTCATGACATAATGTGCGCAACAGCACGAGATTCTCATTTGCTTGAACTTCTTGTTGAAACAGGATGCTCAGAACCAGCTTGAACAGTCGCTTGGCCTGTCCCCTCACCACTGGATGATTGAGACTGACCATGCCAATCCCCCGACAATGATCTACTTGGGAATGCCTCAACCTGACCCTGTTTGTTTGTCTTGTCCTCTAGTGACATACTCTGGACATTGGTTGCGAGCAGATCATGACTAGACCTTCCCACTGATTGAGGACTTGAGACAGCAGGAAACTGAACGGAACGAGGCATGATCCATCTCCTCCAATCATTACGCCTTCTAACTTTATCATCCTGCAAAACAACGTGATGGGAAAAAGGTATCAGACATCCTATATGATAAATCAGAAAGCAACAAATTTTACTATGTTAGACCATCTCCAATGTTGAATCAAAAACTTCATCAAATTTGAGTAAGAATTTGATGAAAATTTTAATTTGATTCCGTTTACTTCAATGCTAAAACTAGAATTTTCATCAGATTTTTTCACATCTCCGGTTGTCCGGGAAGACGTTCGGGTGGATGTCCTGGAGGTCAACCGAACATAAACAAAAAAAGCTGTCAAAGTTGCTCTTGGGTAGACATCCAGGTGGACATCCGAGAGGATGTCTTGTCCAACGTTAACAATTTAAATTTGATGAAAGATGAAAGATGAAAGATGAAAGGCTCCCTTCATTTGATGAAAATTTGGTTTTCCCTCTATTTGATATGAATCTAGTGAAAGGGTTGGAGCGCCAAAATGAGGCGTTTTTCATCAAATTCAAATTTGATAAAACATCTGATGCTGGATTGGAGATGCTCTTACAAACCTAGTGTCACATTGTAATTAATATAAAGCTCTCAACTAAATAATAATAATATTTATTTATTTATTTTTAAAAAGGGGATCATAATTCGATTAATTTCCAAAATTAGTAGAATTCAGTGGGCAAATAGTATAGCTGGTTTTGAGAGGGGTGAGAATGTGGAACCCATGATGTTATTGATGTCAAATCACAAATCAAATCAAGAATCATTTGGCTCAAATAGCGAATTGTGAATCCTATATTTAGAATAATATAGAAATTTATATATGTATATAAATATAAAAATACATTGTTTAAAATGAAATAAATATCTATATAACTAAATTGTATATATACATATAAAACCACATACATCAATATAATTAGTTGATCTCTCTTTTTATTTTGCAAAAATGATGTCGAAATCAAATATTGTAGTGAATGGAAATTGAATCATATGATTCACTCAATTTAAAGATTCAACAGCATGAAATCGAATCATGTTGGTTTAAACTTGTATCGAATCATGAATCGCAAAATTTTAACCACCATCTATGTACCATTCGCCAGGAAGCACCAAAACTAAGAAATTAAAAATCACTGAATTTTGAGTAAATGGAATCCTTTGTAGAAATTCTAATATACCTGCACTTCCACTACATCTGAAGTGCAGACAGCATCCAATATAAGCTGGACATTGTCTGTCATATCCATAACCTGTAAAAGAATCCAAGAAATAAACATGTCATCTGAATTAAAAGCTAAAGAAGAAATCGAACTAGAAGCCAAGCATTCTTTAAGTAGCATATTTGTATTATCAACAGCAGCAATAATATACAATTGATAAGTAAATGTGCTATTGCTGAAAGACTGAAGGAAAGATGAAGAATTCGTTAAAGCCTCCTCTCGCCATGCTTAAATAAAGTCTCAATAAGGGGATATCCAACAACCTGACCAGTAATGATGGAACACAAATTAATTTACCTTATTCTATACAGCGGTTCTTCCTAGTGTTCCAAGAAACTTACCAGGAGAGAAATCAGATTAACTCCATGCCACTTTATTTGCAAATTGTTACTGACTAGCCAATATGATGCCAAATGTCAGAATCCTTCAAAGTCAACCATTTCAGTTTCACAAATAATGGTTCCATGTGGAACTCCCATACTTAAAAGATGAGCTATCTGAACAATTTTCATCATCAACTACAAGACTTGTAGTCTTGTGCTAATGATGTCCATTGAAACAAAGCATAAGATGCACTTGCAGAGAGCACCAAAAGTTTTGAGGAAAAGGGAACAGGGATCACCAGAACAGATATTAGTATATGGTAACTAATCCTACTAGTTAAACAAACAAGCATCTAGACATTATAGCAGCTTTTAAAGATTGCCTGGAGAAAGTAAAGAGGTAAAAAGGGGAAGGGGAGGAATCATATAGAGAGAAACACAAGCACAACAAAAACAAAGTAACAGAATTCAACTGCAATTCATCAATGACCAATTCATCCAACATTCATTGTTACAGAAATGAAAATGATTATAACAGCAAGTTTTAACTATTAGGAATGAAATTGTTACAGAAATGTACACTCGTTTTAAGCAGAGCCACCAAGCAATGCCCTGACAAACAAATTTACATCATAAACTGTATGGGTTTCAATTGAATCGAATAAAAACCAATCTAGACTCTTTTAAAATTCAGTAGAGTGGGGAGGTTACAAAAATATGAATAAATTAAAATGTCATTGAGACTGAAAGTAAAAACTAATATCTTTTCTTCTTTTTATAAATCTGTGTGACGTCAGGCCATCTGTGTGATTTCAGCCCTCAGCTCCATTGAGACTGTAGGCATTATCCGGAAGAAACCTCTAAAGAGATTAAAGAAGATCCCAATTAGCACACCTTTGCTAGAAATAGAGGGCATAAGAATTCTTGTCAAATAGAACATGTCACATTGTGGTTTCAAATTTTAGACCTGTTCAAAATATCAAGGTGCTGCAATACAACTCAATAAAGAAGATATAGCCTAACATTGAGTGCCATAGCTATGACACATATGAACAGGAAGATGGGAATCTAACATGAGTTCATGGAGACTTTGGACTGATCTCCAGTAGCAGTGATATGTCCAGAGCATGAAGTGCTAGTAGTTTGCATAGAATAGATACGACTGTGCCTCTGATTGGCACCGATAAGAATTAAATGGTATATTTTTAGGTTTTTTTTTAAGGGTACAAGAAAACTATGAAGTTGTTTCTAGATATTGTGAGGAAATGGAGATAGAGAAGTCATTAAGAGGATAAAAGGAGAAAAGCTAATTCTACAAAGAATAGGGAGTTTAAAAAACTGGTGAGTATCGTGAATCATGACAAGGGCAGGAGGTTTTGTGAAGGAGGTGAGGAAGGGTAGGAGGACACAAGGAAGTATTCAAGTCTACAATATGCAGCTCAGAATTATTTCTCGAAATGTGAGAGGCCTCAATGATCCTAATTAAAAAGCAATTATAAAGGATGCTATAAGAAGATGGAATGCTATGTATTTATTTTTAATTGGTGAAAGTCAGTTGTTAATTGTTAGATCAGCTTCGGAGGAGTTGATACCCCAACTTCTCCCTTGCAATCACCTAAGTGTTGTTTCCATACCATGGGCACCTCCCGTACTCATATGATGGCAAAATCAGTTTGTGAAGTTTTATTCACCTGTTTGAAGTAGGGTATAGGGATGGCTCTCAGACTTTTGTGTCTCGTCTTCTATTTGCTAATTATAAAAGGAGTAATGGTTGAGATGGCCGAGGTATGTCTTCTTGTATTTTGAGGTTGCTTCTAGGCTTCATGTAATTTGGCTAAGAGTACTCCTAGCAAGATAGGGGAGGTGAATAATATGAATAATCTAGCTAAGAGTTTAGAATGTTGTGTTATTTATTTGCAACATCAAATTTGGGGTTGTTTTTAGGGCCTGGTTCAAAGTCATAGCAGTGTGGGATGAGGTTGTGGAGAGATTTGAGAGAAAGCTTGCTATATGAGGGAGAGAGAGAGTACTAAACAAAAGGAGCCGATTGACTTTCATTAAAGGCATCTTTCTAGCTTGCCTACATAGTTAATGTTTGTTTTATCTATTCCATGTTTGGTGACTAAGAAAATGGAAAGGTTGCAAATGGATTTTCTATGGGGTCTAAGAAGAGGAGTTCAAGTAACTGATTAGTGGATTGGGATAGAGTATGCTTGCCTATCCAAAGGGGAGGTTTGGGAATTCAAAAGTTGGAATTGCTTAACAAAGCTTTGTTGGGTAAGTAGCTACGGAGATCTGCTTTAGACGATGAGAGGTAGTACACAAAACTGGTGAAAGGAAAGCATAGAAGAGTTTGGAATAATTGGTCCAATGGTAGAATTATAAGGCCGTGAGGCTGAGGATTTGGAAGAGCATAATGAGGGTTTGGTATGAATTTGCTAATAGAATCATTTCAAGGTACGTTATGGGGGTTAAAGTGAGGTTTTGACTTGTTTCATAAATGTGGCCAATAAACTTTAAGGAAGGTGTTTCCAGATTTATTTCTTTTGACTTTGAATAAAAATGCTTTTTTGTGGGAATATATGCTGATTATTTATAGTATAGTGTGAACTCCTAAGTTTTAAAGGTCTTTGGAGGATTAATAAATTCAGTCCATAGAAGCCTTTTTAGGATGTTTGTATGCTCAGAGGTGAGGGTAACCAAGATACTTTGGTTTGGAAATTTTGAAGAAGGGGCATATTTTTGTGCATTCTTTTTATTAGAATTTTTGTGGTTGTGGGGACCACTTCCTTAGAAAAGTAAATCAAGGAGTAAGATCCCTCATACAGCTTCTCTTTTTGCTTGGACAGCTACTCACAAGACTATTTTAACAAATTCATAACATTACGAAGAGACGGAAATTGACTATAGAATGGTAAAGCATGTGTAAATAGGAAGGGAAAAGTATTAATCATCTTATTCTCCATGGTTGGTGAATTATTGAGTTCAATTTACTTAATAACTATTTTAACTATTGATAACATTATTAAGATTGCTATAGAGCTTAACATATACCACAAAGACTATGCCCTATTTTGTCATCTTTAATGTATCACACAAGATATTCAATTTGTCAAACAGTTGCATGGTTGATGATACCGAATACATTTCCAACAATTCTGACAATTGAAAATATAATGTTCTAGGTTGCATAAATGACTTAAGATGGAAAAGAAACTCACTTTCATGAGTTACCTATAAAGAGAGGACACATGAAAAATATCAGAAGTCTTATCATCAGGAAAAATAAGCAGAAAAAAAAATTCAAGTATCCCCAAAAACTCACTTTCTTGAAGCCTGCTATTAAATCAATGGAAACCCAGCCATGTTCATCCATATTCTGCCGCAAGTAGATGTCTTTAATTAAATTCTCATTACTGCAACAAAGACAGAATAGGTGCACTGGCTGTTAAGTTCCCAACAACAACAAAAGGCAATTAGCTAGATATAATTACCTTTATAAAACAAGGCAACCAATAGAATAAGGTACCTGAAGTAATATTCTATCTGAGTCACTATCCTAGCTTGCAACTGTGGATCCATGACAGAATAAAAGATGGCATGATGCGGTACTGGTGCAACAATAGGTGGAGGCGGAGCTGGAACATAAATCACCGGAGGGGCTACTTCTGCAAACAGATAGAGGCGTTAGGGAAACCCAAACATTCAATCATGAAACATAAAAAATAATAAAAATACAAACATCTAACCAGGGTAAACCATAGGGTTGCCAAAAGCTCGCACAGGCACTTGTGGAGGAGGAATAAATGGCGGTGTAGAACTATGTGGTGGTGGTCGCATAAAGCCCCTAACAAATCTTTGCGACTGCATGTGACCATCTCTGCCATTAAAATTCCTCCAATCATGACTCCCACGGTCCTGATCCCGCCTGCCCCCATAATTGTGATGGTAAGAACCATCACCACCGCGAGGATGGGGACCTGCATTGCCCCTCTTGAACGAATTGCGTTGGTGTGGTGGGTGATCATTCCCACCATGGGATTGTGACCCAGAGCCCCCCCTTTGTCCACTTTCCTTGTGTGTATGGTCTCTTGGAGATGACTCTACAACAGCTGAGCTGGGTTTTCCAGCATTATTAGAAGGCATTTCCACTACTAGACCCAGTGGTGGTAGTGGCGGCGGCTGAGGAAAGCCACCATTAGCGGTTACACTTCCGCTCGAAATCCCACCACCGCGCTTCATAGATTTCTGGCGTGTGGATGTTACCAAGGCTGGAGTTAAGGTAGGGTTTGTATTGTTTGTAATGACTTGTTTCTGTGAAGAAGACGCAATCCCAGTCCCCTATAGTACAGAAACACACATACATACACAATGGAATGAAATGAATGCAGATAACAATATAAACTAGGGAAAATTTCATTTCATTTACGCTGTGCTTGGTTGGGGAATTTTGAGAAGTATATTTTATTCATATTTTATCTTTCTTTTTTTTTTTTTTTTCTTTTCCAAGTCCCTTCTCAAATCCCCAACCAAGCACAGTTAAGTGGAAGTCCAAAAAAAAAAAAAATTTGCATATTGATGAAAAACTTTGCTACATGAAAAGTGAAACTCCCAAAGTTTTCCATCAAATTGATATTTATTTTTTGAACATACCACCGATTTGTTATTTCCCCTATAAACTAACATCAAAACGAACAATTCCACATCAACAACATAAAGATAATGATACTCACAACCAAAACAAAGCAAAATGAACTAAAAATAGAAGAAAAAGAAGATTCAGAGTTGAATACAATGAAAACAACCTGTGATATTAATACCGATCCATCAGAGTGAGCTCTCACTGAATCAGAAGAAGACGATTTCGGAGAAGCCCTAGTAGACTCAGAGAGAGCGGGCCAAGAAACAGCCCCCATTACTGTTCCAACTTCAACAACACCATTCGAAGGCCTGTTCCAAGCCGGCTTCTTAGCCGCATTATCAGAGCCCTCCGGCTGAGCCTCAGCAGCAGAATCATCTGGCGACGACAACGACGACGAAGCTAAAGCCACCGTCGCCGCCGCCGCCGCCGCCGATGCCGAAGGAGAGGAAGGAGCCGCCGGCACGGGAGCGGGAGGAGCGGAGGAGGAGACGATCGATTCAGATTCAGCGCCGCGAACAATCTGTATCCACGGCGACGATGCTGCAGCACGCGCCGCCGCACCACGCTTCGATCGTGGGCTGTTAAGGGCGGCGGAGGAGTCGCCGCTGCCGGAATTACGAGGAGAGTGATTAGCAGCTGCTGCCATCAAAGTTAGGGTTTCGGAGTCGAAGGTTCTCGAAATTAGGGTTTTGAAATGGCAGAGCCGCAAATTAGGGTTTCAATCTCAATTTTTTGGTCGACAAGGCGATCGACAAATTAAAAAAAAAAGAAAAAAGAAAGAACGATCAAAAATTTAGAGAGAGAGAGAGAGAGAGAGAGAGAGAGAGAGAGAGAGAAATGAAGAGGTAATTTACAAATGAGATTTTGATGAGTTGATAATGCAATACTGAGAGAGTTCCAAAGATTGCTTGGCGGATCACGGAGAGATTCCGATCGCGCTCAAGACGACGATGCTGAGCTGCAATGAGCTTTCTCTCTCCTCTCTCTCTCTCTCTCTCTCTCTCTCTCTGCTATTCTTTTCTTCTTTGCTTTGCTCGGGGATGCCCCGTGTTCTGTAAATTACGGAAGTGCCCCCATTTTGTTTACATTTTTTCACATGGGGAATGGTACGGAGTGACGGCGTTGAGTTGTAGTCCACCACCCTTCACCTTCACCGGTTATAAATGTTAAGTAGATTAGGGTTAGTTTTACTTTTATCTTATAATTTATTTATAGATAAATTACAAATACATCTTCTTAAAATAAATTATAAATATAAATACTTTTTTATTAAAGAAATTTATTTAACAGAATTAGTTAAAAAATAAAATTCATAATTATTCTTTTATATAATAATAAAATTAATTAAATTATTAATTAATACGTATTTCTAACATCATTAAAAACTGTTAATAAATTTGATGATTTATTAATAAAAATGACGATTTGTTATGAAATTAGAAATCTCAGAGTGAAATGTAATTTTTAAAATCATAAGAAGCGATTCGTATTTTAATCAAATTTTATGAAGTGTATTTGTAATTTATATTTTATTTATTTATTTTTTAAAAAATTATAAATAGTAAAAAAAAAAAAACCCCTCAAGGTAACAAAATAAATCTTAAATTTTTTATTTTACCAATTTAATTTTTAAAATTTTAATTTATTTTTAATCTAAATTATTTTTCTATTTTTTAAAGTAAAATTGATAAAGAAAAATGATATTTTAGTCATTAAATTTAATGAAAAATAATATTTTAGACATTTAATATATTTTTACATTGAGTTTAATAACTAAAATATAGGGCACTTGGTCCAAAAGTCTAAATTTTAATTTTGTTTGTCGAAAATTCAGGCGCTGAAATATTTTGTTCAAAAAGACAAACTCAAACAAAATGACCAAAATACCCTTCCTCATATATACATCATATATATGGTTTAACCCAAACAAATAACATTCCGTATCTCTCTCTTTCTCACCTTTACTCTCTCTCACTCTCTCTCACTCTCTCTCACCTCCTCTTTCGCGCCACTGCCACAGTCGCTAGGGGTGAGCGACGGATATTCTGATCCGTCCAAACTAACTGAACCAAATCGATCCGCTGCATTTTAGACGGATGCGTGATGACGAACGGATGGTTGTAGATTGATTTTTTTCCAATCCACCTAATTTTGAACGAATAGCGAATTTGAGATTTTTTTGGCCGCAACTGAATCGCCAAACCACGAGCACCTCTAGTAATTTGTAAGACTTTGTATTTTCAATTTGTTTAGATATTCTGTTTGTATTTTCAATTGAAAAATAGTTTAGATATTCTATCGTGTTTTTAATTTGGAAATCATTTTATCAAATGACAGGAGTTGATATTGGATATTTTTGAGTAGAAAATATAAGGCTTAATTTTGTCATTTTAAAAAAAATCAAATTAAATAGTTTTTGAATAAAAAAAAGTAATGAAATAGTTTTGATAATACATGATTTTCTAATATGTATTTATGATTGGTATTTGACAATACTTGATAATTTTTTGGTTATGTTGAGTTGTGATACTAATTGACACCCAAGAGGGCTCAACCCATGGATCAAGGGCCAGCCCACAGCCCAGATATTAAAACTCAATAACTTTGAGAAACCAATACGGGGCCAAGACCAACACCATTCAAGCACTTATTAGGCAGAGGCCCAGCCAGGTAAGCAGACAAAAATCCTGCAAAGTTATTGCACTTACATATCAACCATTAAATGAGCCCCTCGTAGCATTAAATGCGGCAAACCCCTTCATGCCGGAGGAAGCAGACTCATCATGAACGATGTCAACTAGACTATAGACTTTCGGCCAACAAGACAGCTTGGAATGGACAAAGAAATGATAAGCAGAGGATATAAAGAAGTTTTCAAGATACATCGAAGGTAAGTTCCTTCACTCTTTTTTTTTTTTTTTTCTCTCTCTCTCTCTAAAAAAAATCAATTCGTCCTAACTTAATCGTTGGAGTGTTCGTCAGGGGACTTCCTCCACCTTTGGACCCTTTTTGCAGGCATTCCCCGAGGATTCTTGGGCCAGTAGACCAGTTAGAAGCGTGGATCAGTCTGACCCATCCATTATTAAACCCAATCGCATTATCAGTTGGCGCCGTCTGTGGGAAACTTGTCTCTGGTCGACAGTTATGTTCATTGTCACTAGAGGAAACTCCGCTACCACCCATCTCCCACTCTAGGGTAGATGGTCACAACAAGGTCTTTGGCTTTACAACACAATGCTGCCAATCCTGAAGCCGAATATTCCAACCCAAATAACCCACCCCCATATTTCGCAGAACTCACCAACAGCATCAATCGGCTGACAGAGCAAAACTAAGCCCTGATCAACGCTTTGCTCCAGCGTGACCTATCTATAACCCCCTACCGCCACAAATTGTCCCCCCGACACCGAAACATACCCACAATCGTCATCAACTTCTACTACATATGTCCCAAGGAATATTTCCACCCTTCGTCCCGCAGCCTCAACCATTGAACCTTAACAATTTGCGCATCTTTCCCCCAAGCTCGTAGCCTCACCATGAGGGACCACCATCTTTCCATAACCACCCACCTCCACACTACGCTATCGTCTATGAAGGCAAGGCTAGCAGTGTCCAGCCCTACTTCATGCTTGTGGGGACAATGTCCTCATTTGGGACGAAGAATTATGGGCTATGAAGATTCAACTGCAAGGGGTCATGCAAAACTTGCAGCGTAAACCTTCTTCAGCTGTCAACTCCATTTTTTTCGCTCTCATCAGGGATAAAGCTTTGCCTCCTAAGTTCAAAATGCCATCGATTGAAACCTTTGATGGTACAATCGATCTGGTCGACCATGTGGAAGCCTATCGCACACTTATGATCCTTCACACCTTCCGAGGCGAGATCATGTGTCGTGCTTTCCCCGCCACATTGAAGGGATTGGCACAACTCTGGTTCAGCTAACTCCCTCCAGACTCCGTCACTTTCTTTCACCAGCTCAACGAATCCTTCCTGAGTCACTTCATCAGCACCCAGCGGCAACGGCACCCGGTGACCCAACTCCTAAACATCCAGCGGACTGAGGAGAAATACATTTCTACCAAAGCCCAGAAATACATGAATGCCGAAGGCTCTCTGGCAGCTCGCCAAGATTCCACATCTAGAGCCCTGCAACCTAAGGAGAAGAGAAAAGAACCTGAGCCCAAGTACTCACAATATACCCACCGAACCTCCCAATATACAGACCGACCTCTACGCTCGGACTGACCACCTGGTCGGTTCGAATGGTACACGCCTTTCAACTCACCCATGGAGCAAGTCTTGCACCAGATCCAATGTGACTATAACCTCAAACGGCCCCAACCGTCGAAATCCCCCTCCACCTAGTGGGACCAATCCAAGTTTTGTCGTTTCTACCGTGACCACGGCTATACCATAGAAGTATGTATCAACCTTAAAGACCAAGTTGAAAATTTAATCCGCCAGGGGCATCTCAACCAGTTCACAGCAGCCCCCCATCACAGAACTAGGGCCGACCCTCTAAGACGCAATGACCGATACACTCCTCTCGAACACCCTGAACCACTTAGGCGATAGGATAACCGGGCTCCGCAATAACCCCGTGTGCAGGGCCCGCCGGCCCCCCAATAGGCGAGATCAGAGTCATCGCCAAAGGGCTCGCGTACGGCGGACCATCTCGGTTGGCACAGCGAGTTGAACTAAGAAAGATTAGGCAGGGTTCTGATAGGGAAGTAAAGACGGTGGACCGCTCCCCTAAACAGCCCAAGCAATGGTTTGAGCCGATCACCTTTACAGAGGAGGATTGCACAGGTGTTCGCTACCCTCACGACAACCCCCTGGTCATTTTTGCTCTTTTATCAAACTACCAAGTTAGGCGGGTACTTATCGACAATGGCAATTCCTTTGACATTATCTTCCTCAACACCTATTGACAACTCCAGGTTGGAAAAGAAAAGATGTTGCCTCTATAAACCCCCTTGGTCTACTTCACCGGGGATCGTGTGACCTCTCTCGGCTTTATAGACCTTCCAATCATTATCGAAGAATACCCACAACAATCCACAAAACTCCCCTTCTTCTTCGCCGTTGACTGTCCTTTCGCTTACAACATTATACTTGGACGCACAGCTCTCAACGCTCTCCAAGCTGTAACCTCCACATACCATTTGGCCATAAAATTTCCGACTGATCAAGGGGTCGACATTGTGAGGGGTGAATAGACGATTGCTAGAGAATGTTACGTCGCCTCATTAAAAGAGGTCAAAATGAGGGAGACTATGATCATAGAAGGCCTAGATGTCAGAGATGATGAAGAGTTAATCCGAGGAGAACCAGTGGAAGAACTAGTCGACGTACCCATTGATCCCACCGACCCAATGAAAATGGCTAAGATTGGCAGCCAGCTACCTCCTTAAGCCAAGGACGACCTTACAACTCTCTTAATTGAGCATAACGATGTCTTTGTTTGGACTCACTTAGACATGCCGGGTATTGACCCTTCTTTTATTACTCATTGCCTCAACATCGAGCCCCAGTTCCGACCATTCCATCAAAAGTAGCGTATCTTTCACCCAGAGCGCAACAATCTCATCGCTACTAAAGTGGTCAAGTTGTTAAAGGCCTAGTTCATAAGAAACGTTGACTATCCCAAATGGTTATCTAATGTGGTCTTGGCCCGTAAAAGTAATGGCAATAGAGACTCTACGTCGGCTACTCCGACCTCAACTGAGCTTGCCCTAAAGACAGCTACCCCTACCCAGGATAGATCTATTGGTTGACACAACGGCAGGACACCAAATGCTTAGCTTCATGGATGCCTTGGCTACAATTAGATCTTAATGCACGCGGTTGACCAAGAGCACACCTGCTTCATTACTGATAGAGGGACTTATCATTATTGAGTGATGCCATTCGGTTTGAAGAATGCGGGAGCCACTTACCAATGCCTAGTTAATGCCATTTTCAAAAATTAGATAGGTCGTAATATGGAGGTCTACGTTAATGACATGCTCGTCAAAAGTAAATTCTCCTCCGATCACTTAACGGACCTACGGGAGACCTTTCAAGCCTTGCGCAAATATAAGATAAAGCTCGATCCAGAGAAGTGCGCCTTCGGCGTTGGGTCGAGTAAGTTTTTGGGTTTTATGGTCAGCCACAGAGGAATTGAGGCCAATCTAGAAAAGATCAAGGCCTTGATCAAAATGCAGTTTCCGAGAATAGTAAAAAGGTTCAGCGGCTCACGGGCAGGGTAGCCGCCCTCAATCGCTTCATATTGAGGGCAACCGACAAGTGCCTTCCGTTCTTCAAGGTGCTTAGAAAGGCTTTCGACTGGAACACCGAGTCTGAGGAGGCTTTCCAACAACTAAAACAATGCATGGCAAACCTTTTCTTTCTCTCTCAAGCAATCCTAGGGGAGACCATCTTCCTTTACTTAGCCGTCTCCCGCACAGCAATTAGTGCCGCTCTCGCCAGAGAAGAAGATTCAGTCCAGCGTTCGGTTTATTACATCAGTTGCGCACTTCGAGGGGTAGAACAGAATTATCCTTTATTGGAGAAGATGGCCCTAGCTCTAGTCATCGCCTCCAGACGCCTTCGGCCCTACTTTCAAGCCCACTCCATAGTGGTTCTCACTGATCAACCTTTAAAAAACGTTATGCAACAACCAGACTCGTTAGGCAGGCTCATGTAGTGGTCTATCGAATTGAGCCGGTACGAAATCCCCTACCGACCGCGAATGGCCATCAAAGGCCAGGCTATTGCCGATTTTATCCTGGAATTCACCAATCTCACTCCAGACATAGCCTCCATATCAACACCCCCTATTCCTGACGTAGAGGACCCTTACTCCTGGACTTTTAGTGTTGACGGCTCATCCTGCAAAGAGGGTAGTGGAGCTGGCCTAATTCTTGCCACTCCAGAGGGAGAATACTTCAAGTGTGCTCTCCGATTTATGTTCGACGCAAGTAACAACGAGGTTGAATATGAGGCCCTAATAGCAGGACTGCGGTTGGCCAGAGACATCGGGGTCGATATCTCCGAGTGTCTAGCGACTCTCGGTTGGTCGTCGGGCAGATAACAGGCGAGTTCGAGGCCAAAGAGGAAACAATGCTCTCATATAGGGATATCGCTCTTCCCCTCACCCACCTCTTCAATAGTTTCCACATCAAGCATGTCCCTAGGGCAAAGAATTTCCAAGCAGATGCAATGGCACAACTAGCTGCAGCTGACCAATCTGACCTCCGCCACGGTGTCCGAGTTAAATAGCTTACCCATCTAACCGTTTCACCAGATCAAAAAGAGGTTCACTTGCTCCAGGACGAGCCTATCCCGTGGGCCCATGACATTATCTCATTTTTAGAACAAGGAGTCCTACCAGAGAATAAGCAAAAGGCCAATAAGATCTGGGCTCGGTCGTCCAACTATATTATTAACAAGGGTATCTTGTACAAACGGGGGTTTTTGCGACCATACCTGTCGTATCATGACCGACCAGTAATCCTAAGATTATCGAAGGCCTCTTAAAGAAATACATAATATTAGGGGCTAGAGGAAGCAAAATACAAACACACATCGTCCATTGAGTTGTGCAAACTTACATGAGACAGACAATATTTAAAATTTTTCTTTTTTTTATATACATTTATTATCACATCAGTCATGCATCAGTACATATATAAAAAGACAAAAGGGACTTAACCCTATATACAGAATAACCAAAAACTTAATCTTTAATCACATAGCCTCGGCATTTGACATATCCAGAACCTCTACGGGAGGCACATAAGTTGGTTGACAAGACAGAGTCCAGGTAGAAGCTCTACGGTCTGGTCATGGCCCTGATCACCTACATGCATATATAACACAATGAGCTAAAGCCCAGTGAATAACAACATGTAAAGAGGTTATGAATAATGTCCTTATTGTAATCCAAATCGTCTAATACAGCTCAAGAAAATAGGATCATCATTCATTAAGTAGAAGAACCATTTTAGAACAGAGAATAGTGTAACGCAGAAAATAAATACTTTTACTTAAACATATCTTTACAATAGTGTTACTCACAGATAGCTTCAGAGACAGAGTAGAAGGACCATAGCGCGTGACCTACACAAACACATAACAGATACACATTGAAACACAATATCACTTCCTTGATCAAACTTAACTTTTCTTGTCTTTTGCTATTTAAGTAATCTGAAGTTTTACTACGCTTATTCTTTCTTTATTCAAATGAATCAGATTCTCATTTTACATATTCTTTCATTACCAAATCTTTCTTTTCCAGACAAACTGATTTCTTACTTGGCTTCTTAATCAATTTCTACTAAATCAATGATTTCAAAATTTTTCTTCTTTTGTTCTATAAAACATAAAATTAAAGCTATAAAGATTTTAGGAGCATCTTTGCATTTAATTCACAATCAAACCAATTTTTGATTCTCAAATTCTAAATTTAGCCAAATTTAGCTTTAATTCATTTTCTTCATATCAAACCCAATTTTCAACCCACAAATTCTAACACATGAATTAAACTTTCAAAATATCATTCCAAAACTTAGGTTTAAACATGGCTTGTCTAAAAATATACAAACACTTAAATAATTAAGAAAACTTGATCATTTTTAAGCCATTTACCTATAAAACTCTTCTTCAAAGTCAATTATATATTCCATTGTATGGATCAAGTCTTCAAACAATTTTTGTTGGATGTAATTTATAGAGATTAAGTCAAGACTAATTCTCAAAATTGAACCCAAACTTAACAAATTTAAAGAATCATAACTCATATTCTTCAACCTAACTTAATTTAACAAAAAATCAAAAAAAAAAAAAAACTTAATTTAACATCCAAAACCCAAAAATCATTAATTGATATAATTATTCTCCAAATTCCTTCATCCTTTCATTATTTCTTTCCAATTACTTGAAATTGAACCCAATTATTTCTTAATTTCAGCTCTTAGCTAAATTATTTATAAAATCTAAGCTTCAATGTCTTACCCAATATCCAATTCTTAGAAAATCCATAAGATTAATTCCATAGCTTTCTTACTTTCAAGTTCAATTCCTAAATTCATCCAAATTATATACAATTAAACCTAATTTCTTTCTAGTTCCATAACTATAATCTCAAATCCTTCTCAATCTCAAGTATTCTAAAAAGATTCTATAAAAGCAAACCAAACATAATTAATTTCTAAATTAATCCCCAAAACCATGATTCTAGCTCAATTTCCTTCATTTTCTCCTAATTCCTTCCAATTGCAAGATATTGATTCTAAATTCATCTTTAATTTCAAGTGTAGTATAAAGATTTTACAAAAATCAAGCATGATTTCATACCTTGAACTTTAATCTCAAGAAGTTTAGTTGATTCCCTTTAATTCCATGCCTTTCCTAACTTTTTCTTCCATATTTCTTCTTCTTCTTGGACTCTTGAGTTACATTTCCAATACAAATCTCTCTCTCTCTCTCTCTCTCCTCTCTCTCTCTCGGTTTTCCTCTCTCTTTCGGTGCTCTCACTTTTTTTTCTTCATTCTTTGAGCTCACAATGCTTCCAACATACACACATGAACCCTTATATTGGTATGTATATATATGTATGTCTATTTGTTGCCTCAAAGCTTCTAGAATACACCAACACTCAGACTTCTCTACACACCCACATCCATATACACCCTCCAATTAGATTCTTTCCTAATTTAATTTATGTTTAGGATTAATTTGATTAAGCAATATTTAGTCTTACTAAATCTTGATTAACACATAATTAAATTAATCATAACTAATCACAAATCTCACATAATTTAATTAGCTTATTTGACTTCCTTTAAAGCCCGATTAATTATATTTAAATTTATTAGTCTGAATCAGATTTTTAATTAAACTCCCAAAAGACTCCAAATATCGAATTAAACTTATTTCCATATTCAATTTTAGTTTCTCACATCATCAAGGCCTTCCATTTTAGATCAAACTCAAAATCTTCGTCAATAAATTACATACTCTATTAAATACCTCATAAATAAGTTGTATTCATAATAATCTTAATTCCCAATTCTCATAACTTAATTAACTCCAATTCGGACCCACTTAATGAAATATCAATTTTACTAAACTGTATCGAATATTTAATGTAACTCTTATAGAGTCCGATACTTGAAATTAAAATAATTCAAGTCACCAATTATACCTTATTGAGCTATTTAGGTTTTCAATTTCTAATTCCAAAATAAATCCTCAATAGAATCATATATGAATTAGAATAATGGGCAATTAAAATTTAAATCTCTTTAATTAATTATGTGCTAATTATTATACGTGATGGGGTCATCACAATACCTCAGATGCCTAAATGCTGATCAAGCTACATACGTGATGCTAGAGATCCATGATGGGGTTTGTGGCAACCATTCTGGAGGACGATCTTTAGCCCATAAAATCCTTCAGACAGGCTACTTTTGGCCCACGCTTAACCAAGACACCATTGACTTTGTACTCAAATGTGACAAGTGCCAACGCTTCGCCAACATCCCTTACCCCCCTCCAACAGAGCTAATTACACTTAGCAGTCCCTATCCCTTCGCCAAGTGGGGAATCGATGTTGTAGGCCCCTTACTGACTGGATGGGGGTCAAGTAAAATTTGTCGTTGTCGCCATCGATTACTTCACAAAGTGGGTGGAAGCCGAACCCCTGACCAAGATTACCGAGTGGAATACCACCAGGTTTATTTGGCAATCTATTGTGTGCTACTTCGGGGTTTCGTAGGCCATTATCTCCGACAATGGCAAGCAATTCGACAATGCCAAATTCAGAGAATTTTGCGGCGAGCTCAACATTAAAACCTACTTTTCTTCCCCTGGCCATCCCCAAGCTAACAGCCAAGTAGAAGTCACCAACTGCTCTCTGTTGAAAATTATCAAGACTAAGTTGGAGGCCGCCAAGGGACTCTGGGCCTATCGAACGACAGCCAGAACCTCCATTGGAGAGACCCCTTTTCGCTTAACATACGGTGTCGAGGCGGTTATCCCCGTTGAAGTTGGCCTACCTACCCCCAGGCTCACTCTAACCGATCCACAACTGAACGAAGAATCGCAAAGGGCCGACTTGGACCTCATTGAAGAACTACGAGAAACAGCCGCCGTCCGATTGGCCTCATACTAGTAGAAAATGAGGTAACATTATAATCGTCGCGTTCGACCCAGGGAATTTGCAGTAGGTGACTTAGTCCTACAAGAAGTCACTTTTGCTACTAAAAACCCGACCCAAGGAAAGCTTGCTAGTAAGTGGGAAGGCCCTTACATTGTCAAATCCAGACCGCGGCCAGGCACTTATCGTCTGCCAGATATGGAAGGCAAAGACCTCCCTCACCCATGGAATGTAGAGCACTTAAAGCGGTATTTCCAGTAAAATGGAACCTCCCTTAGTTGTTTTGATTGCACTGCTCAGCCCACCTGTTTATTTCTATTTTTCATTTCAATACAATGTACACGCTTTCAGCGACATTTCTGCATACCAATGACATTGTTATTCCCTCTCCTTTACTGGTGTTGAACAATTCGCACAAGACTGAGCCCAGCAAAGTGTCAGCCAGACTAAGCTCTCCAAGCCTCAGCAAAACTGAGTTTAAAAGAGCTCAACCAGATTAAGCCTAGCAAGCCTCAGCCAGACTGAGCCCAATAAAGAAGCTCAGCCAAACTGAGCCCAGCAAAGCCTCAGCCAGACTGAGCTCTCCAAGCCTCAGCAAAACTGAGTTTAAAAGAGCTCAGCCAGACTGAGCCCAATAAAAAGCTCAGCTAGACTAAGCCTAGCAAGCCTCAGCCAGACTGAGACCAATAAAGAAGCTCAACCAGACTGAGCCCAGCAAAGCCTCAGCCAGACTGAGACCAACAAAGAAGCTCAGCTAGACCGAGCCCAGCAAAGCCTCAGCCAGACTGAGCTTTCAAAGCCTCAGCAAAACTGAGTTTAAAAGAGCTCAGCCAGGTTGAGCCCAATAAAGAGCTCAGCCAAAATGAGCCTAGCAAGCCTCAGCCAGACTGAGCCTAATAAACAGCTCAGCCAAACTGAACCTAAGGAGCTCGGCTAGATTGACCCAAGCAAACGCTAGTTAAGTCACAATCAAAATTAAGCCCACCATGTCTTTCAATTACTGCATGATTTGGGCAAATTTTCCATTCATACATTCAATTTTTATACAAATCATATCTTTTTATAACAAGGATTGCTTTCACAGCCCCAAAAATAATTCTCTCTTCTTTCAAATAAAACAATAGGCAACACAGTTCACTTTTACAAAAGACAAAACAGAAGCAACAACAATTTATTGCTCCACCAACTAACAGAACAAGCCCTTATCATTCGACGCAAAACTTTGTACAAATTCTAAAAATTCTCTACACAAGCACAAGTTACATATTTACAAAAGCAACTTACAACCAAAAAAAGTTTGTACGACTGTTTGACAGCACAACTACGTCCTCATTCCTCCCCACTGGATACAAAATCTTCTTTCTTAATACCCTTATCTAGGGGGGTCTGCGCGATATCTCCTTCTCTAGGCCTCAGGAGCTTGGCATTGATGTCTGGGAACAGCTTTGCCGTCCTCTGTTAAGAACTCACCTACCCACTATCCCAGTACAAGCTCAGTTCATGCTTATAATAATCTGACCGTTGAAAACTCTCGATTATTTCTCCTTTAGTCTACCCCTCCACCAATTCGGCAACACCCACGCTTGACGGCCCAGCGCTACCCTCCACTTCCCTAGCTAAGCTCCTCGCCACAGTTGCGTCGACTATCATTTGAAACTCAGCGGATAGCTTAAACTGTTCCACCGCAACAGTGCACAGATCTGGGTAGGCAACCCTCTCAGACGCCATCATCCTAGCCAACTCAGCTGACTTGGCCCTTTCTTCCTCCAAGGCCTTTGCCAACTTTGCCCCGTGCGTTCGCCTCTTCCTTCTCTTTCAGAGACACCTCGCGTAGTTCTTCATTGTTGACTAAGGCTTCCTCCAATCTCTCATTTGCGGTCTCACAAGCCTCCTGGCTTGTTTGGGCTCGTCTCTGCTCCGTAGCCAACTCTGTTTCCTTTTCGCCCAACTGCACCTTAGCCTCTGCCAGCTACACCTTAGTTTCCTCCTTCACTTCATTGGCTCGTCCCGCAACGAAGCCCTGAACTACAACCAACACCTCCATTTTTTTGGCCTTCTGCGCATGCTTTAAACCTTGGTAGCAAGCACTTCGTGCCGCTTTCCACCAGCGCACAGACTCCACGTTTGCCCTTTCCAGCTCTTCTTGGGCTTTCTCCAACTGCGCTTTTAGGGGGTCCATCTCCATCTTTGTCCCTATGCCCTTCCCTACCAACACGGTTGCTAGTGTCAACGATTCCATTTGAGCTGAGCAGAATGCTCTTATCAGGTTAGCCTCTCCAAACCTAGAGACATCTCTGACTGCTGCATCTTCTATCGTTTGCAGCAAGTGCTCTGTTGTCACTCGCGCATTACTCAACACGTTGGTAGGCTCCTCCCCTCTGTTGGCGACAGCCCAACTACTGCTCCTAAATGGCGCGCAACCGTTTTCTTAACTCCAGCCACCGCGCTTGGTTGGGCAGAGCTCTTCTCTTCAACTTTCCTCTCTGCTACACTCTTTTTCTCTCTCATTCCCTTTGGCGCAAGCACATTGCTGGTCTTTTCTTCCCGTGCCTTTCCTTCGTCCCTTTCAACATCCTTATCACCTCCACCTTACTTCTCTCTTTTAACGGGTCTACTAGCGCCTTCAATGGCTAAAAAATACTCAGGTTCTTGTCTACCAACGATTTAGGCCTTGGGCGTGCCATCCTTTCCACCACTGCCTTCGGCGCCGATCCCAATTCTTTTTCCTTATACTTCTCTGCCGCGACCAGGATCCTCTTCTCCTTTGCCTCCTACCCTTTCCTTCTTGTCTCCACCTCCTCAGAAGTCGAATCTTCCTCCGCAGGCTCTAGACCCAAGCCCAGAGCAAATAGAGCAGAGGGCTTCACCAAGTCGTCCCATTTCACCCCCTCCCTATCCTTCCACTCTCTCACCTACTTCACCCTCCCCTTAGCTTCCGCATCTAATTTCAGTTCCAGCGACTTTGTAGGAACTTTCCACATCGTCCGCACCTCTCTTCCGCCATTCTTTGACACAAAAAACCACTTCGTTCGCTAGCCCTTTACAGATGAGGGCAATTCGGTGACCAACCCCCTACTAGCCACCGCCTGTTGCGTTACCCAAGTCTCCTGTTGGCCTGAGGCCTTGTAACATGAGAAAAATTCCTCCACCGTCATCGCTTTTCCATCGGTCGCTCTTGGCCAGGAAATCGCGCATGCTAACACGATCTTCCACGGATTAGGCATCAACTAGCCAGGCACCACCTCGGAACACCTCTTCATAAAGCGTAAACTCCAAAGGCCTCACATCCGATGCTCTCTCTTTCGCTGACGGTAGCCTCAACTCCATCTCCGCTAGAATCTGTTATTTCAACTGCAATTCTTTCAGGTCCTCCAGCGTCAGCATCGATTTATTTGCCTTGGTGTGCTAGTGGCCGGGGGCCCTTTGACTCACAGGTTGAACAGCCGATATCATTGCCATTGACATAGGTCGTGGTGGTTTATCCCCCCCCCTTTTCCCCTAACCTGCCCACCCTATATTCCTCCCCCAGGGCAATGCCATCGTCATCTCCCAAGCGTCAAGTGTCAGCGCCAGGGTTCTCTCTTGTGCCATCCCGCTCATGTTCCTGTAAATCGCTTCGGTCGCAGGGGTAAGACACCTCGCAACGTGCAACAATGGTGAGTCACACAAAATGAACAAGGTCAGCTTTGGGATCCCTCGATTTCTCGCTATTAGATACGTAAATCACACTAACCCGAACGCCTACAGTTTGCCTAGGTTCCACAGACTGCAATTGAACTTCGCCAGTTTAAAACCCAACTTTGAAATCCAATTTTGAAATCCCCCACTCTAAACAACCCTTTCTCCTTCCCTTACCCGTATCATATTTTGATCCAACGGTACTGATCACCTTACGTGTACTCACGCGTTACGCCGCCACCATTAACTCCCTTTTCATTTCCTGTCTTTTCCTTTTCACATCATCACGTGCATTTCTGACCCTCGAGCCCCATGCCCATTAATGGCCCTTTTTTGGTCTTCCCTTACGTTCGGCCACCTTTGCGGTCAGCCAGTCTGACTGTCTTCCTTTATGCTCAACCACCTTCGCGGTCGGCTAGCCTGACGGTCTTCCCTCACGATCAGCCACCTTCGCGGTCTGACAGTCTTCCCTCACGCTCAGCCACTTTCGTAGTCAGCCAGCCTGACAGTCTTCCCTCATGATCGGCCACCTTCGTGATCGGCTGTAGCTCGGCTTTTTCGTGCCCCCTTTCGGAATTTTAAAAGAAAGCCCTACAGTTCGGACTCCTGCGGTTCTGAATCTAATCTCACAAGTGCAATGTGAAATTGATAAACACCAAAGAGTCCAAATCTGACAAATCTTTTGGAAAATCAATTTTGAATCAATTTGCCAAAAATGGACTGTTTTGCCAGATATAGAGTTGCCACCTAAATATTTTATTTTGAGGAAATTTAGGAAACCCAAGACTCATGCTAAAGGCCACATGTCCGTCATCACCAAGATTGTCTCGGTTCGGGAACTTAGGTACGAGCGGGGAAGGTCATGAATTGAGCACCCTCGCTCGCTCGATCAAAGATCGGTCTCTACTAATCATGATATGATTTTTATCAACATTATATGCTCTTGTTCTGGTTTGTTAGGCTAGCATTTACTATGTGATGTGTGCATACCAGGAATAGACTAGTTTGCCCAAATTGGAACAATTCAATTTCATGTTTGTTTTCCGAAGAGGGTTTGATTTTACCACTTAACAAAGTGGGCTTAAAGTTTGTGAATTTGCCATTTGACAAAGTGGGCTTAAACGTACATTCATTGAATCATTCCAATTCAAGAAATAATCCTTTATCCACAGACATTCAAACAATTTAACAAGTAAGCACTTAGCCTCATGGCAAGCATGCTAGTCATGGCAGTCACTCACACTCATGCAAGTATACTAAAGTATTAAAAACTCACCTAGTACTCCAAGCTAAGATAAAACAAAAGAGTTAGAAAAAATATGCATGATACCTAACTATATAAGATGGCTAATGCAACACATGCAAAATGCAACTAAAATAGGCTCGGCTACTTAACATGTTATTTGCAACAATTTCATAGCATGTGTTTAAACATGTATTCAATGAGGTATTGAAACGACAATGCAATTAGAATGATGAATCGAGCCTCGGTGCATGCAATACAAATGAATGGATACAAACATGCGATATGCTAATTGAAACGTGATGCCTCTAATCTAACCATCAAAAGCGGATAAATAAAAGAGAGAAAGACGTGGGGTTGGAAGACATACACATTATTACATTACGCTCTCATGAAGGAGAGTCCGAATGAATAAACTAAGCTAACTAGCTAATTATTATAAACCGAATAAATAGCTAAACTAATTAACTAATTATTACAACACTTAAATTAACTAACTAGTAAGCTAACTAATTAAATAATTACAACACAAGTGTAAGTAAACTAAGTAATTACACTAGCAATTAACTACTTTGTCTCAGGAAATGAGGGATGTGCTTGCGCATGCTCGGATTCCACCCGAAAAGACCACCATTTTGCTCCCAAATGCCTCTGTTTGCACAATTGAACATTTCCAGAACAACTTTGCTCCACCTTACCAACACTTTGCTGAGATTTGCATTAGTGGCCAGCCGGCCACTGGTAAAGATTGTCGGCCACTTGCCGGCCATGAAAATGGACTGCTGGCCATCAAAGGTGGTCTGCCGGCCACCTGCCGACCGCTAATGCACAGGTTCATCTTGCGGCAATAGAGGACAAACAGAGCATATACAGGGTATTTCAAGGGTTTGTTTGCATAACTCACCCCTCCATTTCATGAACAAATCCAAGGAGTTGTGAACTTAAGTCACAAACCACTAACTTAAGCAATTTCATTGCATGATGGCTTGTGACTCAAGACGTGCAAGCTCAATAAATGCAAAACAAGACACAAGCCTCCTTCCTTTCATGAAAGATCAAGGGAAGAAGTTGACCTTGGAGATTTGGATCATTTTATCACTACCAAGTATGAAATGGTCTAAGTTCCATGTGTTCAATTAACGTCCGATTGAACACATCCAAATATTATCTTGCTCACTTTTAGTCCCAAGTTTTAGTTACTTATTTTAATTTATCAACCATTCTTTTATCCAATTAAGTCCATTGGGTGAATTAAAGTCCTCTAATGGAAAGAGGGCTCAAAACACAAGTTGCTTTGGGTATGAAAGAGTCATCATACTGTTGGTAATGAACTCCCTAAGGGATTAAACCATTAAGTATGAAACCTCAATTTCAGACTTGGGCAAGCAAGTGATTTGAAACCACTTTCAAAGCAAAATTAAAAGCCAAGAAAGAAGGGAGGTTGCAGAGATTATGCTTGCTGAAATTAAGTGAGAAAAAAACAAAACCAAAGCAATCAACTCAAACAAGTGGTGTTTAAAGACCCAAAACACCAAGCTTGTGAGGACTATTACATTAGAAGTATACAAAACAAGACTCAAATGACTTGACCAACCCAAAATAGAGTTATAATAGTCCAAATCAGAGGCTAAAACATGCTGAAATTAAGCTAAAACAAGCTAGAAAAATAAACTAAAGCATGGCACAACCTAGGCTAGCAAACAAGACATAAGGAGGGGAGGCTAACCCCTCTAAATTTGGACTTCAAAATATGATTTTCACCACTGAAAATGCTCTGAAAATCAGTGTTTAAAAGTTTGGAAAAAAATAGTTTGAAAGTGGGAAACAAATGTGGGAAGGCCTTACAAATAAGGAATAAAGAAGGGTGAGTCACCCCTTAACCTCAAATGTCCTAAAACCACCAATTTCAGCCCACAAAAATAGAGTTTTTTATAGCCCAAAACCAGCCCAAAATTAGTAGGAAAAGATAGAAAAACAAGTATGCAAAGCAAGGTAAAAAGACAAGTATTATACCTCTTGAAGCAAAGATCAACTCTAGGCAATAATTCAAGCCAAAACTAACTTCAAGAGCTCCAAGAAGGCCTCAAGGAACCTCAGCTCAAAGATGATCAACTTTGGTTAAGGGTGTATAGGCAAAAGTGTAGGAATTGTAGGCAAAAGTGTAGAGAATTTGTAGAGAGAGGAAAATTTTTGAGTTCAAAATTTTCTAACCTTGCTATAAGAGAGAGTGGGTCCCTATATATAGAAAACATGAAATTCCCTCAAGGAGATCCAGGCCTACACGTGGGTGAAGTTGGATGCATCTGTGCAAACAGCTGGCACAGCTGGCATAAAGTATCTGCAAAACACACTGGTGGCCGGCAAGCCACATTAGTGGCCGGTAGCCCAAAAGTGATGGTCGGCAGGCTGTAGGGATGGCCGGTAGGCCACCAGAGGTTGTAGGCTGGAAAGACCAAGGCATGGTCCAAAAATGAGGCAACAAGGATATAGGGTTTGAAAGGCTCAAAGTTGTGGCGTTCCGCTGAGGACTTCGAGCACTTGGCGAGCAAACAGACTCATTATCAGGTGTGCATGCGAGGACATCCAAGTCGTAAGGGCCGTCAAAAATGGAATGTCTACAGTTGTCCCTCTTTGATAGAACTCGGAGTCATGAAATGACGTGAGTGAATGTCAAAACCCGAAGACGACCCATTTTGACAAGGCCGTAAGGCTTGGATAAACAATCAATACATAAATAAATGGTTGCGCCTATAGGCTGCCTACGTATCCCTTTGCAAGGAATCAACCCAGCATAGTTCTGGGGCAAGATGCAAATGATATACACAATGCAACTTTGAAGGTTAGACTTATACGCCATGTGAAGCCGACTAGTTTGAAAACTTATGATCATGCGAGATGATACGATAAGCAATAATAAATGCGATAAGCAAGAATGAATACAATAAGCAAGATAACAACACATGAATGAACAGCTTCAAGCTTAAAGAAGATAAAACCACACTCTAACCATGCCAAAGCAAGAGACGAGGAAAGAAGACATCGCCTGGTTGCATTTCATGCATCCTGAGAAATTGAGAAAACTATTCGAGGTTGCGTTTCACACGTTTCGAGATAAAACCCATCCAGGGCCGCGTTTCATGCGTCCTGAGAAACAACCACTTAGACATGTACTTTGTACGTCTCAAGGTAAAACCCGTCTAGGGCCGTGTTTTACGCGTCTTGAGAAACAACCACTCAAGCGTGTACTTCGTAATCCCGAGGTAAAACCCGCCCAAGGCCGCGTTTCATGCGTCCTGAGAAACAACCACTCGGGTGCATACTTTGTACGTCCGGAGCTAAAACCCACCTAGGGCTGCGTTTCACGCATCCTGAAAAATAACCACTCAGCCGCGTACTTCGTACGTCTCGAGGTAAAACCCGCCCAAGGCCGTGTTTCACACGTCCTAAGAAACAACTACTCAGGCTCGTACTTTGTACGTCCCAAGGTAAAACCACAGAGAGGTATGCGATATATGCACGAAAGTGAACAAGTGCGATAGATGCACAAAGTGAAGAAGTGTGATAGATGTACAAAGTGAAGAAGTGCGATAGATGCACAAAGTGAACGAGTGCAATAGATGCACAAAGTGAACAAGTGCGATAGATGCACAAAGTGAATGAGTGCGATAGATGCACAAAGTGAACAAGTACAATAGATGCACAAAGTGAATGAGGGCGATAGATGCACAAAGTGAATGCGTGCGATAGATGCACAAAGTGAACAAGTGCGATAGATTCACAAAGTGAATGAGTGCGATAGATGCACAAAGTGAATAAGTGCAATAGATGCACAAAGTGAACAAGTGTGATAGATGCACAAAGTGAACAAATGCGATAGATGCACAAAGTGAGTGCGATAGATGTACAAAGTGAATGAGTACGATAGATATACAAAGTGAATGAGTGTGATAGATGCACAAAGTGAACAAGTGCGATAGATGCACAAAATGAATGAGTGCGATAGATGCACAAAATAAATAAGAGCGATAGATGCACAAAGTGAACAAGTGCGATAGATGCACAAAGCAAATACGTGGGTTTTCCTACTGAGACACACAGAATTTCATCCGAAACTTCTCTGAATAAACCGTACATACAATACCGTGCATTTCTTTGAATGAACCGTATATACAATATTGTTTGCCTATGTAAGAAAGAAACTTAACGAGTGCGATACAGTAAGAATGCATGTTCCATGCAATACAAACAACCAAGATACAATGTTAATTGAAGGCATGTTCTATGCGAGAAACAAAAGCATATAAAATAAGAGCGGAAACATATTCTATGGATGATTCATGACGAATGCAAGACGCGCATGCAACATATATGTGAAATGCATATCTTACGCAACAACGTATGTGAAATGCATATGCTATGCAACAAAGTGACATGCATGTTTTACGTAACAAAGTGAAATGCATATTCTACGCAAGGTACAAAAGCATAATTTGACAAAAACAAATTCTATAGCAACTTCCGATTTACCTCTCGGAAGAGTTACAATATGTTAAAAGGATACACCTCGTTCATATTGACAAGTGACGAACATCGTGCACCAAAAACACAGTTTTGAGCTTTCGTAGAGACAATCTGAACCAAACAGTGAACTATCCCTACACTTCTTGGAAACCAAGGACACAAAACAGCATCAGGACCCCAAAGGAGGCCACTGGCCACCGGCTGGCCACAAGAGGAGGCCGCCGGCCATGTACCGGCCACAGGTGAACCTTGTCGGCCACAAATGGGCCTTGTCGGCCCCATGCTGGCCAACGATGACAGATCGGGGGTTTTTGGTCTTTTGCGCACGGGTCTTTAAGTATAGGACACGAGGGCTCATTTCCTCACTTCCTCATATCCAAAATTCCTCCCTTTCTCTCTCTAGACACTTCTTCTCTCTAGATTTGTGTTTTCTACGCGTTTTCCAACGCCCCATGTGAAGTTGATTCGCTAAACCCTCTTTGTTTCCTCCGCTTTGAACCGATTGAAATTTGATCTCGATGTTTTTTCTTGAAGGTTCACCACTTAAGGCTTGTTCCCCTCAAGTTTCTCTTAGGTTTTGTGCCTTTTCCTGGGCTTCGACTTTTTCTTCCATTTTCTTTCTCATGGGGTTGACTTTTTCCAAGTTTACCCTCTTTTCGGCATTTTTCTTCGCTTTTTCACCTACTTTGCATCCATTTTCAGATGGCGGATGAGTCGCCATATGACGGGGCTCCTCCAGAGATTCCCCTTGTACTTCCACCTGTTCCTGAGGTAATAAAGCTAGCAGCTGATCATGAGGCAGACCTTGAGGCAGAGTTCGAGCCTGAGGCCGAGCCAGAGCCGCTATCGTTGAGGATACGTCCTTTCGATCCAGATAGATACCATCCCCAGACATATATCCTGCCTACTAGAGGCATCAGACACTTCACTAAGTTTGCTCGCGGTGCATCAGAGGACCTCCTGCTGTGGGAGTCGGCTTCTCACCTGTCAGCCATTGCCGTTGAGGTATGAACTCTGTTTTCGTGCATTTTTGCCTTTCTTTACTTGCATTTCTTACACTGCCTTTTATTCGACTATAATATCATCTCTGCTTTTATCTAATCCATCTATTCTTTATCTGTTACATCTATTCTCTACCGCAAGGCGAGTCTTGCGCTTTCAGAGGGTACGGTGCTACGACTGCCCGAGACTGGTATGACGAGCTCCCCGTTGGAGTTCGCGATATCATAGACGAGGTTGGCTTTGGCCTATTCTGCTTTGGCCTAACTCGAGTTATCGCGAGCCATCCTCTCTTGGGAGCGCTCGTAAAGAGATGGTGGGACACCACTAACTCCTTCCACTTTTCTACTACAGGAGAGATGACGATGACTCCCTATGACTTCACCATGATCACCAGCCTAGACGTAGGGGGCGATCCGATCCCTCTCGATACAGACATGGAGGAGTGAGAGGTGACCTGGTTCGAGTTGCTGGGGGCGCATCCATCCATATACCGGACAGGGATGGTCAGATATACCTGGTTCACCGAGCGATTCAAAGGAACTGAGCTCGAGACGATAGAGGAGACTGAGCAGTACGCTAGGGGCTTTTTGATGTTCGTCTTCGGTACCACCTTGTTTTCAAATAGGTGGAACACCGTCGGCTTATATCTGCTGAGTGCTCTGGTGACCCTTCATCGGGTTCGTTTTTATGATTGGGGCCGGAGCTGGTCTCGCCACGCTATATGGATACACGAGCTTGACCTCCCGCCTGAGAGGAGACTTGATCGGAGGCTACTGGCGAGCCTGGGAGGTATGCATCTCAGTTCCCTCTTAGCACTTTACATTTTCTGCTTTACAGTTTCTACTTTATATCTGTTCAACACCTGTGCTTTCTGCTTTGCACTTTTTACATCTGTTCATACACTGTACTTTCTGTTTTGCACTTTCTGCATCTGTTCATACTGTATTGATCACATATCACTACATTTTCTTTATAGTTATGGATCTATGCATATTTTTCGACTCTCGCCCCAGAGCCTATAGAGGAGCTCCCATTGGCAGTCCCCTACTTGCGAAGATATGACGGTTGGCTCCAACGTAGGACCCGCGAGCCCTTCACATTCTTCAGACATTACTTCGACACGGAAGCTGCCCATGAGGTAACTCGAAACACAGTCATTTTTGCTTTAAAACTATTCTGATTCACATTTAGTAACTAACAACAACTAATAATTTGTACAACCTTTATTTGTAGATCATGTGGCAGGCATGGGCTATGATGCCAACGGGGATTCGGGACCAGTATGCTAGGGCCTAGGCCACTTCCCGCTATCGCATTCTACTTGAGGGCCCAGTTTGCTGGGCCTGGTTCTTGGGCGAGCGGTTCGTGCGCCAGATTGTGGGCCTGCCTGACCCGATTATTCCGATGGCTCCACCAGAGTCCATGCGATCAGCAGATGGCCTATCCATTGCAGAGGTCATTTAGTTTATGGTAGGCCTAGATGCTGACTATTTTCGAGTAGAGGGTGACTATGCGGCCTTCATCTAGACACATCTGATGCCACCCTTGACCGGTGCTCGTGGAGGTGAAGAGGCGATAGCTCCTACTGTGCGAGAGGCGCCTAAAGTGACCAGAGCTCCTACTATGCTAGAGGCGCCTAGGCGCCCATGGTATGAGGGTTTCCCAAGTGAGGCAGAGGATTAGTTGGCCAGAGCTTCCTACTACGCTGACATGCTGGCGACATACTGGGGATGCTTACTAGGTTCCGATTGAGCCTGCAGCGGCTGGACACGAGCTTGTCGGGGTTCGAGGCCCGACTCAGGTATGAATCACACTTTACATTTCGCACTCCACATTTCATTTTAGATATGTTTACTGCGAACACTGATCATTCAAATACATTTGCAGGCATCTATCGGGTACACAGGAGACGCTCTCAAGCTGATAGCCTCGTTGATGGGGATGGTACAGAGGAGGGAGACGTTGCTTGGTCTCTATGGTATCCCGGTCAGTTCTTCAGTTTGCACTCCAGGCATCAAATTTCCACTGACACACTGACACTGACACTTCAACTGAAAACTTCCCAAACTGCACTGATACATTGCATCTAACACACTGCCCTCACATATTGTATCATACGCTGTATTTGATTTCTTCGTACATACATTCTGCATACTATGCTTACATCTGATACACATACTATAGCTGATATGCTGACAACTGTCTTTTCAGATCCCACCCATACTGATGGCACTAGCGACAGCTGCAGCACCAGTAGTGCCTCCTCCAGCAGCAGAAAGAAGAGAGAGACAGGCTCCAGCATGCGGTCGAGGCAAAGCTAGGGGCGCCCGAGATGAGAGCGGTCCTTCAAAGCCCATTCTGAGTGGTGATGATGCTGAGACGAGCGACTCTGAGGAGGTAGTGAGTCAACATTCAGAGTCATCTGAGCGTGGAGACGATGTTGGGTCGGGTTCCGAGAGTGGAGGTGACAACGTTGAGGAGGGCTCTAGAGCAGAGAGCGGAGATGACATCGGCTTAGGTTCTGGTTCAGGTTCTGCTTCAGACAACAGAGCTGATGGAGACAGTGCCCCAGAGTCTTCTCCTCCAAGGAAGAGGACGAAAAGTGCCTCTAGAGCCTGAGGCTACTGGCGCTGATTTGTTGTATTTTTTTTTTTTTAGTTTCTTTTTGTTTATAGCATTAGCACATTGTATAGCTTCAAACAGGTTTCATTTTTTGTTAAAACTTGTACTTCTCTGTTGTAAAAACCATGATCGGAATAAAAGTAGTTTTTTTATGAAAAGTGTTATATTTTGCATCATGAGCACCATATAACATGAAATAGACATGGAATCGAAGTGGCCAAGATAACACTCTTGATTGAAACAAAATCTTAATCGGGTAATGAACTGACCAACAACTGAAATACAAAAAGTAATATACAACTCGATAAACAAAATAACATACAACTCGATAAAGCAAAAAACAACGCAACAATAACTTAAATACAAATAACAAACTTGCTAAAGCCGAAAAGACTCAAAACAAGACCTTAAAACACTCGAAGATCAAAACAAAACATATGCTTCCAGTGTTGCTCAACACACAGGTGGACAACAAGTTAGAGTGAGAGAATGCCGATCACAAATAGAGGTTTCCAGCCACATGCCGACCATGAGAGGTGGCCAATGTCTTTTGCCGGCCACCTGCCGGCCATAAATGCAAAGGACCCCCAAGTTGTTGACATCTCGCTTCCACTCACTGCCTTATCTTCTACAAAAGGTTGAGCTTCATGATTTTTTCATTTCAGCTACAAATTCCTCACAAATGGAACCATTTTTCACCGAAAAACTCTCGGATTGGATTGTGACTTTAGACGACTCAGAAAAGGTAAATTTCTGGGGTTTCGGCATAAATGCGTTTTTCTCGCTGAGCCGTTCTCCACTTTGTTTTCTGTTCTTTCACATTGCGGCTAGATGCTGGAACCCGATTACACATGTCTTTAGCTTCGGGGGATAAGAGATATGCCCGACAATCAAAGAATTTCAGGTGCTAATGGAATCCTGGCGCGATGAGGAAATCATACCTCAGTCCCGTTTTGGCCACATCCAAACTTTGGGACAGATGTGTGGGCTCACTCTACATGAGGCTCGATCCTTGGTTCATAACGGAGAGCTGCATATTCCTAACCTGATTCACCAAATTTCTGACTCCGGTGACCGAGGTAACCTTCTTTGGCGGAGTTTTCGGCAACACGCCCTCTGCTTATGTATCCTGGCTCATTTCCTTCTTGCCCTTAGTTTCAGCGGGTCTAGCATTCGGCTAATTGAAGTGGCCCAATGGTTGAAAGAAGGCAAGAGTTGCATTGGCTTGGTGCTGACCGAGACTTTGATGGGCCTAGACACCTTTCACTGGCGAGAGACTAGCAAATTCGCAGGGAGTCCACTGCTTCTTCAGGTAATGTTTCCCACCCTTTCTCATATGTGTTTCTCACATCACTTGGCACTCATGCTTTGTTTTTCTTTCAAAGCCCTTTTCTTACTTTTCTCTCAACATACATCTCTCTATTCTTTGATCTCTCTTTTTTTTGATCCCTTCCCATGTGTGGCTAATGGATAAGTTGAAGGTTGTAGACTCTTGCCCTGAGTACTCAGCTTGAAGCTAGCTACAACATGACTCGACAACCTGGCATATGGCTGATCGGCCTTATACACCGTGTATTCTACTTCCTTTTTTGGTTCAAACGTCAGTTTGAACATGATCAGACTCGCCTAGAGGAGGGGGTAGAGTACCTGGTTTCATTCCCCATCTGAGGTTCACACTTGGCTAGGTACCTCACTATTTGGAGGACAGGAGAGCTTTTGGCCCCTGCCCTAGTTTCAATTGTGCCCTTTCTAGCGAGTGCCTGGCTTGGCTCGAAGATGAGGCACGAACTGGGCCCACTTTGGCATCAGAAGCTTCCATAAGCACGAGCGGGGGACGCAGGAGCACCTGACTCATCTATGCCCCTAGTTTATTGCTTTGATATTTCTTTTCATGTTTTTTTTTTCTTCAATGTAATAAAAGCAACTTTGATTTGTATCGAGAGTTAGAGAACTTTGTATTAAAATCAATGAAATTAAAGTTATGGGTACTGAAAGTTTTCCTTTTGGTCCAATAATGGTCCAAGTTGTAAAAGGTAAAATTTGAACAAAATCAACTTTTATTAAAACTTTTCAAAACCATTTTCGAAAAAGGATCTCCACTTGACACACACAGAATCAATCCTCGAGAGGTACAACCTCGAATCCAAAGATTAAAAATTGCCCCTTGACTGAACAACACTGCTCAACGTTGTAACTAGCTTTTCTCTCAGAGTATAGATCACAATCGAACTTTCAGGTAAAGAACAGACAAAGATGACCTGATCAAACACACGGATAGGACAGTTGAGTTGGAGGTGTTTACGGCTGGACTTCAAGATGAAGTTGCCTACGTATTCCAAAGATGAGAATCAGGCCTTACATAGTTCGGTTCGAGTTCACTCGAGTATTAACTCTCTCATTTTGCGCTCTAACTCTTGCCAAGGCCGCCCTTTAGGGTTTTCAACTTTGCGAGCTCAGTTTTTATTTATTTCTAATTTTTGTGCTCTAACTTTTGCCTAGGTCGCCTTTCCGGGTTTTTGGCCTAGCGAGCCTCTCAGGGATAGTATTTCTTCAACTTGTCCATGTTGATCGGTTAGGAAAATTCTAGGCCATCCAGGTCCATGAGAATAACATCTCCACCCGACCAAATAGTCTTGATGATGTAAGGACTAGTCCAATTGGGTCTGAAATTCCCCCAAGGGTCATAGATGGGAGCTCGGTTGTCTTTCAGCACCAAATCCCCCTCTTTGAGGTTCTGGGACTGAACCTTCTTGTTAAAAGCCCTAGCAATCCTGCGTTGATAACCTTGAACATGGTACAATGTTTTCAGCCTTCTCTTATCAAACAACATCAGTTCTTCAAACCTGCTCTGCTGCCAGTCCGCCTCTGCTATGTGACACTCAGCCATAACTCGTAGCAACGAGACTTCTATTTCGATTGGCAGAACAGCTTCCATCCTATAGACAAGAGAATAAGGAGTTGCCCCTATAGACATCCGGATTGAAGTTCTGTAGCCCCAGAGTGCAAATGGCAATTTATCTGGCCAGTCCTTATAGGTCTCAACCATTTTCTGCAAAATATGCTTGATGTTCTTGTTGGTGGCCTCAACAGCTCTGTTGGTTTGCGGCCTGTATGTAAATGACTTATGGAAAGCCACATTGTATTTCTCCAACAAGTCTATCACTTCTTTCTTGAAATGGGAGCCATTATCTGAAATGATCTTGTTCGGGACTCCATAACGGCAAATGATGTTGTTTCGGATGAACTTAGCCACATGCACTACTTTCAACACTGCGTAGGACTGAGCTTCCACCCACTTTGTGAAATAATCAATTGTCACTAGAATGTAGTCATGCCTATTTGACCCTTTTGGTGTGACTGTGCCGATGACATTAATTCCCCAGACTGAAAAAGGTCATGGTGAAGTCATGCTGTATAGTTTTGACGGCGGGATGTTCATGCGATTAGCATGGATTTGGCGTTTGTGGCATTACCGAACAAAACCAATACAATCCTCTTCCATGGTAGACTAGTAGTAACCTTGCCTGAGAATCTTCCGGGCTAACATTACTCTGTTCATGTGCGCTTCACACTCTCTCCCATGGATGACCTCCATTAGGTGCTTTGACTCCTCTTCTTCGACGCATAACTTGTGCAGTCCCAGATGACCTCTCTTGTACAATCTGCCTCCACAGATGATAAATTGAATGGCCATCCACCGTATTGCCCTCTTGTCTTTGGCATTTGCCCCTGGTGGATAAACCTCATTTTCTAAGAAGTTCCATATATCATAGTACCAAGGGTTTTGATCTTACGCTTCATCTATTGCGGCGATAGTTTCGTAAGCCGGCGTATATCTTTGCTCAATGATAATCAGATGCATCCAGACTCTGAGCGGGATGTCTATCATAGAAGATAGAGTTGATAAAGTATCAGCGAACTTGTTGTTCTCTCTTAGTAGATGCATGAAAGTCAGCTTTTCAAACCTAGGAATCAGAACGTCCAGGGTCTGGTGATAAATCTTATCTTTTCTTCTTTGACCTTTTAGTCTCCGTTTGCTTGAGAAACAACTAGATTCGAGTCCCTGATAACATCTAACCTTTTTGCCCCTAGTTCCAGGACGGCTTCCAAACTAGCGATACAAGCCTCATATTCTACTTCGTTATTGGATATCTTGAACCAGAGTTTGAAGGCGAAAGGTATATGGGAATTGTTGGGTGCTATTAGTAACACACCTATCCCATAACCATACTGATTAGACGCTCTGTCAAAGTACATTGTCCAAATCTCTTCCTTAACTTGTAGAATGGCTTCATTTGGGAATAGGTATTCTACCGCTTCATCCCCTTCCACTAGGTGATCTGCCAGGAACTCCGCTATGCTCTCCCTTTGACCGACTTGCGAGTGACATACTTCAGATCAAATTCGGAGAGAAGAAGTAACCGACGAGCTAGCCTACCCGTAAGCGCTGGTTTCTCAAAGAGATATTTGATGGGATCTAATCTCGAAACCAGAATTATAGAGTGGGCTAACAAGTAGTGCCTCAACTTCCTGGTAGCCCATACCAAGGTTAAGCAAGCTTTCTCCGAAGGAGTGTAGCGGGTCTCGTATTCTAGCATTTTCTTGCTCAAATAATAGATAGCTTTCTCCACCATATTCTTGGATTCCTGAGCAAGCATGCATCCCATCGTTGTATCCGTTACTGACAAATACAAAATTAAAGGCTTCCCCGACTTTAGCAGTGACAACATAGGTAGATTCTGAAGGTACTGCTTGATCTGCTCAAAAGCGAATTGACACCGATCATTCCATCAGAATTTCTTTCCTTTCTTCAGGAGACCAAAAAGTGATTCACAAGTCAAGGTTAATTTAGAAATAAACCGTCTTATGAATTGCACTTTACCCAGAAAGCCTCTCACCTCCTTTTCAATCTTTGGTGGTGGCATTTCTAGGATGGCCTTGATTTTGGAAGGATTTACCTCGATGCTCCTCTGTGTGATCAAGGAACCCAACATTTTTCCTGTTGTTATGCCGAAAGTACACTTCTGTGGATTCAACCTCAGTCTGTATTCTCTGATCCATTGAAGGAATTTCTTCAAGGCGGTGTAATGGCCCTTCCTTTCTTTGGACATGACAATCATGTCGTCTACGTACACCTCAACCTCTTTATGGATCATATCATGCAGAATCATGGTTGCAGCCCATTGATAGGTAACCCCGGCATTCTTCAGCCCAAACGGCATCACCCGATAGTAGTAGGTACCCCATGGTGTAATGAAGGCAGTTTTCTCTCTATCTTTGGGCGCCATCAAAATCTGGTTATACCCGGAAAATCCATCCATGAAGGAGAGCAATGCATGGCCAACAGTGAAATCTAGTAATTCATCGATGTACGGTAGGGGAAAGTCGTCCTTCGGACTGGCTCTATTCAAATCTCTGAAGTCCACACACACCTGAATTCTGTCATCTTTCTTCGGCACTGGGACGATGTTGGCCAACCACGTTGGATACTCAAATACTAGCAAGAACCCTGCATCTATCTACTTGGTGACCTCTTCATTAATCTTCAAAGCCCAATCCGGGCATATTCTCCACAACTTCTGTTTGACTGGTCGAGCCTCGGGATCGAGAGGGATCTGATGTTGTACAATCTCAGTATCGATTCCAGGTATGTCTTCGTAGAACCACGCGAAAACATCTTTGAAATATTTTAATAAAGCGACTAAGTGCTCGTGCTCCTCCGAAGACAACGTGGACCCGATCTGGATGAGACACGGATCCTTCTCAGTACCCACATTAAAAGCAATGATTTCATCAGTAAAGGGTTTTGTAAACCTCTCCTCCTCTCGATTAATCAAAATTTTCAAAACCAGAGGAATTCTTTCCTCAACTTTTTTATTAAAATTTTGAAAATCCTAATCAATGCAATAAACAAGCGGTGTAGAGAAATACTCAGAATCTACAGTGGCATTCTCATTCATAAGGTCCAGCTCATCCAGCTCTTCGGTTACAACCGACTCAAAAGCAAAAGAAAAAGACGACCTGGACAAGACCTTGGCATCCGGGTTATCACCCCTAAGAACACCAGACTTGGACTCAGAAGAACCGGAATCTGATTTCGACTCCACAGACTCTGTGGAATCAGATTCTGGCTCGCTACCCGACTTAGAACTACTAGACATGTAGCCCTCTTCCAGCTGCCAAACGAGAGATGGTGCATCAAATGCATCTAAAATGCTGCTAGAAGGGTTCATACCCAGTTAGACCCCGATCATTGAGATGGTCAGGTTATTCCCCAAGCTCTTTGAGTCGGTCGGAAGAACTGAAAGGAGACATGCCAGTGCTGCTCCTATTCCAAGTTCACTGTTGTCCGAGTTGCTGTCCATGCTTTGTTCGGCTTTAGCCGTCAGTTCAGCCTTTTCCTCTATATCATTGTCTTGCAGCTGCAAGTCAAACAAGATTTCAAAGCTAGGAACACGCTACTTCTCAGAATTCAACCAGTGCTTGGGAAGCCGCAAAATGGGAAGTCTTCCCCTTCTCGAACAAAATGGCCATTCAGTGTTCCCCGGATTGGCCTGTGAACAAGCTTATAGCACTTCCCGGTCTACTTAGTTCTGGCTCTACCTGCCATCTCTTTTCCTTTCCTAACCCAATCCTCTTTGGTGGGCGTATAGCCAAGACCAAAGGCATGTGGATTATGTGGCACATCGGCCAGTGCTGTGACGCCTTTCCGGCCACTTCTTCCCAATCCCATTCTTGGCACATGTTAGAGCTTGTTCATGAAATAGATTAATTAGGCACTGACATACAAGCCCTCATCTGCTGCCAAGATGGTTTGCACTGCTTGGGCCTCAGCTAGAGTGAATCCTAAAAGGAAAACATCCTCATTGCCATAAACGATTTCCAACACAGGTGTAGTTACCTCTGGCGGAGGATGTATGGAGGAATTCCCGAACACAATAGCCACCCCCTTCCCATAAGGGTATTTCAGCATTTGGTGGAGGGTAGAAGAGACAACTTTCATCTGGTGCAACCAAGGTCTTCCTAGTAGTAGATTGAAAGTGGCCGGCACATCCAGGACATGGAACTCAATATCCTGTTGAGCTGGGCCCACTTAAACTCTGATCTGTATTGTATCCATTACCTTTCTGCTAGTATTATCATACGCCCGAATCACTTGGGCTATAGGCATGAAATCTGCTGGCTTCAAACCGATGGCATAAGCTGTGTGAGATGGACAGACGTTGGTTGCTGACCCAGTATCAACTAACACCATTGGTACCCACTTTTCTCTGCACTCAACTGATATGTATAGAGGTTTGTTGTGTGCTGAGCCTTCCGGCGGCAGTTCCTTGTTCGAGAAGGTTAAAGTTGGCACAACGCCTCCTGGGAAGACTAGTCCCACAAGCTGTTCAGTAGTCGTATCCATGGACAATTTGGCTTTATCCATTGCTGATAGTACAGCCTGTCGATGCACTCGAGAAGCCATAAGCAAGCCTTAGATTGAAATATCGGCTTGAATTTTCTTTAGCTGCTTCAGCACTGCCTCTTCTTCCAATTATTTTTCCTTCTGCTTTTCAACCTCTTTATCTTTCCCGGAGGCTTCAGCTTGGTCCAAGTGCGGCAGCTTGAAGTACTGTCCACTTCTTGTCATGTGGTCAATCTCTTCAGTGTACCAGGTACTGTCTGGCGGGTCTTCACCTTAATCTTCGTCGGTGTGAGCTAAAAGTAGATCGTCGTCCTCCCACCATGCGCTTCCGACAGCCGACAAACAGTTGTCGGGCTCCGTTCTAATCATTCCCTCATCGCAAATATCCCCCGCAAGAAATTGAGCTATTCCAGCTTTCTGTTTGTCTTGATCTCTTTCTTGCCTAAGCCGCTTCAACGCGACTTCCTGTTCTGTATCTGCGATACTTATGGCACACAGTTCCTGAGCTAAATTCTTGATGCCGGTGCTCTCCGGCAGTTTTTCCTTTTCCTCGGCCATTTCGGCCACTGCAACTATTCTTGCTTCATTTTCTTTAGGTTTTGGTTCAGTTCATTCCTCCTTGTCAGGCTCATTACTAAGCCACCCGAAGTTGTCTGTCGACCCATTCAGATCAAGCCAGTTAATCTGCACATCCCCCTGATCTTGTTTGTCATAGAACTGCAGATTGTCTAAGTCCTCCTTCAACTCCGCTAGATCATCTAATCCCTGACTTGGGCCATCCTCTCTAACCACATTGACATCCACTGCTGCCAGCAATACCACTTCAGGCTTGGCTTGATCAACTGGCATAATATATTGGCACGGATCATACTCCCTCTCATTCAAATCCTCAGAGCACTCGGGCAGCAGACTTATACTCTCCTCTAAGACCAACCTTCCTCCTTCTACCATTGTCACCACCACGGGTTCAGGTTGAAGTGTGGATGTGTCCATCATGCACAAATCTGTGCTTTCAAGAATGAACATGGCCGGTTTGGGTAGGTGAAAAGTGGTAATATATATGTTGGGGTCATAAGAGATAGCCAGTGTATGTATTAGATTTAAGTACCGAGGTGGGGGAACTTGGTTGTGGGCTAGGAGAGAGTTGGTGGTTACATTTGGCTTTTGGGGTGGTGCTATCACCTTGTTGTCAATGAGATCTTGAATCTCATGACGTAGCTTGAAGCATTGGTCGGTGTCGTGACCGTGCTGCTGGTGAAAAGCACAGTATTTGGTTGGGTTGTGTTTCAGTGGGAGATGATTAGGTAGTGGGCGAGACTCTAACGGCTTGAGGTGCCCCTTTTTGATTAGCACCCTCAGGGCTTATGATAAAGGCATATAGAGTGGGGTAAGGACCCTCTGGGATCAGGCCTAGTTGTTTGAAGTTTATGGATTTGTACTAGTGAAAGGGTTGGCGGTCTTGGCTGTAGTGGTGACGACATTCACATCAGATGGCCGTTCAGTTGTGCTTCCACTAGTGGTTGCATTGGAACTGTGCATAAAAGGCCTCTTGGCCTTCTCCTTCTCATCAATTATCAACCCCTCTTTCATTGCATCTTCAATTTGAACCCCTATCTCATGAAGCTTAGTGAATGTGAACAACGGTAAGATAATCATCTTCTGTAATAATTTCCCCTACAGATTACGGACCACCATTCTAATTTGATCCTTCTCAGATGGCCTAGTAGTGATGATCAAAGCCTTGGCCCCCCACCTTGTTACAAAGTCTGAGAAGCCTTCTTTTGGCTCCTGGCGGGTTGCCTCAAGATCACGGGTTGTGATCTCGATCTGCGTGTTGTATGAGTATTGTACGATAAAGGCCTCGGCCATTTCCTCTCAGCTCTGCTTCATAGAGTCCTCTAGCTTTGAATACCAGATAGCTACTATACCCAACAGGGTCCAGCCAAAAAGTGATAACTTTTGAAGTCTAGTGAGGCCCATCGGCCGCAGGATATTGGAGAACAACCGCAGATGAACCATGGGATCTCCAAAGCCATTGAACCGATCTATGTGTGGCATTTTAAACCGGTCTGGTAGGGTTACTGCAGAGTCCGTATATCCATCTTCGATGTCGGGGATAGAGTTCATGCCCTGTGCTCGCTTGAAAAGCTTCTCTAGCTTGTTGACCTTAAGTATAGTCGGGTCAACTTCGAATTCAAATGGAGGCTCTGTTTGGTACACTGGTGCCTTGGAGGCTTCTGGTGGGATGGGGTCCACTGGATTGCCCAGATTCTCTTGAACATTGGCTGTGATTCCGGGCGGTGGGATACCCGAAGGAGGTGCTGTAGACGTCCCCGAACGCATCCGGGAGGGTTAAGTCCCGTTCCGTTCATATTGGGTTCACTACAGTTCGGACTCAAATTGTCACGGTTCTTAATCTTGAACCAAAGAGTCCAAATCCGGCAAATCGTTTTGAAAACAGATTTTTTTGAAAGAAGTGCCAAACATGGACTGCTTTGCCAGATAACAGAGTCGCCACCTAAATATTTTTAAAATGGGAAATTTAGGAAACCCTGACTCGTTGCCAAAGGCCACGTGTCCGTCATCACCAAAGTTGCCTCGGCTCGGGAACTTGGGTACGATTGGGGAAGGTCACATCGTGAGCACCCCCGCTCGCCCGGTCAAAGACCGGCCTCTACTAACCATGATATCTTATTTTGAAAACATTGTGAGTTCTTATTCCGGTTATTAGCCTAGATTACTATGTGATGCTCGCAGCAAACAAGTATAGACTGAGTCGCCCGAATTGGAACAAAACATTTCATGTTTGTTTGTTTGAAAATGGTTTGATGGTGCTACCCGCAGGTAGGCTAAGACGTGGATTTGCCACCCTCAGGTGGGCTTAGAAAAACATGATTGATGAATTGTCCTAATTCAGATAACCCAACCTCCACCCACAGGCATTCAAGGCAGTTATATCACATAAGCACATAGCCTCATGGTAAGCATGCTATCATGGCAACACTCACACGCATGCAAGGATGCTAAAGCATAAAACTTACCGAGTACTCCGAGCCAAAACAGAAACTACATTAGAAATCATGCATGATCCTAGATACACAGGAATGCCTAATGCAACACATGCAAAAATGCAACTATAGCAGGCTCGGCTATTCTAAACATGGCATATGAATTGCTACAGCTATCATGTATTCAATTTGGAATTGAAATACAGATGCAGTTTGTATGATGCGCCGAGCCCGGTGCGTGCAAGACAGATGAATGAATGCAAACATGCTACCATACTGTATGCTAATTGAAATATGCCCTAATCTAACCATCATAAGCAGGTAAATAAAAGGGAAGAAAGACGTGGGGTTGGAAGACATACATCACACTCACGCACACTTATTACAGTTATGCCCTCGCGCAGAGGGTCCGAATAAATAATAATACAGTCCGAATTTAAAAGAATATTACAGATTCCTAAGTAATTAGCAATTAAACTAAGAAAGCTGTAAATCGGTTTGCAAGCCGGGGGCTGCCTCGCTTCTGATGAATACTGCATTTTTGGGCTGCCTTGCGCAGAAATCCACTGGAATGCCCGATTTAGCCTCTGTTCGCAGTGTTTCTCGAAATGCGCGCCATACTCTGAAAAGTTGCTGATTCCTTATTTTGCTGCAACAGAGAGCAGGAAAGGGGCATAGCAATGTATTTCAAAAATATATGCATGCCTCGATCCTCGTGCCACCAATCACGCATATCGATGCATGATGGCCGAGGAGTCGGATTGCACAACTCAATATAGGGTACAATGCGGATGAATGTTATAACTAAAACCTAACTCCATCATGGGTAATCCGGAGTGTCGGTGACTTGGGAATTGAGGCCCGTTTCGTCATTCGGGGTACGAAACGTGCCTCGTTTCCCGTGCCCGGGCTAACTCCTATCCCGAACACGATGCGATATGCATGGTATGCATGAAATGCAACTAAGATACAGCCTAGCATGCTCAATGCTATGAAAGTGAGATGAAAATGAGACGCCTCGAATAGCGCGCACGCGTGCACGCAAACTGAGGCGATGATGTGAAATGCAAATCGGATAAAACCGAAGTGCCTCGAAATGTGTGCCCACAGGCATGCACACCGAGGCGATGATATGAAGTGGAAATCGGATAAAACCGAAGTGCCTCGAAATGTGTGCCCACAGGCACGCACACCGAGGCGATGATATGAAGTGGAAATCGGATAAAACCGAAGTGCCTCGAAATGTGTGCCCACAGGCACGCACACCGAGGCGATGATAAAATGAGAAATCGGATAAAACCGAAGTGCTTCGAAATGCGTGCACACGGGCACGCACACCGAGGCAATGATATGAAGAGAAAATCAGATAAAACTGAAGTGCCTCGAAATGTGTGCCCACAGGCACGCACATCGAGGCGATGATAAAAATGAGAAAATCGGATAAAACCGAAGTGCCTCGAAATGTGTGCCCACAGGCACGCACACCGAGGCAATGATATGAAGAGAAAATCGGATAAAACCGAAGTGCCTCGAAATGTGTGCCCACAGGCACGCACACCGAGGCAATGACAAAATGGAATGAAATGGCATACGGAATGCTACGATGGGCTTATACCAACATGGGAGAGCCTCAGCTCACTCCCATAGGAGGCCGTCGGATAAGAATGAAGTGCCTCGAAATGCGTGCACACGGGCACGCAAACCGAGGCAATGATAAAATGAGACTGAAATGCAAATTGGGCTTATACTAACATGAGTGGACCTCAGCCACACTCACATCAGATGCCGTCGGGTAAAACAGAGGTGCCTCGAAGTGCGTACCCATAGGCACGCAAACCGAGGCATGGCCCGAAGGCATGAAACGGCACGGGAAATGATATGCAAGCATGCAAACCAAATTTCAGCACCTAAATGAAGGGGAAAACAGTCCCGAAATGATACGAAATGACAACCAATGCATGAAATCATCCCGAAATGTGATTTTAAGTACCCGAAACGGCCTACAGCTATGCTAAACATGCAAAATTGATACATGACAGCAAAAACAGTAGCAAGGCAGCCCCAAATATGGCATTTTTTCAGTACAAAGCAAGGCTAAATAACAACCACAAGCATGGCAAAAATAGCTTGCAAAAACGGGGAAAAAGAGAGGAATTACAAAGCAAGTAGTATATACAATGCTCAAACCAGAAAAAACAGTTCTACAAAATTGAAGAGGGGCCAAAGACATGCATATTTACAGTTTATGGCAACCCCAAAATCAATATACAAACATGTTAACAATTCCATGCAAAATGGAGCTCAAAAGAGGTTATAACAAGAGACATGCAAAGAATACACCAAACAACAAAACTTTCTTCATGAAATATGTAGAGGGGGGCAAAATAAGACCCCTTTCAGTTCTGACCAAGAGCTAAAACCAAAAGCACAAAAGGCTACAAAACATGCAAGAATTAGGGCCTAAAGTGGATTTCAAAGGGAGGTGGTATATAGAATGGCCAAACAAGGTTGAGCCCTTCTACAATGTTGTAGAGGGGCTCAAAATAAGCACAAAACCAGTAGGGGTCGGAGCCCCAAAAACAAATGAAAATAGGCTAAAAATAGCATACAAGATTGTGACATACAAGCTAGATATTGAAACAAGTGTATCATGGAAACACCAAATGAGGTTGAGCCCTTCTACAAAGTTGTAGAGGGGCTCAAAATAAGCCTAAAACCAGTAGGGGTCAAAGCCCAAAAACTGAAAGGAAATAGGGTAGAAATAGGAAGCAAAATTATGCTACAAAAAGAGATTTGGAGACTTACCCTTGAAGATCCAATTGTTGCTACCTCTTGGCCTGAATTTGTTGCTTCTTAGCCACTGGAGAACACTTCCTTGCTGCTGGAATGGTAGTGGGGATGGTGGAGCTAAGGGTTGATGAAGGAATTGCCTAGGAACTTGGAAGTTTTTTGAGGTTTTTGGCTATGGAAATGGAGGGTTTGAGAGATGAAGTCTTGAGACCAATTTTTCCAACCTAGGCAAAGGGGCTGTCCAGCCCTTTAAGTAAGCAAAAAAAGGTGTAAAAGGGGAGGGAAATGGAGGCAATCTTTCCCTCCCAAAATATCCCCCGGATGGGGGAGATATTTTGAAAAAATATCTGGACAGTTGGAAGGAGCTGGAAAGCAGAAAGCTGGCCGGCCAGGGGATTTTCTGGGAGGTGGCCGGCCGGCCACCCCACCTGGTCGGCCAGCCACTCACCCTGGCCGGCCGGCCATGGCCCAAAAATGAAGATGAAAATTGCTGGCCGACCACCATGCAAAGGTGTCCTCCCATGTGTGTAGAATAAGGCCCCAAGGTCGGAATTTGGCAACACTGAAGCAGGAGCCACAACATAGAACTTGAAGGAGAGGCTCAAAAATGAAAACAACAATTGCTGGCCGACCACCAACTTTTAGGGTCCTCCCAGATGTGTAGAACAAGGTTCCAAGGTTGGAATTTGGCAACACTGAAGCAGGAGCCACAACATAGAACTTGAAGGAGAGGCTCAAAAATGAAGTTGAAAATTGCTGGCTGACCAGTAGTTTTTAGGGTCCTCCCATGTGCCCTCATCACAGATATGTAGCTTTGGTTGGAAGAAAATGGGCCTAGGGTGTTCAACATTGGCCCGGAAGTGAGCAAAACGGGCGCCGGAGGAGCGAAACTGGTTATCTGGGATAATTGCTGGCCTCCTACCCTCCAGTGATCTTCCTAATGCTGAAACAGAGGTACCTGCCAAAATTGAACAAAAACAAATGAGAAATGAACGCTCGGGGCCCAAACCGCGCAGTTCGGGGTCCCGAAAATGGGCTGTAGGCACCGGAAGTGGTGTTCAGCAGCGAAGTGGGTATCTAAGACCCCAGGGTTCCTCGGTATGATAAAACAGAGGTATGTGCCAAGAACCGGAGAAAACCGATGCGAAAAGAATGCTCGGGGGCCAAACCGCGAGGTTCGGGGCCCGAAAACTGGCTATAAGCACCGAAAGTGGCATACGGCCACGAAGTGGGCATCAGGGGCCCCAGGGTTCCTCGGTATGATAAAACAGAGGTATGTGCCAAGAACCGGAGAAAACCGATGCGAAAAGAATGCTCGGGGGCCAAACCGCGAGGTTCGGGGCCCGAAAACCGGCTATAAGCACCGAAAGTGGCATACGGCCACGAAGTGGGCATCAGGGGCCCCAGTGTGCCTTGTTATGATAAAACAGAGGCACTTGCCAAGAACCGGAGGAATCGGAGACGGTTGGGCGGTCCCGAACCGAGGCACACGGCCTGACGGCTCCGAAAACCGGGAACCAGGCTCCGAAATGGGCAAAATGGCCTACGGCCACGAAAAGTAGCGCACGGCCACCGAGAGATAGTCTACAGGACTACTCCCTTCCCTCAGGAAAGAAAACAGAGAAAACCGAGCCTGGTTCGCAAACCGAGACAAGGCACAGAAGAGGATTCGGAAGTTCGGAGGCAGGGCGCACGGCCGCGACTCTGAGACTTCTGAATGAGCACAGTATGCAACATCACCGAGCACTCAATCGGCAACGTCTGAGTCTTAAGGTCGGTCAAAAATGGGGTGTCTACAGGTGCATGGGAAGCAGAAGCCACTGCCACCTGTGGTTGCGGTTGCTGTTGCTGCAGCCTTTTTATCACTTCCTCTTGGTGGGCTGTAACTTCAATATGATGGGCAGCATCTTGCTGCATGGCTTGCACTGTTTGTTGGAAATAACGAATCAAGTCCTCCATACTGGCTGCAAGATACTGAGTCATTTGAATATGCGAGTGATCTCTTGCTGGCCTAGATGTAGAAGTTTGAGCCTGACTAGATGTAGGTGATTGCTGAACTGGTGAATTGTGCCTAACTCTCCTCCGTCTGGTAAGTGGTGGGAGCGAAACAAACACAGGTTGTCTCGTAACAAGATCCCTGGATCGGTAAAGCCTCCTAACATGGGTCCAGAGTGCTCGGGGGATATCCGAACTGTCTGAAGCAATTGTGATAAACTACCTAGCAAAAAGAAATAAAGCAAAAAGGAAGGCAAAAAATCAGAAACCACACAGCACCTCAGCTCAGATATAAACAACACACAGTTGTAATCAAAAGCTGTAGAACTGCACTAAACACTGACTTCTGCCCCAAATCTGATACCCAAACTTGCAACTGATATGCACATTCCTGTAGAGTTTCACTCTAAAAGCACATACCAAGTAAATGAGAGCCAAAACACCCCTATGAGAGGGTAGGGTTACCCTGTCCTAGTTTCGTTAGGAGCTAGGGTTCACTATTCAAGCAAAGTGGTTTCACACAATACTGCATCTGGGTAAGCAACCTGTCCTAGTTTGATACGCAACTAGGCCAAATGATAAAAAAGGGTACCTTAGCAAGACTACCTAATATATCTCTCACACCTAACACCGAGAAGTGAAAGGAGGATCAAATGGTATAGCGGTAGTCCAGATCCAAGGGTTGTGTTCCCATCGTGGCAGAGCCCGCGACCGGTTAGCCTTTTGGCAAGCTTTTAGGCAGGCCTCCGTCAAACCATCCAAGAATAGCAGATGGCAAACACAGTGACTTAGGCGCACCAATGCAAATGCAATGCAAAGAAACATATAAGTGTAGATAAAATTTCATATCATGAGTTTGAGTCAAGTTCTTTAAATCCCCAGTAGAGTCGCTAAAAATTGTAGCTCGGCTTTTTCGCGCCCCCTTTCGGAAGTTTGAAAGAAAGCCCTACAATTCGGACTCTTGCGGTTCTGAATCTAATCTCACAAGTGCAATGTGAAATTGATAAACACCAAAGAGTCCAAATCTGACAAATCTTCTGGAAAATCGATTTTGAATCAAATTGCCAAAAATGGACTGCTTTGCCAGATACAGAGTCGCCACCTAAATATTTTATTTTGGGAAAATTTAGGAAACCCAAGACTCGTGCCATAGGCCATGTGTCCGTCATCACCAAGATTGTCTCGGTTCGAGAACTTAGGTACGAGAGGGGAAGGTCATGAATTGAGCACCCCCTCTCGCCCGATCAAAAATCGGCCTCTACTAATCATGATATGATTTGTATCAACATTATATGCTCTTGTTCCAGTTTATTAGGCTAGCATTTACTATGTGATGTGCACATACAAGGTATAGACTAGTTTGCCCGAATTGGAACAATTCAATTTCATGTTTGTTTTCCGAAAAGGGTTTGATTTTGCCATTTAACAAAATGGGCTTAAAGTTTGTGAATTTGCCACTTGACAAAGTGGGCTTAAACGTACATTCATTGAATTATTCCAATTTAAGCAACAAGCCTTCATCCACAAGCATTCAAACAATTTAACTAGTAAGCACTTAGCCTTATAGCAAGCATGCTAGTCATGGCAGTCACTCACACTCATGCAAGTATGCTAAAGCACTAAAAACTCACCTAGTACTCCAAGCTAAGATAAAACAAAAGAGTTAGAAAAAATATTCATGATGCCTAACTATACAAGATGGCTAATGCAATGCATGCAAAATGCAACTAAAATAGGCTCGGCTACTTAACAGGTTATTTGCAACAATTTCATAGCATGTGTTTAAACACGTATTCAACGAGGTATTGAAACGACAATGCAGTTAGAATGATGAACCAAGTCTCGGTGCATGCAATACAAATGAATGGATACAAACATGCGATATACTAATTGAAACGTGATGCCCCTAATCTAACCATTAAAAGCGGATAAATAAAAGGGAGAAAAACGTGGGGTTGGAAGACATACACATTATTACATTACGCTCTCACGAAAGAGAGTCCGAATGAATAAACTAAACTAACTAGCTAACTAATTAAGCTAATTATTACAAACTGAATAAATAGCTATACTAATTAACTAATTATTACAACACCTGAATTAACTAACTAGTAAGCTAACTAATTAAATAATTACAACATAAGTGTAAGTAAACTAAGTAATTACACTAAGCAATTAACTACTCTACCTCGGGAAATGAGAGATGTGCATGCGCATGGTTAAATTCCACCCGAAAAGACCACCGTTTTGCTCCCAAATGCCTCTGTTTGCACAGTTGAACATTTCCAAAACAACTTTGCTCCACTTTACCAACACTCTGCTGAGATTTGCATTAGTGGCCAACCGGCCATTGGTACAGATTGTCGGCCACTTGCCGGCCATGAAAGTGGACTGCTGGCCATCAAAGGTGGTCTGCCGGCCACCTGCCGGCCACTGATACACAGGTTCATCTTGCTGCAACAGAGGACAAACATAGTATATACAGGGTATTTCAAGGATTTGTTTGCACAACTCACCCCTCTTTTTCATGAACAAATCCAAGGAGTTGTGAACTTAAGCCACAAACCACCAACTCAAGCAATCTCATTGCATGATGGCTTGTGACTCAGGACGTGCAAGCTCAATAAATGCAAAACAAGACACAAGCCTCTTCTTTTTCATGAAAGATCAAGGGAAGAAGTTGACCTTGGAGACTTGGATCATGTCATCACTAGCAAGTATAAAATGGTCCAAGTTCTATGTGTTCAATTAACGTCCGATTGAACACATCCAAATATTATCTTGCTCACTTTTAGTCCAAAGTTTTAGTTACTTATTTTAATTTACCAACCATTCTTTAATCCAATTAAGTCCATTGGGTGAATTAAAGTTCTTTAATGGAAAGAGGACTCAAAACACAAGTTGCTTTGGGTGTGAAAGAATCATCATACCATTGGTAATGAACCTCCTAAGGGATTAAACCATTAAGTATGAAACCTCAATTTCATACTTGGGCAAGCAAGTGATTTGAAACCACTTTCAAAGCAAAATTAAAAGCCAAGAAAGGAGGGAGGTTGCAGAGATTATGCTTGCTGAAATTAAGTGAGAAAAACACTAAAACAAAGCAATCAACTCAAACAAGTGGTGTCTAAAGACCTAAAACACCAAGCTTGTGAGAACTATTACACTAGAAGCATACAAAACAAGACTCAAATGACTTGACCAACCCAAAATAAAGTTAAAAAAATCCAAATCAGAGGCTAAAACATGCTGGAATTAAGCTAAAACAAACTAGAAAAATAAGCTAAAGCATGGCACAACCTAGGCTAGTAAACAAGACATAAGGAGAGGAGGCTAGCCACTCCAAATTTGGACTTCAAAACATGATTTTCACCACTGAAAAAGCTCTGAAAATCTATGTTTAAAAGCTTGAAAAAAGATAGTTTGAAAGTGAGAAACAAAGGTGGAAAGGCCTTACAAACAAGAAATAAAGAAGGGTGAGTCACCCCTTAACCTCAAATGGCCTAAAACCATCAATTTCAGCCCACAAAAACAGAGTTTTTTATAGCCCAAAAACAGCCCAAAATCAGTAGGAAAAGACAGAAAAACAAGCATGCAAAGCAAGGTAAAAAGACAAGTATTATACCTCTTGAGGCAAAGATCAACTCTAGAAAACAATTCAAGCCAAAACCAACTTCAAGAGCTCCAAGAAGGCCTCAAGGAACCTCAGCTCAAAGATGATCAACTTTGGTTAAGGGTGTATAGGCAAAAGTGTAGGAATTGTAGGCAAAAGTGTAGAGAATTTCTAGAGAGAGAGGAAAATTTTTGAGTTCAAAATTTTCTAACCTTGCTACAAGAGAGAGTGGGTCCCTATATATAGAAAACATGAAATTCCCTCAAGGAGATCCAGCCCTACACGTGGGTGAAGATGGGTGCATCTGTGCAAACAGTTGGCACAACTGGCATAAAATATCTGCAAAATACACTAGTGGCCGGCAAGCCACATCAGTGGCCGATAGCCCAAAAATGATGGCCGGTAGCCTCTAGGGATGGCCGGCAGGCCACCAAAGGTTACCGGCTAGAAAGACCAAGGCTTGGTCAAAAAATGAGGCAACAAGGATGCAGGGTTTAAAAGGCTCAAAGTTGTGGCGTTCCGTTGAGGACTTCGAGCACTTGGCGAGCAAATAGACTCATCATCAGGTGTGGATGCGAGGACTTCTAAGTTGTAAGGGCCGTAAAAAATGGAGTGTCTACATCGGCCAGCCTGACGGTCTTCCCTCACGATCGGCTAGTCTGACGGTCTTCCCTCACGCTCGGCCACCTTCGTTGTCTGCCAGTTTGACGGTCTTCCCTCACAATCGGCTGCGTTCGTGGTCAACCAGTCTGATGGTCTTTCCTCACGCTCGGCCACCTTCGCGGTCGGCCAGCCTTAGGGGATTACCTCCCACACTCTTATTTCTTTCGTTGGACTAAAGCTACATTTGGGAATGGGGGATTACTGATACTAATGGGCACCCAAGAGGGCCCAGCCTACGGATCAGGGGCTAGCTCACAGCCTAGATATTAAACCCAAGAACTTTGAGAAACCAATAAGGTACTTACGTGTAAGTTCTAATAAGTGGACTTATTGTCTAATAGGTCCTATGAAAAAAATTTGTCATAAAAAAACGTCACTAATTGTAAGTTTTAGTGACAATTTATAAAAATCCTGACCAAAAAAAGTCACTAATTGTCAATTTTTAGCGATGTATGTTAAAAATTGTCACAAAAAAATTATTTTTAGCGACAATTTTACCAAGACTTATTTTTAATAGAACTTGATGGGAATTAAGTCTAACTATTAGGACGTATTGGTAGTTTACCCAAACCAATACGGGCCAGGACCAACACCATCCAAGCACTTATCAAGCAGAGGCCTAGCTACGTAAGTAGACAAAGATCCTACAAAGTTATTGCACTCACATATCAGCCATTTAATGAGCCCCTCGTAGCATTAAATGCGACAACCCCTTCACGCCGAAGGAAATAGACTCACCATGAACGATGTCAACTAGACTATAGACTTTCGGCCAACAAGACAGCTTGGAATGGATAAGGAAATGATAAACAAAGGATATAAGGAAGTTTTCGAGATACATCGAAGGTAAGTTCCTTCACTCTCCCTTTTTTTTTCCTCTCTCTCTAAGAAAAATCAATTTGTCCTAACTTGATCGTCAAAGTGTCCGTCGGGAGACTTCCTTTCCCTTTGGACCCTTTTTGCAGGCATTTCCCGAGGACCCTTGGGCCAGCAGACCGGTTGGAAGCGTAGATCAGTTTGACCCATCCACTATTAGGCCCGATCGTATTATTAAGTTGGATTATTATCAACAAAAAAAAAAATGTGGACAAATTATTATATTATGTTCCAAATTTGTAAAAGTTTAAACTACCAAACCGATTTGCATCCATCCGCTAATCCGCTCAATCCGCATCCGTTAATTCGGCAGATGGATGCGGATTGATTTTTCCAATCAGCCTATCTAGCGAATAAATAGCGGATTAGAGGTTTCCTGGCCACAATCGAACTGCAAACACCCCTAACAGCCGCGATGCTGAAGTCGCTGTCTACCTCGCACTGCCACTTCACCTTCGTCGACTTTGTCGTCCACTCCACATCTGTCGCCACTCTCTCTCTCTCTCTTCCTCTCTCTCTCTCTTTCCCTGCCACTACTACCTCTTCTGTCCCCTTCTTGCCTGTCATTCATTGTTGCTGCCGTCGTCAAAGGCCACACAGATCTACAGATCGATATCTTCTTTTCAGATCTGCAGATCAGAACAACTTCTACGTCTTTCTTGATTCGGTTCCTTCGTAGAGGAGCACCACCACCACCACCACCTCTGCGCCATCATCGACACAATGTCTGAAGAGTTCAAAGATATGGTGGTTTCGGTGAACAGGAAGAGTATGCTGTAGTTAGTGGAGAAGAATGTAGGTTCGTTGTGATCTGATTCGAGATAGAGATCTGTAAGTTTTTTAGTTAAATCTTCACCTGATGAAAAGCCAAATCGAGATGTTCAAAGGTATGAAAATGGTTTTTGACTGATTAAGAGAGCCAAATCGAGATCTTCGAAGACATAAACATGGTTTTTGATTGATACAGATATTCGAAGACATGAAAAGAGTTCCGATTGAAGTAGATCTTGAAAGTGAAGAGCCAAATCATTAGATTTAGAAGTAGATCTTGTGGAGATTCAGGCCGTAGGATATGTTGGAGCCATGGTTGCATGAAAATTACTGGAGTTGGTTCCGCTGTAGGGAGCAATGACTGCTACGATGAGCATTAGAAGAGTATAAAGAGTTCTAGAGTGAGAGGTTTTCGATCCTCGACAACTATTCTAGATTCATCTAACGTGAAAAACCCATCTCCTCTTAGTTCGATTCCGATGTCGAGGAGTTCACTGCCTCCGATCCCCTTCATGGCTTCACTATACTCTCTTTCTTTTTCTCTATCTATATATGTATGTATGTATTTCCGTTTTGATTGTTTTATTCAACTTTTAGTCCGTAATTAAGTGGATTGATCTAAATCTCTGAGTAATACATATCTAAATGACAGATCTAGATGAGGCTGTCATGATGTCATTTCTCAATTTTTTTTCTTTCTGCCCTTTTTATTCTCATAAATACACCAAATTGTAGGTTGAAAATCAAGGAGAAGGTTGTGCTAACTAGTGTGCTCTCCAAATATGCAGTGCAAACCTCTTCAACTTCAAAAGAATAGAGCTAATCTGTTGTTTTTTTTTTTCTTGGCTCCAATTTTTTTTTTTTTTGTGTGTGTGTGTGTGTATGTGTGTGTGTGTGTGTGTGTGTGTGGTTTTTGATAGTTGATAGATATTTTAACAGATAAGAGATTAAAATTGAACAAATAATAAGATCTGAATAGATATTTCAATAGATAAAAGATTAAAATTAAACAGATAATAAAATTTAAACAAAAAATTAAATAGATAAGGTAAACAAATTGAATAGATAGGTGTAAAAATTCAAGAAATAGTGAAAATTTAAAACAAATAAGGGGAAAAAAATAAACATATAGGGAAAAAATTTAAACAAATAAAAAAAAAAGGTTAACAGATAAATTAAGGCGTAAAATTAGAAACAAAATGTCCTCCAAACTCAACAAAAGGACTTACCAACAAACTATTTCACAATGGGTGGACCTCTCACTAACAAAAAATATCCACTGACCTAATGCATTATACCTTCTCTAGATTGGATTTATTACTAATTTTCTCTAAAATATATATATTTTAAGAGAAATTATTCAATGCTCCAAGAAGATTATTCTATTCCATTTACAGATTAACACTTAATACTTTGTGTTCTAAAACATTAAATAATTTCAGAAACATCGAATAATTTCTCCCATTTATCTCCAGGAGCATTGATAATTTCTCTCCTTTTAGGAGATTTTTATTAGAATTTACCCAGAAAAACAAATTAATAGATCAAATTCATTTTAATAAAAACTCACACTTCATCAATTTAATCTCCATCATATAAACACATTTGAGATAAATTATGAATTAATAAGGCTGGGTTCATTACATTTTTATTTAACAAAACCAATCTGGGTCCGGTTATGTTCTTGCCAAAACCGGCCAGTTAAGTAATTTTATACCAATAATTAGTGTAGTACACTATAGAACTGTGAAGATGGTCGTTGTGCTAAGTGGTGGTTTGGGTTGGTGGGTGGTGATGGTGCATTTCCAAATTTCACAATTCTTAAAAATTTATATCAGTATATTATAATTTTTTATTTTTAAACTTTTATTCTAGTTTTACTTTAATCTATGTTTCAATACCATCCTTCCATCATCTCATAGCTTGAAAATTTAAGCGAAAATTGGAATATAAATGATCTTACATTATCTTCAATCTTTCATATTTTCTTTCATCAAATAAAATTTGATAGTACTCAAAAATCATGTATAATACTTTCATCAAATGTTCATTAAATTAAGGGAGAGTAAATTTTTTTTTTTTATCTAACTGAGAACTTATCAAATTCTTCGTCAAATTTGATTTTGATGAAAATTTTGAAAAATGAAGCATTGGGATGATTTTTTTTCATCAAATTTGATAATTAAAAAAAATAGAACAAAAGGAAAATTTTTAAAAAGATTTTAATGAAAATTTGATGAAACGATTAGAGTAGTTCATATCGAATCAAAATTTTTACTCAAATTTAAAATCAAATTAGATGAAAAAATTGGTGAAATTAGAGATGGTTAGAGAGTAAAAAGTGTAAATTGTTAAAATCTTACTAAAAACACACGTGTCCAAATATTATTATATGTCCAAGTATCATTCATTGTTTTTTAAATAACAATCATATTAATTTCGTCTCTTAAATTTTTAATAAGATTTTTAGTGAGAATATTTGTGTCTACAAATTATTCCAAAAATTTTCCTCCAATATCCTTAAAATATGCTCACATGGCCCTTATGTGTGCACTTTTCATTCAAAGTTTTTAATGGCATGTTATGGGAAGATCATATTGAAATATGAGTTAATGTATGGGGACTACATTGTTATAATGAAAAATAAAATTTGAGTCAACGTTTGAGGATAAAAAGGGGATTGTTTAGCCAAAAGATAAAGAAAATCAAATATTTATTTGGATTTGCTTGGCTCCAAATATTGTGTCATGAAAATTTAATTTGGTAGAAAAATGAAAGATTAATTGTATATTTATTGCTAACCACAGTTAGGTGACAATTCTAGCAAATGAAAGTAATTTATTTTTCAAAAACTACAAGTGATGATGACTATGTAATTGTTAACCGAGTTAGCCACTTAGTCACTCATGTACAGTGGCGTAGCCAGGAATTCCCCTCAGTAGGGTCATTCAGAGGGAGAGAGAGAACAAATGAAGAAATGCATCAATGACAATGCAACAATGGTTGTTAGAGAATAAAGTATTGATGGAGCAAATGAATGAACGAACACTGAGCTAAAATTGACACTACTAAACAATGAATAGTTTCAAATATATGTGATATTTATCTAGATTCACTGGGGTCATTTTGTTAAAATTGACACCACTAAATAATGAATAGCTCCAAACATTTGGGTCATTTTGTTAAAATTAAAAACTATTAAATAAAATTTCATATATATTTAAACAAAACCTGAAAGTTCAGTGGTGTCAATTGACACCACTGAATTACACGTAACCCCGCCCCTGCTAATGTACTCTCATTTTTCATTGGTCAAGGGTCAATCATCGCTGAAGACAAAGGTTGGTTATTTTTCGATCAATAAGAGGGTTGTATTGCTGGGCTTAGTGGTTATTGGATTTGTAGATAGTTGACTATTTTCCTCTCATTATGAGAGTTGTATTGTTAGGCTCGTCGATATGCATTGTAAAATTATAATTATTCAATTTGACAGAATTATTCTTATGTCTAATTATCGACAGACCCAAAAAACAAAAAGATTGTAATCATTAGAAACCTTGAATGGTCCATATAATTATTCCTAATTAAAAATAAATTACAAAAAATACATAATTAGTTAATGGTTAGAATATCATACAATGGTTAATGAGATGACAGAACTTGTGTCTCTATTTATTGCACATGATCGAAAGTGAAAGCAAGTTCATAGATAACAAGACGCGATAAAATTTTTAGGAAAATTACACTTCTGACTCTCTAATTTTTATTTATTATTTATTGATTTTTCATATTTTAATTGTAATAATTAAGATCGTAGATTTCAACTAGAGTTTCAATATAGTCCTTCTGTCACCTTACTGTTTAAAATTTGAATGAAGATTAATATGAAGGGTTAAATTAAAATTTGAGTGAAAAGTTTAAAAAAAAAAAAAAAATAGAGAAATTACCCAAAAAAAAAAAAATCCCCAAGTTTGGCCTTTGTAACAAAATTTTAATTTTTTATTTTGTAAATTAAAACTATAATGTTTTGATTTTTTTTTAATGTAAAGTGTTTGCCAATTTTTTTACATAAAACCAACGGGAAAAAATATTTTAGCCATTAAATGCAATGTAGTTGTACATAAAATATCTAAAATATGATTTTTTTTGTTGATTTTAATTAGGGGTGAGCATAGTCCGGATTGGTCCGGATTGGGATAAAACCAAGACCAATCTGTTATCTACGATTTTAAAAAAATTGGAACCAATCCAATCCATTTAAATCATGGAACGAATCCGTTTAAACATGGATTGGATCGATTTAAGACCATGGATTCACATAATTAAATAACAACAAAAATATAGAACATTTTAATTTCTAAAAAAAGCATAATCATAGCAGAGTTCTCCTAAAATTGGATACACATTACACAAAGCAGAGTTCTCCTTTGTATTAAAACTAAACATAACATCAAACAAAGGCAATCAGAAAACTGGTTGTAGACAACAACAAACAAACAAACAAAAGCATGAATGTAACAAACTCCACAAACAGGGGGAAAAAAAGGAAAGAAAAAAAACAAATAAACAAACAAACAAAAGCATGAATGCAGCAGCACATCAGCAACAACAAACAAAAGCATAGCAGCACAACAGCAAACCAAATTACTTTCCAGCAGCAATGTTGACATTGGTTAGAGCTGCGAAAAAATTAATTTCAGTTTAAAGTAAAAAATAACACAATACATGAATGTAATCAAATAATAAATTGAATATAGGAATTCCATTATCTCTTTCTATATCCTCCAAATCTGCAAAGTTTTCTTCTATCTCAAGTGGTAATGGTGAAACACGCAACCAATATTGTGTACAAATTAAACTTTCAACAAGCTTTGGAGTAAGAGAACTACGGAATTGATCAAGGATACGACAAGCTTTTACAACATCTAGCATTAGATATGTGGGTCCTCATCCTCTAATCTCTCAAATACTTTTTGAAACTTTGTTGCAACATCTAGCATTTGATATTTGGAGTTCCACCTAGTTTGAACATCCAGACACTACAAACTTTTACATGCTACCCTCTCTATTTCAGCACATGTCCTGAAAAATTGCTCTCGTTATGGAGAACTCCTTACATACTTCACCTCATCACGAATTCGAGTTATTGAATCTTTTATTTCACTTAACCCATCCTTCACAATTAAATTAATTATATGGGCACAACACCTCATATGCAAGTACTCACCCCTTACAATCAAAGAGTCATTGTTTTTAGAAAACTTCATTTTCACATATGCAATAGCTACACCATTTGCACCTGCATTATCCACTGTGATTGTACAAATCTTCTCTATACCCCAATCAACAAAACATAATTCCACTGCCTTACCAATTGCCTCCCCTTTGTGACTAGAAATCACACTAAAGTTTAGAATTCTTTTTTGCAAATTCCAGTCTTTATCAATAAAGTGGGTTGTTAGGCACATGTACGAAACATTTTGTAGAGATGTCCATGAATCTGTAGTGAGACAAAGTCCATAGTTTGATTTCTTCAACAAATTTTTCAGTTTTTTCTTCTCACTAGAATATAAATCAACAATATCCCTTGTTACTGTAAAGCGTGAAAACTTTTTGAAATTAGGTTGCATCACACTACAAAATTGACGGAATCCTTCACGCTCTACAAATCTAAATGGCAACTCATTAATGATTACCATTTTAACAAGTGAATCCCTGCAGGCTTATTGATCAAATTTCGAAACACAAAGAGTTTTTTCACCTTCTGTTACAGATTGAAATGCCAAAGTCTTTTGTTTTTAATTTTTTTTTATTGTGAGGGGACTTAGGACAGTTTGCAATATGTTTTCTGAAAGTGCTAGTTTCATTTACACTAATCCAAGCATAAGAAGCTTAGTAATTGTTATATTTAACACATGCAACAGCCTTACTCCTTTAAAAAATTTGGTAAAATGCTCACAAACTTCAGAATATTATCGAGCTGTTGGCTTAGAAGAAGGGGGGGCATACCTTTGAACCAGAAGGAGTTTCAGGCTGAAGATCAAGATCTGGCTCAGACTGAGACTAAGAGAGGTCGATGACATCATTTGTCTCTCCATTACTTGACATCTATCAAACAAGAAAAAGAAATACATCAAAAAAATAGGATTAATATTATAACACAGAGATTATAACAGAAAGGCTTGCACAAATGTAATCAGAGATTTGGCAGTGTAACACAAATTATAACATAGATGTAAAGAATTACTAGCACTTTGAGCTGGGCAGTGCTAGAAACATGTGACAACCCTCACCTCTGATTAGCGTTAACTCATGATTAAGTATGATAAGTAATTGACTAAGATGAAATCCTAAATTGATTACATGAGTATGTTATTTTAATTGCATTATTATCTGTTCGATATAGGAAGATCTGTTCGTGTTTTGAATTTAAATTGCGAATTGAATGCCTTATCGGCAACCGATTCAGAAATTGACTTGTGTTATATGCTAGTTAGGATTTATAGAATTTTATGGTAAATTTAATTGAAATTCGATTTGGAACAATTAAATTAGAATAAATAATGTTAAATTACTTGAGCCTAAGTTAATTACGCTCTTGCCACTGAGTGGGCTCCCTCAAGACCATGTCTTTTATACCTATTGCATGTTTGACACCATTTATCTTCTGCCTCCTTGTGCTAAAACGTGAGAAAGGGAGAGACTTGAGGGAAATTGAATTCAACAAGAGTTTTTGCTTGAAATTTAGAAGAATTGAAGGAAATTTTGAAGACTTGTCTACATTGCTCAAGGATTTGGCTTAGGTGAAGTTTGATTGAGAAGCCTAGGTAAGAGCTCAACTTTTTAATCTTGTTATTGAGCCATCTAGGACTTGTATATGAATTAAATAGGTGAATTAATGGGAGAATTGAGCTAGAATTTAAGGAAGATAAGTTAATTCATGCATGCATGCCTATACCATGGAGTTTGAAGTTTATTTTTATGAAATTCTCACATGTATGTTCTTATCATAGTTAAAAATCCAAGAATTCACCATGTTTTGAGTTGAATGTTGCATATGATCATGGTTTGAGAAGCTCAAGATCAAGAAACTTCATGCATGTTATGTTCTTGCATTGTTTATAAAAGTTACATTGAAATTGTGTTCAATTAGCATACTTTTGGGCTTTGATTTTATAAAATGATCTTCAAAACATGTTGTATTATGAGTTTTTAAGTGTTTTCTAGAAATTTGGCCCAAAAGGATGAGTTTTGGCATGTTTGATTCTTGGTTTGAGCTTTGGGAGCGAATCTGGAAAACCCAGAATTTGGCTTCCTCGCTCGAGCGACCACCTTTGTTTTCAGACTCTCGCTCGAGCGACGGAATGCTGGCTCGAGCGTAAATCGTAAGCTCTTAGGTTTTTGCGTGTGCAGATGCACGCTTGAGCGACGAGACCTACGCTCGAGCGAGGAGCTATGTCTTACGTTTGAGCGAGCATCAAGTGAAGAATTTCAGCAACCAGTACTTTTTACATTTTTGCAGATCGCTCGAGCGAGAGAATCTACGCTTGAGCGACCTCTCTCATTCGGTAAGCTCGCTCGAGCGAAGGAGTCTACGCTCGAGCGAGACCCTTGTTTTCAACAAGTTTTGAAAAATGTTTTTAAGTACCCATTTTGCATCCTCATTTCATCCTAGGCATTCCTAGGCCATGTTTAAGGCATCATAATGAGGATAATGTTCTAGAACCACACCAAATCAAGTTAGGGGCTAAGTTATTAATCCCGAGTGTGTAATTTAGTGTGTGTTCGTTTTGCAACTGTGTAGGTTTGGCACCCAAAGACGCTAAATAGCCTTCCTGTAGCCTAGTAATCTGTGAGTAACAATGTTGTAAAGATATATTCAATCGTATTCATTTTCAAATTGATAAATCATATTGCTTTTTGAAATGATACTTTTTATTGATTGAATGATGATCCTATTTTGAATTGTATTCGTGGCATCTATAGCGTATTGTGATTGTTATTGTTATTGTTATTGATATCGTTATTGTTACAGAGATCTCTGTCAGTTCCAAATCTTGGAACTATTGTTATTGTATGATGGCCATCAATTGATTGTTCGGTCTTTTAAGACCTAGTGTATTGTTGCTATCGGATGTACTACGTATGATTTAATGAATATGATGGATCGAATTGATCAAATTGAATGATTGATTGACAAACGACATTGATTGAAAATATTCTAATGCTAATCGATTGTTTCAAGACTGTAAGGACATCATTCTTAACCTCTTTACTCAATTGTTATTCACTGGGCTTTAGTTCACAGTTTATATATATATGTAGGTGGCCAAGCACCGGACCAGAGCTAGAAGCGTCGAGTTAAGCTCATGTTTTGTCAAGCCAACCATTGTGCCTCACCTCGAGGTCCCGAACCTGCATGAGTTAAGGCTGTTTTGGGGTGTTTTAAATTCACCCTTTTTGTCTCTATTATTGTATCGAATGTTTATGACTTGGTTGTACAGTTATGGTGAAAGGATTAGGTCCCTAACCTGTATGTTATGTGTATCTGATATGTATATATGTTTATGGTTATGAATGTGGTTATGTCCATAAAAGTCTTTTTCCATTTAGGTTTTCACAGCTCATTGGACATCTTTTTTTATTACTGATTGGCTTCCGCCAGCCCCTTTATATTGTATTATTGTCTTTACTGTTAAGCAGGCCTTTGGTAATCACGGACTACTGGCCGGTTACGAGGCGGGTTTGGGTCGTGACAGAGTGGTGTCAGAGCACGAGTTATACTACACACACGTGTCCAAATGAGCTATAGGATGTCCTAGAAAAGTAATTAGGGCATTGTATGAGCATAAGAAAGTATGTATGGCCATGATACGTATGTATGTGCTAATGTGCATAAATAAGCAATTTTTTTCCTATGTTTATTATTACTGTATTGTATATAGTGAAATGGAGAATGCAAGAAATACGAATGAACCTGAATCATCTGAAACAAGGATGGCAAGGCTAGAAAGAATGGTGGAATTATTGACTGAGGCTCTGAGACAACAACAGAACCAACAGCCCCCACCTCCTCCAGTGCAGCCAGAACCAAATGCCAATGATGATGTAATTGCTTTGACACAGAAGTTCAACAAAATGAAGCCACCAACATTTCAGGGAGGTCTTGAGCCACTAAAGGCCGAAGCATGGGTCTTAGAAACTGAAAAGCTATTTGAAGTGTTTCCCTGTTCAGAAGCACATAGGGTGTTATTGGCTACGTTTACTTTACAAAAAGAAGCCAGATGGTGATAGATGCTTATTCGTGATACAAACAATGCTATGATCTGGACTCAGTTTAAGGAAGCTTTTTATGAGAAGTACTTCCCTCAATGTGTCAGGGACCGTAAAGTGATTGAATTTGAACAACTGAAGCAGGGTACCATATCAGTAGCTGAATATGAATCTAAGTTCACTGAGCTCACCCGATATGCATCACACATGGTGGATACCGACTATAAGAAGGCCAGAAAGTTTGAGGGTGGGCTTAATGTGGAAATTCTTGACTGAATTAATGTCCTGAAATTACTCAAGTATGTGGATGTCCTTGACCGAGCAATTATAGCCGAAACAAATGTCGTAGCATTGAAACAGACTAAGACACCGGTCACTAAGTGGCGGGGTAAGAGGCAGAGTTTTAATTTTAAGAAGGGCCGGAACAGTTCAATGAACAAAAAGCAAAACACTGGGTCAACGAGCAGCTCTAGCCAGGGCAATAACTCTATACTGCCTTGTTCAGAATGTGGCAAGAGACACAAAGGGGTTTGTTATAGAATCTCTGGTGCTTGTTACAAATGTGGCAAGGTGGGCCACATGGTTAAAGACTGTCCTCTCGCTTCCCAGAATTTTAGTAGACCCGTAGCAAGTGCTGCAACATCAACTGCTACACCAAAACCCAATTCCAAAGCTACCAAGAAAGAACCCATGAGACAAGGCCAAGTGTTCGCACTTGTACCAGGAGATGTGCAGAATACCAAGATAGTCGTGTCAGGTATGCTTCCAATTTGTGCTCAAAACGCTTATATTTTGATTGATTCGGGGTCTACACATTTGTTTGTCTTACATGTTTTTTCACGAAAATTAAATAGACCACTGGAACCCATGAACTATTTGTTAGTTGTATCTTCACCTACTGGGGGATCTATGACTTGTGCTTATGTGTATCCTGCATGTGAGATTGTTATTGGAGACGTACTTTTGTATGTTGACTTGCTACCATTGAATATTGATCATTTCGATGTAATTTTGGGAATGGACTGGTTGACAAAATATCATGCCTCTATTGACTGCGTAACAAAGCAAGCTGTTTTTCGTCCACCTGGATTGCTTGAATTTGTGTTTAACGGAGTTGGTGTTGTGCCTCCCCCATACTTAATTTCGTCTATGAAAGCATTCAAATTAATTAAAAGGGGTGTAAAGGATATTTATGTTGCGTGTTGACTGTACCTACTGATACTAAAGCTAATATAGATAGTAGTCCTATAGGTAGAGAATTCCCAGATGTTTTTCCAGATGACTTGCCAGGGGATTTGGTTGATAGGGAGATTGAATTCACCATTGAGGTGTTACCGGGTACACAGCCAATTTCCAAAGCTCCGTACAGGATGACACCTACTGAATTGAAAGAATTGAAAATTCAGTTACAAGAACTATTGGACAAAAAGTTTATCAGACCCAGTACTTCACTGTGGGGCGCACCAGTTTTATTTGTGAAGAAGAAGGACGGCTCGTTAAGGCTTTGTATTGACTACCGTGAATTGAACAAGGTGACAGTGAAAAACAAGTACCCATTGCCTTGTATTGATGATTTATTTGACCAATTACAAGGCGCTCAGGTCTTCTCCAAAATTAACCTTAGATCCGGATATCATCAATTGAAAGTCAAAGTAGAGGACATTGAAAAGACTGCCTTCCGAACAAGGTACGGACATTATGAATTTCTTGTCATGCCTTTCGGAGTTACTGATGCACCTGCTGCATTTATGGATCTTATGAACAAAATTTTCAAACCTGCATTTATGGATCTTATGAACGATTTTCAAACCATTCCTCGATGAATTTGTGGTTGTTTTTATAGATGACATTTTGATTTATTCCAAGAGTAAGGAGGAACATGAACATCATTTGAGAATTGTTTTACAGACCTTGAGAGAACAGAAACTATATGCAAAACTAACAGAGTGTGAATTTTGGCTTGATAGCGCTATGTTTTTGGGGCATGTGATTGGTAAGGATGGCATTTCAGTTGATCCACAGAAAATTGTAACAGTAGTGAATTGGCCTAGATCGACTAATGTTACTGAAGTTCGGAGTTTCTTGGGTTTGGCCGGATATTATCGAAGATTCGTGAAAGATTTTTCCAAAATTGCCCTACCATTGACTCAATTAACTCAAAAGGGAATACCATTTGACTGGACCAACCAAAGAGAATCAGCTTTCCAAGAATTGAAGACTCGACTTGTAACTGCACCGATTCTCACCCTACCCTCAAGTACAGGTGGATTTACTATTTTTAGTGATGCTTCTTATAAGGGTTTGGATGTGTATTAATGCAAATGGTAAAGTTATTGTGTATGCTTCCCAACAACTGAGGCCACATGAAAAGAACTACCCAACTCATGATTTGAAACTTGCCGCAGTTGTATTTGCATTGAAAATTTGGCGCCACTACCTATATGGGGCAACATGTGAGGTGTACACAGATCACAAGAGTTTGAAATATTTCTTTACACAGAAAGAGTTGAACATGAGACAGTGGAGATGGTTAGAATTGATAAAAGACTATGACTTGCAAATTTTGTATCATCCGGGGAAAGCTAACACTGTTGCTGATGCACTTAGTCGAAAATCAATTGGGAATTTGGCCTGTTTGCTCACCGGACAGAAAGAACTACTATGTGATCTTGAGAAATTTGAAGTTGAGATTGTTTTGCGTGAACAAGGTGGGACATTGGCTGCTATTTCTGCTCAACCGGCAGTCATTGAAGAGATTAAAGAGAAACAACAACAAGATAACTTTTTGAAAAAGATCATTGATGAACGGGAATCCAAACCAAGGCCGAACTTTAAATTTGAAAACGAGGTGTTGAAATTCCAGGGAAGGTTTTGCGTACCAAATGATCCAGAATTGAAAAAGTAAATTTTGCAAGAAGGCCACAGTTCAAAACTTTCTATCTATCCTAGAAATACAAAAATGTACCAAGATTTAAAGCTTAATTTCTGGTGGCCAGGAATGAAGAAAGAAATTGCTGAGTTTGTATCGAAATGCCTACATTGCCAACAAGTCAAAGCTGAACATCAACGACCCGCGGGCTTACTTCAACCTTTGCCAATACCAGAGTGGAAATGGGAACATATTACTAAGGATTTGATTGTTGGATTGCCTCGCTCCAGTAAAGGTATGGATTCAATTTGGGTTATTGTTGATCGATTGACTAAATCTGCTCATTTCTTACCTGTCAAAACAATTTATAATGCGGATAAGTTGGCTACAATTTATATTAATGAGATTATTAGATTGCATAGAGTGCCTATGTCCATTATTTCTGATAAGGACTCGAAGTTTACATCAAGATTTTAGCAAAGTCTACAAACGGCATTGGGTATCGAATTGAGATTGAGTAGTGCCTACCATCCTTAGACAGATGGCCAATCGGAAAGAACGATCCAGACTCTGGAAGACTTACTGCGTATGTGTGTGTTTTATTTCCAAGGGAACTGGGAAAGTCATTTACCTTTGGCTGAATTTGCCTACAACAACAATTTTCATTCGAGTATTGGTATGGTGCCTTTCGAGGCTTTATATGGCAGAAAATGTCGATCTCCTATTTATTGGACAGAAGTCGGAGATGGGCCTTTGCTTGGGCCCGAGATTGTACATGAGACCACAGAAAGGTGAAACTGATTCAACAAAGATTGAAAACTGCACAAAGTCGACAGAAAAGCTACGCGGATGTACGAAGGCGAGACAGGGAATATGAAGTGAGTGATCATGTTTTTGTTAAAGTGACACCAATGAAGGGACAGACTCACTTTGGAGCTAAAGGTAAGCTGGCACCGAGGTATGTTGGGCCGTATGAAATCATTAAAAAGATTAATCCAGTGGCATATCAAGTAGCACTTCCTCCTGAAATGGAACATATGCATAATGTCTTTCATATTTCGATGTTGCGGGATTATCCTCGGGATACTTTCCATGTTATTAAGCCTACCCGTATGGTATTGAGTGATGATTACACTTATGAAGAACGACCTATTCAGATTGTAAACTGACGAATCAAGAGGTTAAGGAATAAGGAAATCCCGTTAGTGAAGGTGGATTGGCAAAATCATGGTGGCAATTACGCGACTTGGGAAAGAGAAGACAATATGATGAAAAGATATCCTGAATTGTTCCCCCTGGATCCAGTGTTCTTCCAAAACGAAGGTAATTCGAGTTTGGAGGACCAAACTCTTTTTAAGGGGGAAGACTGTGACAACCCTTACCTCTGATTAGCGTTAACTCATGATTAAGTATGATAAGTAATTGACTAAGATGAAATCCTAAATTGATTACATGAGTATGTTATTTTAATTGCATTCTTATCTGTTCGATATAGGAAGATCTATTCGTGTTTTGAATTTAAATTGCGAATTGAACGCCTTATCGACAACCGATTCAGAAATTGACTTGTGTTATATGCTAGTTAGGATTTATAGAATTTTATGGTAAGTTTAATTGAAATTCGATTTGGAACAATTAAATTAGAATAAATAATGTTAAATTACTTGAGCCTAAGTTAATTACGCTCTTGCCATTGAGTGGGCTCCCTCAAGACCATGTCTTTTATACCTATTGCATGTTTGACACCATTTATCTTCCACCTCATTATGCTAAAACGTGAGAGAGGGAGAGACTTGAGGGAAATTGAATTCAACAAGAGTTTTTGCTTGAAATTTAGAAGAATTGAAGGAAATTTTGAAGACTTGTCTACATTGCTCAAGGATTTGGCTTAGGTGAAGTTTGATTGAGAAGCCTAGGTAAGAGCTCAACTTTTTAATCTTGTTATTGAGCCATCTAAGACTTGTATATGAATTAAATAGGTGAATTAAGCTAGAATTTAAGGAAGATAAGTTAATTCATGCATGCATGCCCATACCATGGAGTTTGAAGTTTATTTTTATGAAATTCTCATATGCATGTTCTTATCATAGTTAAAATCCAAGAATTCACCATGTTTTGAGTTGAATATTTCATATAATCATGGTTTGAGAAGCTCAAGATCAAGAAACTTCATGCATGTTATGTTCTTGCATTGTTTATAAAAGTTACATTGAAATTGTGTTCAATTGGCATACTTTTGGGCTTTGATTTTATAAAATGATCTTCAAAACATGTTGTATTATGAGTTTCTAAGTGTTTTCTAGAAATTTGGCCCAAAAGGATGAGTTTTGGCATGTTTGATTCTTGGTTTGAGCTTTGGGAGCGAATCTAGAAAACCCAGAATTTGGCTTCCTCGCTCGAGCGAAGGATTCCACGCTCGAGTGACCACCTTTGTTTTCAGACTTTCGCTCGAGCGACGGAATGCTGGCTCGAGTGTAAATCGTAAGCTCTTAGGTTTTTGCGTGTGCAGATGCACGCTCGAGCGATGAGACCTACGCTCGAGCGAGCATCGAGCGAAGAATTTCAGCAACCACTTTTTACATTTTTGTAGATCACTCGAACGAGGGAATCTACGCTCGTGCGACCTCTCTTATTCGGTAAGCTCGCTCGAGCGAAGGAGTCTACGCTCGAGCGAGACCCCTGTTTTCAGCAAGTTTTGAAAAATGTTTTTAAGTACCCCTTTTGCATCCTCATTTCATCCTAGGCATTCCTAGGCCATGTTTAAGGCATCATAATGAGGATAATGTTCTAGAACCACACCAAATCAAGTTAGGGGCTAAGTTATTAATCCCGAGTGTGTAATTTAGTGTGTGTTCGTTCTGCAACTGTGTAGGTTTGGCACCCAAGGACGCTAAATAACCTTCCTGTAGCCTAGTAATCTGTGAGTAACAATGTTGTAAAGATATGTTCAATCGTATTCATTTTCAAATTGATAAATCATATTGCTTTTTGAAACGATACTTTTTATTGATTGAATGATGATCCTATTTTGAATTGTATTCGTGGCATCCATAGCGTATTGTGATTGTTATTGTTATTGTTATTGATATCGTTATTGTTACAGAGATCTCTGTCAGTTCCAAATCTTGGAACTATTGTTATTGTATGATGGCCATCAATTGATTGTTCGGTCTTTTAAGACCTAGTGTATTGTTGCTATCGGATGTACCACGTATGATTTAATGAATATGATGGATCGAATCGATCAAATTGAATGATTGATTGATAAACGACATTGATTGAAAATGTTCTAATGCTAATCGATTGTTTCAAGACTATAAGGACATCATTCTTAACCTCTTTACTCATTTGTTATTCACTGGGTTTTAGCTCACAGTTTATATATATATATATATATATGTAGGTGGCCAAGCACCGGACCAGAGCTAGAAGCGTCGAGTTAAGCTCATGTTTTGTCAAGCCAACCATTGTGCCTCACCTCGAGGTCCCGAACCTGCATGAGTTAAGGTTGTTTTGGGGTGTTTCAAATTCACCCTTTTTGTCTCTATTATTGTATCGAATGTTTAAGACTTGGTTGTACAGTTATGGTGAAAGGATTAGGTCCCTAACCTGTATGTTATGTGTATCTGATATGTATATATGTTTATGGTTATGAATGTGGTTATGTCCATAAAAGTCTTTTTCCATTAAGGTTTTCACAACTTATTGGACATCTTTTTTTATTATTGATTGGCTTCCGCCAACCCCTTTATATTGTCTTTACTGTTAAGCAGGCCTTTTGTAATCACAGATTACTGGCCGGTTACGATACTAAACCCTCAGGGGCAGGTTTGGGTCGTAACAAACCACTAAATGGCATTAAATATGTAATCAAAGACTTATATATGCCGAATCCATTGTAGATGAGATGAGATGAACAATCAACAAGATGGATGATCTGAGATGAAATCAAATAGATCATATATGAGCAGAGTTATCAAATATGGCTTAAAAAACAGAGCAATCAAATAGATCATACACAAATATAATATTAATCTGAGAGTATAATGCAAAAACAGAGTTATAAAGAAAACAAACATAAATATGAGAGTACAATGCAAAAAGAAACAAAACACAAATGAAACCCATAAATCTGGATGGATATAATATATACATAAGAAACCCACAAAAGAAAATATAAGAGTTATCAAATATGACAAATCTGGGGGCTGGAAAAATCAGCAAACAGGTTACAGAAGAAACCCACAAAAAAAAAAATATAATATATACATATATATATGTATATATATATATAGAGAGAGAGAGAGAGAGCGCTACAGCTACCAATTTGAGATGGAGGATCTGAGAGAGAACTTGTCTAAGAAAAAGAAGAAAGAGAGAGAGAGAGAGAGAGAGCTACAGCTCAGTTACCAATCTGAGATGGATGATCTGATTTGAGATAGAGGATCTCAGAGATGAGAGTGTGAGAGGCAGTGAGTGAGTGGCGTGTGAGGTTGAAGATCTGAGATGGAGGATCTGAGAGAGAACTTGTCTGAAAAAGAGAAGAGAGAGAGAGAGTACGTAAAGAGAGAGCTGAGAGTGTAAGAGGCAGTGAGTGTGAGCGACGTGTGTGTGAGGTTAAATTAGGGTTGGTGTTTAGCTTTTATATGAAACAAGAAATGATATTATATGGGAGGGTATGTAGTATAAATATAGATTATTTGTATACGGTCCGGATCCATTCCAATTCAGAACCATGGGGTTCAATTAGGAACTGATCTGTGGCCTACAGATTTTTGAATTTCTAATCCGAAACCGAACCACGGATTCAAAAAACCAATCCAATCCTACTGGATTGAACTGGACCGGATCGGATTATGGATTATACAGATTCCTTGCTCAGCCCTAATTTTAATGACTAAAGTATTATTTTTCTGTTGGTTTTACTTAAAAGAAATAGGTAAATAGATTTAGATTGAAAACAAATCAAAATATTAGAGTTTAAATTAATAAAATTAAAAATTCAGATTTATTCAGGTCAAACCTAAAGTTTTTTTATTTATAATTTTTCCTTTTCCCTAATAATTTTTTTTCCCCCCTTTTAATACCTTTGAAACATGCTAATGTGGCTAACACTTTGAGCATTTTCTATTTTTCTTTTTACTGTGAGTGACAAAAGGATTACATTAAAACAAATGTAAAGTCTAAACACTTAATTGTTATGATGAGATTATTAGAATGAAATCAGAGAGTAGAAGGTCTAATTTACCCTAGAAGTTTTCTCTATTCACTATGGTTGAAATTTTTTAAAACATTTTTCAATTGTTCTTGAACTCTTGTAATGACTATTGTTATTTCTTTTGGTGTAGTTCTTTTATTAGTAATGACTATTTTAAGTGGGATTAACTCTTTTTGATAGAGTTAATTAGGCATAATCTGGGAAATATGTTCAGAAAAAATTGATACCAACACATTTATTTATATAATTTTTTTTTGTCTTTAATGATTTTTTAAAAAATATATTTCTACAACTAATATATGTAAATTTTTAACTGATACTAATTATGCAATACAATTGTGGAATAATTTGATTGTGCGAAATTTTTTTAAATAAATAAAAATTAGGTGATGATGGGTCATCAAAAAATTACCAAAATTGAAATTTATATTTTTAGACAAAGATTTAATTACAAAAAAAAAAAAATGCACTAGTTATCTAACATAACTAGGATTCTATACATGTTTAATCTATTAGTCAAGGAGAAATCTACAACATGCACCCTTTAAAATGGTGCACATTGTAAGAAAGTTATGGGGTGTGTTTGATGTCACGACCCAAACCCGCCCCTAAGGGTTTAGCACCGTAACCGGCCAGTAATCCGAGATTACCGAAGGCCTGCTTAGCAGTAAGACAGTATAACAGAGTACAGGGGCATGGCGGAAGCCAATACAGTAAATAAACAATGTCCAATGAGCTGTGACAGTCTGAATGCCAAAAGATTTTTCATACATTTATACAGAACAGTATGCACAACATTTACAACATTCAGAACGGGGATCAAGTCCCTAACAACCAGTACAGTGCTGTCTATACAGTAAACAAAACAGTACAGGAGGGGGAACACTAAACACCCCTAGCCTTAGCTTGGCAAGCTCGGAACCTCGCAGTGAGGCACATAGGTTGGCTTGACAAAACTGGAAATACCCCGACGCTTCTAGCATTGGTCCGGTGCCTGTACACCTACATATACATATGAGCAGTGAGCTAAAGCCCAGTGAATAACATAATGCATAAAGAGGTTTAGAATGAATGTCCTTACAGTAGTGAAAACAGTTCATTTCAATCAGTAATTCAGTTGTTCAGTACAGTAAACAGTCATATGTGGTACATCCATTAGCATAATAGTAAACAGTAGGTCTAAAAGACCGAGCAGTAAATGATGGCCATTAATCAGTAAACAGTAGTGGTTCCAACGAGGGAACCGACAGAGATCTCTGTAACAGTAACAGTAAACAGTAGGTGCTAAGGATGCCACAGTACAGTTCAGAAATAAAGGACATACATTCATTCAGTAAATAATACCAGTTCAGTAACAGTTCAGTTCGGTATTCAAAAGATAATCATTTGAACATATCTTTACACGATTGTTACTCACAGAGTTCTGGGCTACGGTGAACTAGAGCGTCTCCTCGGGAATGCCAACCCTATACACTTAACAGATTGAACACACGCTAAGTTTCACAGTTGGGGAAAGATAATAACTTAATCCCTAATTTGCCTCGGTGTGTTCTACATCTATATCCTCTTTAAGATGCCTTAAATATGCCCTAGGAATGCCTAGGATGGAAAGAGGATGCAAAGATGCACTTTTGAACACTTTACAAAATTTGCTGAAAACAGGGGTCTCGCTCGAGCGAGGATTCCTTTGCTCGAGCGGACATGCAGACAAAGGATCTCCGCTCGAGCGTAAATTCCGTCGCTCGAGCGGACTGTGTGCTACAGTAAAAATGCTGGATGCTCCAAATTTACGCTCGATGGACGCTCGACCCTCGCTCGAGCGTAAGACACAAGTCCTCGCTCGAGCGTGAGTTTCCTCGCTCGAGCGGACTGTGAACTCCTGCAAAGTACTGGATGCTCGCATTTCACGCTCGAGCGTCACTTTTCTCGCTCGAGCGGAAGGCAGGATCACATAGTGTACGCTCGAGCGTGGACTTTCTCGCTCGAGCGTAGGCCCAAAATCTGGAAATTCCAGATTTGAATCCCAAGCTCAAAATCAAGTTTAAATGCAAAATTTTCGATCCTCTTGGGCTGAAAACCTGGAAAACACTTGTAAACACTTAAAACAACATGATTCAAAGCTCAATTTGGGAAATCAAAGTCCAAGGGTGTTTAATTCAAACTCAATTTCAAGCCAATTTTCATGAATATGAAGAACATGCAACATGCATGGATTAAACTCAATTCAAAGCTTCAATCTCATGCTCTAGTGAGCCAAAACTTTCAAAAACAAGTTGAAAACATGGTTCTTAACATTGACATGGACATGCATGTAAAAAAATCTTTGAAGAACAACCTCAATAATGTGAGATGTGTACATGCATGCAACAATTTAGCTCTAATTCAACACTTTTGAACCAATTCATGCCTTAACTCTTTAAACTACCAAGATCCATGCTAGAAGGAACTTAAACACAACAATGAGAAGGTGAATTCTTTACCTAAGTCTTGAATTTAAGGTGTAGGAGCTCAATTAAGCAAGAACTCTTCTAATCTTCTAAATTTCCAAGCAATATCACAAGATGAACTCAATCCTCTCAATGCCTCTCTCTCTAGCCGGCTATACACCCAAGAACAATGGCTGAACAAATGTTTGTGGTGTATGACTAAGGCTTAGGCAAAGTGTGATGTAGTGGCCCACTCCATGGCAAAGTTGTAATTAAGTCAAACTATGTACTTAGCTTATTTTAATCTAGTTTAATCATACCAAATCAAGTTTCAGATAAATATGCCATAAAATCTCATAAATTATGGTGATCACTAAACACTAGTCGGTTTCGAATTCGGCCGCCGATAAGGCCTTCAATTAACAGTTTAAACGTAAAAATACAAACAGATAATCAAATAGTCAAACAGATAGAATACAAAATAACACATATATACTCAGTCAATTCAGTTCCAGTTTCCAGTCAGTCAGTTCAGTAATTCAATCAGTTCATTTACTTTCTATAATCGGTCTTAATTTAGCGGTAATCGGTATTAATTAGTGATCAGTAACGAGGGTTATTACATTTGATTTGTGTTTTGAAAGATATTTTTGGAAGAAAATTTCCAAAAACATATTTGGTTACAAATTTTCTCAAAAATATTCAAAAATTATTTCTCTCTCTCTCTCTCTCTATATATATATATATATATATATATAACACATCAATCAATCACTTTCTCTCTCTATTCTCTCATTCTCAATCACTTTTTTTCTCACATACATCTACTCAATTATAAGAAAATATCAAATCATCTCAAACTTTAAAACTATTTTCAAAATATACAACCAAACAAACAAAAAAAAAAATTCTAAACTATCTCTCTCAAATTTTTTTTTTTTGAAAATTTATCTCAAAATACAAACCAAACACACCCATGATTTCTTATGATGAAAGTTATGATTGTTTGTACTGTATGTTATGATATTTTGTGGTAAAGTTATGAATAACGAATTTATGATGTGCATTCTAAAGTTAATAATGTTTTATTTCTGTTTTTAGAATTCACTTTTCAGAAAATTCTACTTTTTCATTTTTTGTATTTTTTTTTCATTGAATTTTTTTTAATATTTTAAGTAATTTTTAAATTTTTTAGATACATCTAACATAAATACACTTAAAAACTATAATTGTAGACATCCCATTTTTGACCGGCCTTAAGACATAAACGTCATCGCTTGTGCATTCAATGATTACGATTGCATTTGTTCGCTTTGAGTGCCCGAAGTCCTCGGTGGAACACCCTGTCTTTGAGCCTTTAAAGCTTGTCCATTTTGTGCCTTGTTTTGGACCAAAACCCTGATGTTTCAAGCCTGGAATTTGTGGTGACCTGTTGGCCACCACCATAGGCTGTCGGCAATGTCTCATGATTGTTGGCCATTGGTGTGGCCGATTGGCCACCAGTGGTGGCCGGTCGGCTACCAATGGTGGCCGACGACCACCAGTGTCTTTTTTTAGATATTTGTTGACAGCTGTGATAGCTGTTAGCACACTGAGCTGCATCTGCCTACACGTGTATGGTGGGATGTTTCTAAGCTCAAGCCATGTTTTTCTATATATATGGGGGGTTCCTCCCCCATTTTGGAGGGTTAGAAAATTTGGAAAAAAAATTCTCTCTCTCTAGACTTCTTTCTCTCTCTTGCAATTTTATACACATTTGCTCACAAATCCTACACTTTTGCCTATACACCCTTGATAGAAGTTGCTAGTCTTTGGGCTGAGGTAGCTTGGGACTTATTTTGAGCTCTAGAAGGTGTGTGTGACTTGAATTTGTTGGCCAAATTGTGTCTTCTCTTCAAGAGGTATAACACTCTCTCTTTATACTTGTTTTGTACCCTTGCTTTGCCATCTTTTTCAATTGTTTTGAGGCTGATTTTGAACTGTAAAAAGCTCTATTTTATGGCTTAAAAGTGTTGGTTTGAGGCCATTTTCAGTTAAGGGGTGGTTCACCCTTCTTGCTTTTTAGTTTGTAAAGTTTTGTGCCTTTGTTCATCACTTTCAAACCAACTTTTTTTTGGGCCTCTTAACTACTGAATTTCAGAGGTTTTTCAGTGGTAAAAAACCCATTTTGAAGTCCAAAATTGGAGGGATTAGCCTCCTCTTCTTGTGTCTTGTTTGCATGCCTAGTTAGCCCAATGTTTTAGTTTTTTGTGGCTTAAGTCCAACATGTTTTGAGCTATGTTTTGAATTGTTTTGGCTGTTTGGTGCCTCTTGAGTCTTGTATTGCATAATTGTAGTGTAAGTCTTTTCACTAGCTTGGTGTTTTAAGGCTTTAACCATCATTGGTTTGAGTTGATTGCATATTTTAGTGCTTTTTCTCACCTAATTTTAGCACTTATAATCTCTGCAATCTCCCTCATTTCTTCACTTTTTCATTTGCTTTGAGGGTTGTTTCAACCTTAGGGTTATTTAAGCTTAACATGGAGGCTCATGCTTAATGGTTTAATCCTCCTTTGAGGGTTCATTACCAACGGCATGAAGCTTCTTTCATGCCTTAAACTATTCCTTGGTTGACACTTCTTTCACTTTAGAAGACACTCACTAATGGACTAATTGATTAAAGGATGGTTTGGTAACTAAAATGTGTAAACAAAATTGGAAAGTAAAAAAGGCAAGATAAGCATTCTTTGTGTTGCATTGCGTGTGTTTAAATCGGACATTAGTTTGAACACAAGGAAAATGGAACATTTCATACTCAAAAGTGACGAAATGTGCCATTTTCCTAGGTCTCCATTGCCCTTGATCATGCATGATAAGGTGATGGTCATTTTGAGTCTCATTTTGCATTTATTAAAATTGCACAATTGGTTTCATAAGTCATCATGCAATGAAATTGTTTGATTGATGGTTTATGAACCAAATTTTGTCTCTCTTTTGATTTCCCCATGAAAAGGAGAGGCAAAGTGTGCAAACAACCCTTAAGAAATACACTGTTTTGCTCTGTTTGCTCTCTGATGCAGCAAGGAAGTCCAGGCTATCAGTGGCTGATAGCCACCATCAGTAGTCGACCGGCCACCATTGGTAGTCAACCGACCCCTTGTCGGCCATTAGTGAAATTTGCACAGTGTGTTGGTAAGGTGAAACAGAGGTGTTCTGGAAGTAGGCAACACTGTCAGTACTCAAATGTGCAAACAGAGGCATTCAGCAGCAAGGCAGTGGCTTTTCGAGTGGAAATCGAGCATGCATAGGTCTTCCTCGCCTCCTGAGATTAGCTAATTAGTTTAATTAGCGATAACTTAAATATGTGTTTGTAATTTATTAGTTGTAACTAATTAAGTGTTGTAAATAATTAGTTAGTTTAACTAGTTATTCGATTTCGTTCTTTAATTAGTTAACTAGAAAAGTTAATTAATTCGGTTTGTAATAATTAGTTAAGTAATGTAGCTTAGCTAGTTTCATTCGGACCCTCCTTCGTGAGGGCATAATATTGTAATAACTGTGCGTTGGTGTGTGTATGTTTTCCAACCCCACGTCTTTCTCCTTTTTATTTAATCACTTTTGATGGTTAGATTAGGGACATATTTCAATTAGCATACCTTATGCTTGCATCCATTCATTCGTATTGCATGCACCGAGCCTTGACGCATCATTCAAACTGCATTGCCATTTCAATATCTTATTTGAAAACGTGTTTAAATCGCATGTTATTTAATTGAATCATATGCCATATTAGTAGCCGAGCCTATTAATTGCATTCATTGCATGTGTTGCATTAGACATTTGACATAGTTAGGAATCGTGCATATTTTTCTAACTCATATCTTCTTACCTCGGAGTACTAGGTGAGTTTTTACGCTTTAGCATACTTGCATAAGTGTGAATGTTGCCATGTCTAGCATGCTCACCATGAGGCTATGTGCTTACTTGCTAAACTGCTTGAATGCCTGTGGATGAAGGCTTGTTGTTTGAATTAGAACGATTTAACAAATGTATGTTTTAAGCCCACTTTGTTAAGTGGAAAATCATGTTTTAAGCCCACTATGTTTAGTGGCTAATCTGCAAACTTTAAGCCCACTTGAGATGACAAATTCAAACCATTTTCGCAAAAACAAATATCAGTTGAATTGTTCCAAGTCTTGCAAACTAGCCTATACTTGCTTGTGCGCATCACATAGTAATACTAGTTTAATAACCAGAATAAGAACATATAATGTACATAAAAAATCATATCATGATTAGTAGAGGCCGATCTTTGATCGGGCAAGCGTGGGTGCTCAATTCATGACCTTCCCCTCTCGTACCCAAGTTCCTGAGCCGAGGTAACTTTGGTGATGACAGACATATGGCCTTCTGCACGAGTCATGAGATTAGATTCAGAACCACGGGAGTCCAAACTATAGGGCTTTCTTTTCAAACCTTCCGAAAGGGGGTGCGAAAAAGGCGAGCTACAGGTTCTGGCGACTCTGTTGGGGACTTAGAGAACTTGACTCGAACTTATGATATGGATTTTTATCTACACTTATGTGTTTCTTTGCATTTTCATTTGTATTGGTGTGTCTAAGTTATAGTGTTTGCCATCTGCTACTCCTAAACGGTTTGCCGAAGGCTTGCTTTGAAAAGTTTGCCAAAAGGCTGACCGGTTGCAGGCTCTGCCATGATGGGAACATAACCCTTGGATCTGGACTACCGCTATACCGTTTGATCCTTCTTTCACTTCTCGGTGTTAGGTGTGAAAGGTATATTAGGTAGTCTTGCTGAGGTACCCTTTTTTGACCAATCGACCTAGTTGCATATCGAAAACCATAGAGACTGTTCCAAACTAGGACATGATGCTTACCCAAATGCAGGATTGTGTGAAACCGTTTGTTTTGCATAGTGAACCCTAGTTCCTGACGAAACTAGGACAGAGTAATCCTACCCCATCATAGGGGTGTTTTGGCTCTCACTTGACTGTTATGTGCTTTTAGAGTGAGACTCTACAGGAATATATGTATCAGTTGCAAGTCTGGGTATCAATTTTTGGGAGACAGAATTCAGTATTGAGCATGGTTCTACGGCTTTGATTACATCAGTGTATTGATTAGAATCTGAGCAGAGGTGCTATGCGGTTTCTGATTTTTGTTTTCTTTTGCTTTATTTTTTTTTGCAAGGTAGTTTTTCACCATTGCTTCAGACGATTCTGTCACCCCCCAAGCACTCTGGACTCGAGTGAGAAGGATTTGCTGATCTGGGGATCTTGTCAGGGGACATCCAGTGTTTGTTTCACTCCCATCGGTTACTAGACGGAGGAGGATCAGGTAGAATTTACCAATCTAGCAGTCACCTTTTGCTTCGCCTGTGCCCAGTCAGGCCCAGTCTTCTACTCCTACTCCAGAAAAAGGGTATTCACCAGTTCTGGTAGCTCAAAATCCTCCAATCAGCATGAAAGATATGCTTCGTCAGCTCCAGCAGACCATTGAGACTATGCAACTAGATGCTGCCCACCAAGCTGAGGTCACAGCCCGCCAAGTTAAGGTTGCAGCCCGCCAAGAAGAATTGATAGATAGGCTTCAGCAACAGTAACCACAACAGGCAGTAACTTCTGCATCCCATGCACCCCTAGCGAGTATGCCGGTACCTGGGTCACAATCAATGTCCAAGAGAATATGGGCATCCCGGCAGATCCAATCCCACCTCAGACCTCCAAGGCACCAGTTTACCAAATGGAGGCGCCATTTGAATTCGAGGTTGACCCCACTGCATTGAAGATCAACAAGCTAGAAAAGCTCTTCAAGCGGGCGCACGGCATGAATTCAATCCCTGACATTGAGGATGGACAAATAGATTCCGCAATAACTCTGCCGGACAGATTCAAGATGCCACATATAGACCGGTTCGACAACTCTGGAGATCCCATGGTCCATCTACAGTTATTCTCTGACATCCTACGACTAATGGGTCTTACTAGACTTCAGAAGTTGTCGCTTTTTGGTCGGACCCTGTTAGGTATAGCGGCCATCTGGTACGTAAAGCTGGAAGACTCCGTGAAACGAAACTGAGAGCAAATGGCCGAGGCCTTCATCGCGCAGTACTCCTACAATACCCAAATCGAGGTCACTACCCATGATCTTGAAGTAACCCGTCAGGAGCAGAATGAGGGCTTCTCGGACTTTGTGACTCGATGGAGGGCCAAGGCCTTTATGATGATTATCCGGCCATCTGAAAAGGACCAAATCAGAATGGTGGTCCGTAACTTGCAAGGGAGACTGTTACAAAGATGATAGTCTTGCCTTTGTTTACATTTGCTGAGCTCCATGAAATAGGGGTGCAAATTAAGGATGCGATGAAGTAGGCTCTGATAGACCATGAGAAGGAACAGCCCAAGAGGCCCTTTGCACACAACTCTAATGCAAACACAAGCGGTAGCACTTCTGCATGGCCTTCGGATGTGAGCATGGTCACCACCACACCCAAAACTACCAACCCGTTCGCCAACACCTTTAACACAACTCCACAAACCTTAACCAGCCAGGCCTGATCTCAATGGGTCTTTACTCCGCTCCACATGCCTTTATCCAAAGCCTTAGGGGTCTTGATCAAAAAAGGGCATCTTAAACCACTAGAGCCTCGCCCTCTACCCGATCCTCTCCCCCCGAGACACAACCTGGTCAAATACTGCGCTTTTCACCAACAGCACAATCATGACACTGATCAATGCTATAGGTTGCGTCATGAAATTCAAGATCTCATTGACAATAAGGTGATAGCGACTCCCCAAAAACCAAACGTCACTACAAAGCCTCTCCCACCACATAACCAAGTCCCTTCACCTTGGCATATAAACCTCATCCACACGTTGGACTTCTCTTATGACCCCAGTATATACATCACCCTTTCCCACCTACCTAAGCTGGCGTTGTTCATCTCTGAGAGCATAAACTTGTGCATGATGAGCACGTCCTCACTCCAACCCGAACCAGTGGTCGTGACAGTGGAAGATAAAGGGAGGTCAGCATTGGTGGAGAATGCCAGCCTGTTGCCCGAGGATTCTGAGGATTTATCTGAGGGGATGTATGACCCGAGCTGCTATATTGTGCCAATCGATCAAGCTATGCTAGAAGTGGTGTTGCCAACTGGGATGGAGGTTAGTGTAGTTCGAGAAAATGGCCCAAGTTAGGGATTAGATGATCTGGCTGACCTGGAGGAGGACATAGACAATTTGCAGTTCTTTGATGAGCAAGATCAAGGGGACGTGCATATTTATTGGTTTGATCTGAATGGGTCGACAGACAATCCTGGGTGGCCAAGTGATGAAGCCGATAGAGATGAGGGAACTGAACCGAAGTTGGAAGAGCAGAAAGTGGGGACTGCTACAATGGCCGGAACGACCAATGGAAAGGGTAAACTACCGAAAAGCACTGGTGAAGAACAATTAATTAGGTATTGTTAGTGCTGTACATATAGAACAAAAAGCCACGCTGGAGCGGTTTGGGCAAGAAATGAGTGAAAATGATCGAAGAGCTGGAAAAGCTTAACACCCTGCGAGGAATGTTTATGATAATGAAATGATCCGAACAGAGCCGGACGAGTGCTTGTCTGCTGCCGAAGGGGTCTGGTGGGACGACGACGACCTACACTTGGCTCATACCGATGAGGATTAGGGTGAAGACCTTCCCGACAATACTTGATATATGGAAGAAATCGACCACATGACAAGAAGTGGCCGATACTTCAAACCACTGTATCTGGACTAACCTGAGGCATCCGAGAAGGATAAAGAAGTTGAGAAACAGAAGGAAAAGCAGTTAGAGGAAGAGGCTGTGCTGAAATAGTTGAAGAAGATTCAAGTTGATATATCTATCTGGGGTCTGCTTATGGCTTCGCGAGTGCACAGACAGGCGATACTAACTACGATGGATAAAGCTAAGTTGTCCATCGGCACCACCCTGGAACAACTGGTGGGATTAGTCTTCCCGAGAGGTGCTGCGCCAACTTTGACATTTTCAGACAAGGAATTACCACCAAAAGGCTCTGCACACAACAAGCCTTTATACATATCCGTAGAATGCCGAGAAAAGTGGATACCAGTGGTATTGGTCACCGGGTCAGCAATCGGCCTATGCTATTGGTCTGAAACTAGTCGATTTTGTGCCTATAGCCTAGGTGATTCGGGCGTATGACAATATAAGCAGAGAGGTGATGGGGACAGTGCAGATTAGAGTACAGGTTGGTCCAGCTCAACAGGACATCAAGTTCCATATTCTGGATGTTCTAGCCACTTTCAACTTGCTACTTGGGCGACCCTGGCTGCACCAAGTGAAAGCTGTCTCTTCCACTCTCCACCAAATGCTAAAATACCCCCATGGAAAAGGAGTGGCCATAGTCTTCGGTAATTCATCTATACATCCTCCGCCAAAGGTGACTACACTTGTGCTGGAAATTGTGCATGGCGAAGAAGATGTTTTCCTCTCTAGATTTACCTTGGCCAAGGCCCGGGCAGTACAAACCATCCTGGCGTCGGATTAGGGCTTATATGTCAGTGCTCAATCGATCTATTTTATGAACAAACTCCAACACATGCCAGAAATGGGATTAGGAAGAAGTGGCTGGAAGGGCGTTACTGCATTAGCCGACGTGCCACATAACCCGCATGCCTTTGGTCTTGGCTATACGCCCACCAAAGAGGACTGGGTGAGGAAAGAGAAAGAGATGGCCGGAAGAGCCAGAGCTAAGCAGACCGGGAAGCGCTACAAACTTGTGCATCGACCTATTCGGGGAACCCTGAATGGCTATTTTGTTCGGGAAGGTGAAGACTTCCCATTCTGTGGTTTCCCTGAACCTTGGTTCAACTCTGAGTGGCAACAGGTTCCCGGCTTCAAGATTTTCTTTAACTTGCAGCTGTAAAAGAGTGACGTAAATGAACAGACTGAACTAACTGCTAAAGCTGCAAAGAGCGCAGAAAGTGAGTCCAACAACAATGAGCTTGAGGTAGGAGCAGCATTGGCATGTCTCCTTTTGGATCCTCAGATCAACTTAGAGAGCTTGGGGGATAACTTGACCGTTTCCATGATCGGAGACCAACCAAGTGTGAACCCTTCTAGCAATATCTTGGATGCATCTGACGCACCATCCCTCATTTGGCAGCTGGAGGAGGGCTACCTACCTAGCAGTTCTGAGTCGGGTAGTGAACCAGAATTTGATTCCACAAAGTCTGTGGAGTCGGAATCAGATTCTGGTTCTTCTGAGTATGGGTCCGATATTCCTAGGATTGATAACCCGGATGCTGAGGTTTTGGCCAGGTCATTTTTTTCTTTTTCTTTTGAGTCAGTTGTAACTGAAGAATTGGATGAGCTGGACCTTTTGAATGAGAATGCCACTGTAGATTCTGAGTATTTCTCTATGCCTCTTGTTTATTGCATTGATCATGATTTTCAAAATTTTGATGAAAACGATGAGGAAGGAATTCCTCTAGTTTTGAAAAATTAGATTAATCGAGAGGAGGAGAGGTTTACAAAACCCCTCGTTGATGAAATCATTGCTATTAATATGGGTATTGAGAAGGATCTGCGTCTGGTCCAGATCGAGTCCATGTTGTCTTCAGAGGAGCGCGAGCGCTTAGTCGCTTTATTAAAAGATTTCAAAGATGTTTTCGCGTGGTCCTATGAAGACATGCTTGGAATCGATCCTGAGATTGTACAACATTGGATCCCTCTTGACCTCGAGGCTCGACCCATCAAACAGAAGTTGCGAAGAATACGCTTGGATTAGACTTTGAAGATTAAGGAAGAGGTCACCAAGCAGATAGACGCAGGGTTCTTGCTAGTATCTGAGTATCCAACTTAGTTGGCCAACATTGTTCTAGTGCCAAAGAAAGATGGCAGAATTTGGGTGTGTGTGGACTTCAGAGATTTGAACAAAGCCAGTCCGAAGGATGATTTTCCTCTGCCGCACATTGATGAATTAGTGGACTTTACTACGGGCCATTCATTACTCTCCTTCATGGATGGATTTTCCGGGTATAACCAGATTCTGATGGCACTCAAGAACAGAGAGAACTACTTTCACTACGACGTGGGGAACCTACTGCTATCGGGTGATGCCATTTGGACTGAAGAATGCCGAGGCTACCTATCAACGGGCTGTAACCATAATTCTGCATGATATAATCCATAAAGAGGTCGAGGTGTACGTGGACGACATGATTGTCAAGTCCAAGAAAAGAGAGAGCCACTACACCACCTTGAAGAAATTCTTTCAACGGATCAGAGAATACAAACTAAGGTTGAATCCACAAAAGTGTACTTTCGGTGTAACAACAGGAAAAATGTTGGGTTTCTTGATCACACAGAGGGGCATCGAGGTAGATCCTTCCAAAATCAAGGACATCCTAGAAATGCCACCACCAAGGATTGAAAAGGAGGTGCGAGGCTTTCTGGGTATAATGCAATTCATAAGACAGTTTATTTCTAAATTAACCTTGACTTGTGAACCACTATTTGGTCTCTTGAAGAAAGGAAAGAAGTTCCGATGGGATAACCGTTGTCAGTTCGCTTTTGAGCAGATCTGTAACGCCCTCAAAATAATAACATTAAACCCATCAATATTGACATGCATTGATAAAAAAAGTAAATATTCTTCTATTCATCAGAGTAGTTCATTACAATGAGTATTACATGTTAACAACAAAAGCAAATGCCCTACGGGCTTACAGCTTTCCAAGTTAACACTTGGTTACAAAAAAAGAGTACTAACTCAAATACACATTAAGCCCTTGGCTTGAATTTACATGTAATACATCCAAAAATAACAAAAGAACAAAAAGTCTGTCTGCCTCTAGCCTCCCAAGCTATGTCCTTGGAGGTGGCATGCTACCTGTACCTAAAAATGATGTCCCTAAAAGGGTGAGCCACAGCCCAGTAGAAATACACTAAACCAACTATGAACAATGACTAAAAGATTAGCAGTTGATAGATGGTCAACACAAATACATCCACATATAACACATTTCGGTTTCATGACATTAAGTCCATGTTACATTTCATTTTCCATTTCTTTTTCAAGTTGAGTTTGAAAACAAGGCTCCACACCTAGCCTAATAACTTAATGAGATTAAGACTCATTTTTAAAACACCTTCAAAACTCATGATGGATACACATTTTAATGCTGTATCGATAACACATAAACCACTTCCACACTTTACGAAAGATACACATTTCGGTGCTGTATCAAATTAATCATAGAACCATTTCTATACTTCACAATTGATAACGATATACATTTTAGTGCTATATCAAATCAATTCGAACACTTTCATAATCAACATTCGATACACATTGTAGTGCTGTATCAATGTCACACAAAATCCGGTTTAGAGGTCCATTCCCTATCTTCCCCTAAACCGTGGAGTACATCCCCTATCTCCTCCCACACAACACATGTATATAAACACAGATCATATACAATCAGTCAATACATAGAGTTTAATGTATTATCCCAGTCGCTATATTTGATAGCATACTCAATTGATTAGTTTTAGTTTGCCTAATCATCATGCATTGTCTACAACAATCAAGACTATCCTCCACCGATAGCCCAAAGCAGTTATTTCTATAACGAAAATAAATGTACCAAATGGATATATAATCAACATTTCGACTAGGTGAGCAATAAATGAATCTAACTACACCCTTTAACTCCATACACATCCAATTCCAACATTCTCAATTCAATTCCTCTTTTCTTCAAATTAATTATTCCAATTAATTTAACTATGTAATTAGGGCATTTTTCCCATAAGTTACATAACAACCCTAAGGTTCTATTTTCATCCATAATCCATCATTTAACTCATTTCTCTATGCCAAGCATGCATATTGGTTTATTATAAATAAAACCCCAACTTTTGTAAAATTACACAAAAGACCCAAACTTTCTCATAATTACCCAATAAATCCCCAACTCATCAAAATGCTAAAATTCAAAGACAAAGATCATGAGAAGGAGTAGGATATCCCTACCTCGAAGTTTGAGCTCAAACGAAGATGAAGACCAAAGACCAACGTGCTCCAAATCCCAAGTTTTTCAGATTAAAACAAAGCCCTCGACGATCCCCACAACTTTTACAAAGGCCCAAGGTGAGGAGATCACTCCTACTAGATCAAATCTAAGAGAGAAGGTAAGGTTTTAGAGTGAGGGGCTCTCAAATCTGTATTTGGGAAAGTAAGAGAGAGAAAGTGTGTTGAAAAAGTGATCCAAAAAGTCGGATCCCGTGTTTATATAAAAGTCGCCCCGCTCGAGCGTGGAAACCCCCGCTCGAGCGTCACTTACAGACTCCCGCTTGAGCGTCAAAAATCCCGCTCGAGCGGCGGATGCACACTCCCAGAACTTTAGCTGAACCAGGACCCCCGCTCGAGCGCAAAACTCCCCGCTCGAGCGTCACACACAAACTCACGCTCGAGCGTCAAAACTCCCGCTCGAGCGTCCAACACTGCAGAGGAAATACTGGGAGATGGAAAATCACGCTCGAGCGTCCAAACACCCGCTCGAGCGGAGAAGCAATAACAAAGGGCCCGCTCGAGTGTCAAAAGCTCCGCTCGAGCGTGAAGGCAAAAATCTAGGCAACTACTTTTGGTTTCTAAGTTCAACCAACTTGTAACAAGCCTGCCCAACACATCCTATAACTCAAATACAAGGTACGGAAGGATGCAAACAAGATATACACGACTACTAACATCCACGGAAACAAGTCCGGATCACTGTACACAAGGGAAAAACCCGAGATCGCTATAAGATCAAGCAGTACCTTCAGAATCCACCCGTGTTGTCGCCGCCAGAATTGGAGAAGCCCTTGATTGTGTATCTGTCAATGATGGACATAACAATGGGATGCATGCTTGCTCAGGAATCTAAGGATAGGGTGGAGAAAGCCATCTATTACCTGAGCAAGAAAATGCTGGATTATGAGACCCGCTACACTCCGCTAGAGAAAGCTTTCTTAGCCTTGGTATGGGCTACCAAGAAGTTGAGGCACTACTTGTTAGCCCACTCCGTAATTCTGGTTTCGAGATTAAATCCCATCAAATATCTCTTCGAGAAACTAGTACTTACGGGTAGGCTAGCTCGTTGGTTAATCCTTCTCTCCGAATTTGATCTGAAATATGTTACTCGCAAGTCTGTCAAGGGAAGAGTGGTAGAATACCTGCAAGTCGAGGAAGAGATTTGGACAATGTACTTTGACGGAGCGTCTAACCAGTATGGTTATGGGATAGGGGTGTTGCTGATAGCACTCGACAATTTCCATATACCCCTAGCCTTCAAACTTTGGTTCAAGGTATCCAATAACGAAGCAGAATGCGAGGCGTGTATCGCTGGTTTGGAAGCTGCCCTGGAACTAGGGGCAAAAAGGTTGGACATCATTGGGGACTCGAACCAAGTTGTGTCTCAAGCAAAAGGAGACTGAAAGGTCAAAGAAAAAAAAATGAAGATCTATCACCAGACCCTGGATGTTCTGATTCCTAGGTTTGAGAAGCTGACCTTCACTCATCTACTAAGAGAGAACAACAGGTTCGTTGACGCCTTATCAACTCTATCTTCCATGATAGACATCCCGTTTGGAGTCTAGATGCGTCCGATCATTATTGAGCAGAGATATACGCCGGCCTATGAGTCTATCACCGCAATAGATGGCGTGCAAGATCAAAACCCTTGGTTTTATGATATCTGGAACTTCTTGGAAAATGAGGTTTATCCACCAGGGGCAAATGCCAAAGACAAAAGGGCAATACAGCGGATGGCCGTTCAATTTATCATCTGCGGGGGTAAACTATAAAAGAGGGGTCATTTGGGAATGCACAAGTTATGTGTCGACGCAGAGGAATCAAAGTGCCTAATGGAGGTCATCCATGGAGGAGAGTGCGAAGCGCACGTGAACGGAGTAATGTTAGCCCGGAAAATTCTTAGGCAAGGTAACTACTGGTCTACTATGGAGAAGGATTGTATTGGTTTTGTTTAGCGATGCCACAAATGCCAGATTCATGCCAATCGCATGAACATTCCGCCATCGAAACTGTACAACATGACTTCACCATGGCCTTTCTCAGTCTGGGGAATCGACGTCATCGGCACAATCACACCAAAAGGGTCAAATGGGCATGAATACATTTTGGTGGCAATTGATTATTTCACGAAGTGAGTGGAGGCTCAGTCTTATGCAGTGTTGAAAGCAGCGCATGTGGCTAAGTTCATCCGAAACAACATCATTTGCTGTTATAAAGCCCCAAACCAGATCATCTCAGATAATGGTCCCCATTTCAAGAAAGAATGATCAACTTGTTGGAAAAATACAACGTGGCTTTCTATAAGTCATCCACATATCGGCCATAAACCAACGGAGCTGTTGAGGCCACCAACAAGAACATCAAGCATATCCTGTAGAAGATGGTCAAGACCTACAGGGACTGGCCAGACAAATTGCCATTTGCACTCTGGGGTTATAAAACTTCAATTCGAACCTCTACTAGGGCAACTCCTTACTCTCTTGTTTATGGGATGGAAGCTGTTCTGCCGATTGAAATAGAAGTTTTGTCGCTGCGGGTTATGACTGAATGTCATGTAGCAGAGGCAGACTGGCAACAGAGCAGGTTCGAAGAACTGGTGTTGTTTGACGAGAGCTATAGGATTGCACTGAACTGGTGTAGCAGAGGCAGACTGGCAACAGAGCAGGTTCGAAGAACTGGCTGAAAGCACTGTACTATGTTCAGGGTTATCAATATAGGATTGCCAGGGCTTTTAACAAGAAGGTTAAGTCCAGGAACCTCAAAGAAGGGGATTTGGTGCTGAAAGACAACCGAGCTCCCATCCATGACCCTAGGGGCAAGTTCAGACCCAATTAGAGTGGTCCTTACATCATCAAAACTATCTGATCGGGTGGAGCTGTTATTCTCATGGACCTGGATGGCCTAGAATTTTCCCAACCGATCAACATGGACAACTTGAAGGAATATTATCCCTGAGAGGCTCGCTAGGCCGAAAACCCGAAAGGGCGACCTAGGTAAAAGTTAGAGCACAAAAAAATAGAAAAAACAAAAACTAAGCTCGCAAGGTTAAAAACCCTAAAGGGCGGCCTTGGCAAAAGTTAGAGCGCAAAAGGAGAGCGTTAATACTTGAGTGAACCCAAACCGAACTACGTAAGGCATGATTCCTATCTTTGGGATACGTAGGCAACTTCATCCTGAAGTTCGGTCGTAAACACCTCCAAATCAACTGTCCTGTCCACGTGTTTGATCAGGTCATCTTTATCTAATCTTAACTTGGAAGTTGTCTAATCTTTACCTGGAAGTTCGGTTGTGATCCATACTCTGGGAAAAGAGCTGGTTACAGTGCTGAGCAGTGCCATTCAGACAAGGGGCAATTTGTTGTCTTCAGATCCGGGGTTGTACATCTCGAGGATAGATTCTGGGCGTGTCAAGCTGTGATCCTTATCGAAAATGGTTTTGAAAAGTTTTGATAAAAGTTAATTTTTGCTCAAAATTTCCTTTTTACAACTTAGACCATTTTTTGACCAAAAGGAAAATTTTCAGTGCTCACAACTTTTATTTCATTGATTTTAGTACAAATTTTTCCAACTCTCAATACAAATCAAAGCTACTTTTTATTACATGCATAAATCTTGAAAAGTAAGATCAAAGCAATAAACTTAGGGCATAGATGAGTCAGGTGTTCCTGCGTCCCCTGCTTGTGCTCGTGGAAGCTTCTGATGCCAAAGTGGGCCCAGATTATGCCTCATCTTCAAGCCAAGTCAGGCACTCGTCAGAAAGGGCACAGCTGAAACTAGGGGCAGGAGCCAGAAGTTCTCTCGTCCTCCAAGCAGTGAGGTACCTAGCCAAATGTAAACTTCGGACGGGGAATGGAACTAGGTACTCTACCCCCTCCTCTGGGCAAGTCTGATCATGTCCAAACTGATGTTTGAACTAGAACGGAAAGTAGAATACATAGTGTGTCAAGCTAATCAGCTAAATGCCAGGTTGTCGAGCCATACTGTAGCTCATTTTGGTCAGATTAAGCCAGGGGCAACGCCAAGCAATGTCAGCAGCAGACCTGTTGCACATCCAATGGCACCACCATCCTTCATTTGGGAAATCCACTAGCTATTGGCGGAAAAAGTATGCTCGAGCTAAGTATGCGGGGCAGGAGTCCATTACCTTCAGCTTGTCCATAAGCCACACCTGGGGAGGGATGAAAGAAAAAAGAGATTAAAGAATAGAGAGGTGTATGTTGAGAGAAAAAGTGAGAAAAGGGCTTTGAGAGAAAAACAGAACATGAGTGCCGAGAGATGTGAGAAACACATGTTAGAAAGGGTGGGAAACATTACCTGAAGAAATAGTGGACTCCTTGTGAATTTGTTTATCTCTTGCCGATGAAAGGCGTCTAAGCCCATAAAAGTCTCAGCCAACACTAAACCAATGCAACTCTTGCCCTCTTTCAAACCTTGGGCTACTTCGATTAATCGAATGTTAGACTTGCCAAAACTAGGGGCAAGGAGGAAATCTGCTAGCATGCATAAACAAAGGGTGTGTTGTCGAAAACCCCGCCAAAGGAGATCACTGCGGTCACCAACGTCAGAAAATCGATGAATTAGACAGGGAATGTCTAGCTCTCCATTGTGAACCAAGGATCGGGCCGCACGTAAAGTGAGCCCGCACATCCTTTCCAAAGCTTGAATGTGACCAAAACGGGGCTGAGGCAAGATTTCCTCATCATGCCGGGACTCCATTAGCACTTGAAATTCTTCGATTGTCAGGCATAGCTTTTGTCCCCCGAAGCTAAAGACGTGTGTGATTGGGTTCCAACATCTAGCCGCGGTATGTAGGAACCGAAAACATAGTGGAGTACGACTCAGTGGGAATAGTGTATTTATGCCGAAACCCCAAAAATTCACCTTTTCCGAGCCATCTAAAGTTACAATCCAATCCGAGACGTTTTGGGCAAGAAATGGCTCCATTGGTGGCAAAAACAACAGCCAAAATGAGTTCTGGAGAAGAAATGACGAAGGTGAAGCTTTTGTAGAAGATAAGGCAGTGAGTGGAAGTCAGGTGGCAACAATCTGGAGATTCCTCACATTGATGGTCGACCGACCATTGGTGATGGTCGACAGGCCACCATTGGTGGCCAACAGGCCCTACTGGTGGCCGACAGCCTCTGTTCATGGCCGACAACTTTCTTGTTTGTCCTGTTGTCCACCTGTGTGCTGAGAATGCTGAAGGCATATGTTATATTTTGTTCTTTATGCATTTTAAGGTCTTGTTTTGAGTTCTTTTAGTTTTTGCAAGTTTGTTGAGTTGTATTTGAATTGTTTTGTTTATCGAGTTGTTTTGTTGTTTATCGAGTTGTTTTGTTTTGTTTATCGAATTGTTGCTATTTTAATTATCGAGTTGTATTTCTTTGTTTGTTAGTGTTGGTTGGTTCATTACCCAATTAAGAGAGTTGTGCCAATACCATGTTCAAATTTCATTATCAAAATCAATCTCGTTTTCATGCGATACGGTGCTCATGACGCAAAATACAACACTTTTTCAAATGAAAAATGGTTTTCATTCCGATCATGGTTTTTTTTTTTTACAAAAGTGCAGTACAAGTTTTTAAAGCAAATAAAACCTGTCTGAACTGTACAATGTGCTAACACTACTGACAAAAGAAGCTAAGCAAAAAAATTACAAGAAAATCAGCGCCAGTCGCCTCAGGCTCATGATGCCCTTTTCATCCTCTTCCTCGAAGGAAGGGACTCTGGGGCACTGTCTCCGTCGGTGCCACTATCTGAGTCTAAACCAGAGTCTGAGCTAGCGCTATCTCCACTCTTTGTCTCTGAACCTGTCTCGGCATCAGCACCCCTACTCTCAGAACCCGAGCCAATGTCATCACCTCTACTCTCAGATGACTCCGACTGTGGACTTATTGCCTCCTTGGAGCCACTCGTCTCGGTGTCGTTATCGCTCAGAATAGGCTCTGAAAGACCACTCTCATCTCGGGTGCCCCTAGCTCTGCCTCGGCTACGTGCCGGAGCCTGTCTCTCTCTCCTCCCTGCTGCTGGAGGAGACATCGTTGGTGCAGGTGCTGCAGCTGCAGCTGCAGCTGCCGCCGGTGTGGTCGGTATAGGTGGGACCTGAAAAGACAGTTGTCATATGTCAGCCATAGTATACATATCAGATGCAAGTATGGTGTGCAGAATGAGTATATGCAGAAGTCAGGAACAGTGTATGAATACAGTATGGGAGTGCAGTATTTCAGATGCAGTGTATCAGTGCAGTGTGGGGAAGTTTTCAGTTGAAATGTTAGTTTCAGTGTGTCAGTGGAAATTTGATGACTGGAATACAAGAAAATTGAAGAAATGACCTAAATGCCGTGGAAATCGAGCAGTGCCTCCCTCCTCAATATCATACCCTCAAATGAGGCTAGTAGCTCTAGTAGATCCTTGGTGTATCCTTGGGGGGCCTACAAATGCATTGGGAATGATCAATGTCCAGAAGGAACAAATATCAGAAAGAGATGGGAAAACTAAAAAATGTGGTACATACCGGGGGTGCGTCATGAGCTCTAACATATCTATGCCTCGCTGCAGCAGGCTCGATCGGGATCTGGTATACCTCCCTAGTATACTTCTAATATTTGAGTGCAGTAGGCAGCTCTAGCCAGCCGATCCTCTGTCCCGCCTGGGTAGCCCCTCTGCCATGCGCCCTGGTCGCCCTAGCCGCCTTAGGCACTCTGGCTCTCTCCCTCGCAGCTGGAGCCCCCGCCCCCTCACCTCCACGAATACCGGTCAAAGGAGGCATGAGGTGTGTCTAGATAAATGTGGAATAGTCCCCCTCCCCACGAAAGTAGTCAGCCTCTAAGCCCTCTGTGAACTGAATCATCTCCTGGAAGGTGAGTCTCTCTGTGGCTCTCATAGATGGCGGAGGCGCCATAGGAATTATCGGCTCAGGCAAGCCCATGGTCTGGCGCAAGAACCACTCACCTAAAAACCAGGCACAACAAACCGGGCTCTCAAACAAAAGCCAAAAACAGGAGGCTTCCCAAGATCCAGCGAACTAGTCCCTGACTCATCGTCGCCTAGGGCTGCCAAGTGATCTGCAAATAGAGAATGCACAGATTGTTAATGGCCATCAGATATCGAAGTATGAATTCAAAGCATGAATCAGAGCCCAAGTAGAATGAAAATAACTGTGAATTTTGAGTTACCTCTGCCGCGATCACTGTATCAAAATACCGACGGAAGAACGAAAAGGTCTCCCTGGTCTTCCGCAAGCATCTGTCGTCGTACCGATGAGAGTACGACACAACAGGGGGCATCTCCACCTCTGGCTTTGGAGCGAGAGTCGAGAAGTATGCATACACCCAAAGCTGTAAGAGAAGGGGCAATAGTGAGTATACAATGTATAGTGTACGGAAAGTACAAGCACAAATGTAGAAAACAGAATGTATGCAAAAGGTGTGTATAGTATACAGAGAGTACAGATACAGAGGATACAAAGTGTACGGTGCAGAAAGCGCAGTATATAGGTGTAAACAATGCAGTATGTAGTGTACAGAAAGTGCAAAGCAGAAAGCATAGGAACAGAAAACAGAAATGTAAAGCGTACCTCCCAAGCTCGCCAGTAGCCTCCTATCCTGTCTCCGCTCCTGCGGGATGTCGAGCTCATATAGCCATACAATGTGGCTAGGCCAACACCACCCCAATCGTAGAGCCGGATCTGCGGTAAATCCACCAAGGCACTCAAAAGATACAATCCTACAGTGTTCACCCTGTTCGCGAACAAGGTTGTGCCAAAGAAGAACATCAAAAAACCTCGGGCGTAATGCTCTGTCTCCTCAACTGTCTCTGGCTCGATCCCCCGGAAGCACTCCGCGAACCAACTGTATCGTACCATCCTCGGTCAGAAGTGAGGCGGGCATGCCCCTAATAGATAAATCCAGGCGGCCTCCCACTCACCCATGTCCGTATCATAAGGAATTAAGTGACCCCCTACTCCTATGCTGGTGAGCATGGAGAAGTCATAGGGGGTTATCGTCATCTCCCCGGCGGTAGAGAAGTAGAAAGAGTTGGTGGTATCCCACCACCTCTCTACCAATGCTTCAAGTAAGGGCCGACTCGCAATAAGGCGTGATAGCCCCGTGTAGAATGAACCAAAGCTGGCCTCGTCGATAATGTGGCTGACACTGTCAGGAAGCTCCATGTACTAGTCCCTCGCGGACGTGGCTCCATAGCCTCTAATAGAGCAAGAATCCTCCTGTGATCAGAACAATGATATACAGTGGCATGAGAACAAGCAGATGCAAATGTAGTGTAAGAAATACAGTGCAAGAGTGTGATTAGGGTAAGAAATACAGTGTAAACAATACAACATTACGGTTGAAACAAGGAATACAGTTACAGCAAGAAATGCAATATACAATGAAGAAAACGTAAGAATATAGTGTGTACCTCGGTGGCGCCGTAAGACAAATGGGAGTCCAGCTCTCGTAGCAAGAGGTCCTATGGTGCACCTCGTGCAAACCCTCTGAAACCCCGGATGCTCTTGGGTGGTAGTACATGCGTCCGAGGATGATATGTCATCGGATTAAAAGGTCGAATCTTGGGTGGTAGCAGCACTGGCTCAGGCTCCGCCTTCATCTCTAGAGGGAAAGCTCCGTCGTGAGGTATGTCGTCCGCCATCTAGAAAGAAGATGAGAAAATGGCCGAAAATGAGGAAAATAGATGGAAAATGCTAAAAGTCAACCCTAGGAGAGAGAAAATAGAAAAAAAAAGTTAAAGCCCAGAAAAAGGCACTGAACCCAAGAAGAACTCGAGAGGAACAAGCCTTAAGTGGTGAAACTCCAAGAAAAGGCACCAAAATCAAATTTCAATCGGTTCAAAACGGAGTAAACTAAGAGGGTTTAGCGAAGAAAATGTGCGTGGGGTGTTGGAAAACGCGTATAAAGCTCAGATCTAGAGAGGGAAAGTGTCTAGAGAGAGAGGGAGGATTTTTGGCTTTAGAGGAGTAAGGAAATGAAGTATGGGTGAGTGTTTATAAAGACTCGTGGTGAAAAGACCATTTTGGGCCCAATCTGCCATCGGTGGCAACCAATATTCAGGGGTGGTCGGCAGGTAGCCGACACCTTCTCCTTGCGGCCGTCCAGTGCCCAGTGCTCCTATCTTGAATCTTGATGTTTTTTTTATCCCTATTTCCCGAGAGGTGAAACGAAAGGTCACTGTTGAGTTCAAATTCTCTCTGTGGAAGCTCGAAACCGTGTTTTCAGTGATCGTTGTTCGTCACTTGTTGAATGAGGTGTATCCTTTTTGTATATTGCAACTTTTTCGAAAGGTAAATCGGAAAGTTGCTACTGAGCTTGTTTCGATAGAATACACTTTCGTTCTTGCATAGACTATGCATCTCTTTTATTATGTGCATAGAACATGCTGTTAATTGTGCATAGAACATGCATTTTTGTACTTTGCATAGAACATGCTTTCAATCATGCATAGGACATGCATTTGGTACTTGGCGTCGAATATGCCTTCATGTAGCATTTTTGCTTCGATTGTTTTCTTTGCATAGAACATGCATTCTTACTGTATCGCATTTGTTGAGTTTTATGCAAACAATGTTGTATGTATGGTTCATTTGAGAAAATAAACAATATTGTATGTATGGTTCATTTGAGAAAGCAAACAATATTGTATGTATTGTTCATTCAGAAGAGTTCCAAGTAGGATCATTTGTGCCCTTCGAAATGCGTTTTCACTTTATCCTCTCGCATGAGACACGTTTAGGCGTTTGCACTTTCTCCTCTCGCGTGAGACGCATTTGGACGTATTCACTTTCTCCTCTTGCGTGAGACACGTTTGGACGTATTCACTTTCTCCTCTCGCGTGAGACATGTTTAGACAATTTCACTTTCTCCTCTCGCATGAGACGCGTTTGGATGTATTCACTTTCCCTTATCGCGTGAGACGCGTTTGGACGTTTTCACTTTCTCCTCTCGCGTGAGACGCGTTTGGACATATTCACTTTCTCCTCTCGCGTGAGACGCGTTTGGACGTATTCACTTTCTCCTCTCGCGTGAAACGTGTTTGGACGTATTCACTTTCTCCTCTCGCGTGAGACGCGTTTAGATGTATTCACTTTCTTCTCTCGTGTGAGACGCGTTTGGACGTTTGCACTTTCTCCTCTCGCCTGAGACGCGTTTGGACGTTTGCACTTTCTTCTCGCGCGTAAGAAGCATTTGGACGTATTCACTTTCTCCTCTCGCGTGAGACATGTTTGGACGTATTCACTTTCTCCTCTCGTGTGAGACGTGTTTGGACGTATTCACTTTCTCCTCTCGCGTGAGACGTGTTTGGACGTATTCACTTTCTTCTCTCGCGTGAGACGTGTTTGGATGTTTTCACTTTCTCCTCTCGTGTGAGACGCGTTTGGACATATTCACCTTTCTCCTTTCGCGTGAGACACGTTTGGACGTTTTCACTTTCTCCTCTCGCGTAAGACGCGTTTGGAGGTGTTCACTTTATCTTCTCGCGTGCAACACGTTAGGATCTTGGTTGAAACCTTGGGTCAGCCCAATGGTTATGTTGTTTTTCGTCATTCTTGCGCGTCATGTAGTTAAGCTTGCATAATTTTCTTACATCCTTTCTGCATGAAATGTGATTTGGCTCATGATTCTCACGCGTGGCGTGTTCATTTATTTATTTCTTTTCATGTTTGGGATGCTATACCTCGTTTTGGTTTGTTTGAATGTGGCATTTTCATTGCATTGTATTTGCATTTAAATATTTCATTACAGCCTCATTTCATGATCATAAGTTATGTTCTCGCATCGTGCATATCACTTGTATCTTGCTCTAGAACTACAATGGTTTGATTCCTTACAAAGGGATACGTAGGCAGCCTGTGGGCGCAACCGTTTTTGTCTTGCTTGTTTGTTTGTCCAAGTCTTCGGCCTTGTCAAAAATGGGTCGTCTCTGGGCTTTGGCATTCACTCACGTCATTTCATGACTCCGAGTTATGTTAAAGAGGGACAACTGTAGACACCCTATTTTTGACCGACCTCAAGACTTAGACGTCATCGCTTGTGCGCCTGATGATTATGATTGCATTTGTTCGCTTTGAGTGCCCGAAGTCCCGCCTTTAAAGCTTGTGCATTTTATGCCTTGTTTTGGACCAAAATCCTGATATTTCAAGCCTGGAATTTGTGGTGACCTCTCGGCCACCACCACAGGCTGTCGGCCATGTCTCATGGTTGTCGGCCATTGGTGTGGCCGATCGGCCACAGTGGTGGCCGGTCAGTGGCCGGTCGGCTATCAGTGGTGGCCGACGGCCACCAGTGTTTTTTTGCAGATATTTGTTGACAGTTGTGACAGATGTTAGCACACTGAACTGCATCTGCCTACACGTGTATGGTGGGATGTTTCTAAGCTCAAACCATGTTTTTCTATATATATGGGGGTTCCTCCCCCATTTTGGTAGGTTAGAAAATTTGGAACAAAAATTCTCTCTCTCTCTCTCTCTAGACTTCTCTCTCTCTAGACTTCTCTTTCTCTCTTGCAATTTTATACACATTTGCTCACAAATCCTACACTTTTGCCTATACACCCTTGTTAGAAGTTGCTAGTCTTTGGGCTGAGGTAGCTTGGGACTTATTTTGAGCTCTAGAAGGTGTGTGTGACTTGAATTTGTTGGCCAAATTGTGTCTTCTTTTCAAGAGGTATAACACCCTCTCTTTATACTTGTTTTGTACCCTTGCTTTGCCATCTTTTTCAATTGTCTTGAGACTGATTTTGAACTGTAAAAAACTCTGTTTTTATGGCTTAAAAGTGTTGGCTTGAGGCCATTTTCAGTTAAGGGGTGGTTTACCATTCTTGCTTCTTAGTTTGTAAAGTTTTTGTGCCTTTGTTCATCACTTTTAAACCAACTTTTTTTTGGGCCTTTTAACCATTGAATTTCAAAGGTTTTTCAGTGGCAAAAAACCCATTTTGAAGTCCAAAATTGGAGGGGTTAGCCTCCTTAGGGTTGTTTAAGCTTGAGATGGAGACTCATGCTTAATGGTTTAATCCTCCTTTGAGGGCAACACAACACAACACATTTTAGTTACCAACGGCATGAAGCTTCTTTCATGCCTTAAACTATCCCTTGGTTGACACTTTTTTCACTTTAGAAGACACTCACTAATGGACTAATTGATTAAAGGATAGTTTGGTAACTAAAATGTGTAAACAAAATTGAAAAGTAAAAGAGGCAAGATAAGCATTCTTTGTGTTGTGTTGCATGTGTTCAAATCGAACGTTAGTTTGAACATAAGAAAAATGGAACATTTTATACTCAAAAGTGACGAAATGTGTTATTTTCCTAGATCTTCATTGCCCTTGATCATACATGATAGGGTGATGGTCATTTTGAGTCTTATTTTGCATTTATTAAACTTGCACAGTTGGTTTCACAAGCCATCATGCAATGAAATTGCTTGATTGATGGTTTATGAACCAAATTTTGTCCCTCATTTGACTTCTCCATGAAAAGGAGAGGCAAAGTGTGCAAACAACCCTTGAGAAATACACTGTTTTGCTCTGTTTGCTCTCTGATGCAGCAAGGAAGTCCAAGCTATCAGTGGCCGACAGCCACCATCAATAGCCGACCGGCCCCTTGTCGGCCATCAGTGAAATTTGCACAGTGTGTTGGTAAGGTGAAACAGAGGTGTTCTGGAAGTGAGCAGCACTGTCAGTGCTCAAATGCGCAAACAGAAGCATTCAGCAGCAAGACAGTGGCTTTTTGGATGGAAACCGAGCATGCATAGGCCTTCCTCGCCTCCCAGGATTAGCTAATTGGTTTAATTAGCGATAGCTTAAATATGTGTTTGTAATTGATTAGTTGTAACTAATTAAGTGTTGTAAATAATTAGTTAGTTTAACTAGTTATTCGATTTCGTTTTGTAATTAGTTAACTAGAATAGTTAATTAATTCGGTTTGTAATAATTAGTTAAGTAGTGTACCTTAGTTAGTTTCATTCGCACCCTTCTTCGCGAGGGCGTAATGTTATAATAAGTGTGTGTGCGTGTGTGTATGTTTTCTAACCCCACGTCTTTCTCCCTTTTATTTAATCGCTTTTGATGATTAGATTAGGGACACGTTTCAATTAGCATACCTTATGCTTGCATCCATTCATTCGTATTGCATGCACTGAGGCTCGGCGCATCATTCAAACTGCATTGCCATTTCAATATCTAATTTGAATACGTGTTTAAATCGCATGTTATTTAATTGAATCATATGCCATATTAGTAGCCGAGCCTATTAATTGCATTCAATGCATGTGTTGCATTAGACATTTGACATAGTTAGGAATCATGCATATTTTTCTAACTCATATCTTCTTAGCTCGGAGTACTAGGTGAGTTTTTACGCTTTAGCATACTTGCATAACTGTGAATGTTGTCATGTCTAGCATGCTCACCATGAGGCTATGTGCTTACTTGCTAAACTGCTTGAATGCTTGTGGATGAAGACTTGTTATTTGAATTGGAACGATTCAACAATTGTATGTTTTAAGCCCACTTTGTTGAGTGCAAATCATGTTTTAAGCCCACTAAGTTTAGTGGCAAATCCGCAAACTTTAAGCCCACTTGAGATGGCAAATTCAAAACATTTTCGCAAAAACAAATATGAGTTGAATTGTTTCAAATCTTGCAAACTAGCTTATACTTACTTACGCGCATCACATAGTAATGTTAGTTTAATAACCAGAACAAGAACACATAATGTACATAAAAAATCATAACATGATTAGTAAAGGCCGATCTTTGATCGGGCGAGCGAAGGTGTTCAATTCATGACATTCCCCTCTCGTACCCAAGTTTCTAAGCCGAAGCAACTTTGGTGATGACGGACACGTGGCCTTCGGCACGAGTCATGGGTTTCCTAAATTTTTTCAAAATAAAATATTTAGGTGGCGACTCTGTATCTGGAAAAACAGTCTAATTTTGGCATTTTTTTATTCAAAATCAATTTTCCAAAACGATTTTCCGGATTTGGACTCTTTGGTGTTTATCAGTTTCACATTGCACTTGTGAGATTAGATTCAAAACCACAGGAGTCCGAACTGTAGGGCTTTATTTTCAAACCTTTCGAAAAAGAGCGCGAAAAAGGCGAGCTACAATAATATTTGTGAATTCTTTTTAAAAAAAATTCACTAAATACTAAAAATACACAAAAAAAAAAAAAACGAAAATTCAATAAATTTTTCGTATTTTTATATATTTATTAATTTTTTCAAAATATTTTTTCGCAAATATTTTATTATTTAGATACATCTAGGTAAGGTGCGTCTAAAAAAGTTTTAAAAAAAATTGTTTAAAATTGATAATGCAGTTCGTTCCCGGTGGATGGACTGGACCGATCCAAGCTCCTCAAGCCCACGTTCGAGTGGCGAAGCCCACTAGATGACCTGCAAGTAAGTTCAATGGGGAACGGGGTAGTCCCCCAGCGAACCCTCCGACGGGCAAGTTAGCAAGTAGGGAGAAGAGATAAAGCGTGTAGAGAGAGATTGGAGATAGAAAGCTTAACCTTCTTCTTGTCTTCGATGCCTGCTTATATCCTTCGGTAATCATTTCACTGTCCCTTCCGACGTGCCCACATCGCCCAAAGCCTGTGCTGTAGCTTACCTTGTTCAGGGTAAGGGGGCGTTGTTCCGACGGGGAGGTGTTGTCGTAATAAATGCTGTGATGGGCTGCATTAATGGTGATGTGTTGTGGCAATAACTTTGCAGATCTTTGTCTGCTGATGTGGCCTGTCTTACACCTGCTATGTGTCCGAATGTCATTGGCCCTTCACGCCCAGTTGGCCTCCAGCTGTCCTGGATTTTACCAACTAGGTTATGCAATGGGCTCCAAATGGTGGGCTTGGGGTTGTTCACTGTGGGCTGTAGCCTTTGTGGGCCTATCTATGTCAGTAGTCCCCCATTCCCGAGTGCAACTTCAGTCCAACGAAGGGAATACTTATGCGGAAGGTGAGTTCGTCCGGGATGACCGAGCGGGGGATGGTCCGACCGTGAAAGTGAGACAGAGCGGGGAGGCCGACCGTGGGGAGGGTCGATCGTGCGAAGACCGAGCGGGAAGAAAGACCGCGAGGCTGACCGCATGAAGGCCGAGGGAACGAGCCGACCGGGAGGAGGGCTGACCAAGTGAAGGCTGAGCGGACGAGCCGACCGCGTGAAGGCCGACCGTGTGAGCCGACCGTGAGAAGGGCTGACCATGTGAAGGCCGAGCGGATGAGCCGACTGCGTGAAGGCCGACCGTGAGGAGGGCTGACCATGTGAAGGCCGAGCGGAAGGGCGCGGGGCTCAAGAGGTGGCGTGTGAAATGATGATTTGAAGTGGAAAAGACAAGAGAAGGGGGGAGGCAGTGCATCGTGGCCATACACGTGGCAATATCGTGGGGGGTGGAATTAGGCGTTGGAGCAGAAATGAAACGATAGGTCATTGTGGGGTTGAAAAGACAGTTTTGGCGGATGATTTGAAAAGTTTTCAAACTGGCGAAAATTAATTGGGATCCTTGGAATACGGGCAAACCATGGGCTTTTGACATCATTCGATTCACCTACTTGTTTACAAAGAACCAAAACATTCCAAGTCTTACTTCATTTGTTGCTCACGATACACCTTTGCGACACTTCTTCAATTTTCTTGCACCTGCAGCAGAAGCGATTTGCAAACATACCCTAGAAATGGCCCAAGAAGGAGCTGTGAATGTGAGGATGGACCCACTTGGAGACGATGATGCAGAGGAGCTAGCGGCGCAGTATAGGTCAGAAAGGGTGGGGGAGTCGGTGGTACGATCCCCTGGTTCCACCATGATAGCAGCGCCAAAGCCAATCAGCTTGGTGGAACCAGATCACTGGCACACGAAGGCTGACAAATCCACGATTACTGCGGCGAAGTTGGAGGCTATCCGTGAAAAGTACCAGATCCCTGCGGAAGTGGAGTTATTGCTGCCAACATCAACGGAGAGGCTGTCTGACGCCAGGCCAGGAGAGTTTTCCCTCTATGAGGAAGCTCTAAAGGGTGGACTGAGGTTACCACTGCCGCAAATAGTAGTGGATGTGCTCAACCATCTAGAGGTAGCACCAGGGCAACTAATGCCCAATGCATGGAAGATCTTGCTGGCTTGCGCAAGTGCATGGCCGAAGGCGAATGGAGGGCAGGCCATGACGGTGGACGAGTTCTTTGGCTGCTACAAGGCTTCAGGGCAGCAGGAGACTTGGGTCACCCTACAGGCAGCGACAGGGAAGGGTTTGGTGGCGGGGTTGCCAACGTCGATCAAAGGTTGGAGACCATGGTGGTTCTATGTGTCCACCTCTGGAGGGGCTGGTGTGCGTACGATGTGGAAGGTGCCAACCAGATCTGTGGAGCCAAAGTTGGGGGCGGCGGCAGAGGAAATGGTGAAGAGGGTAAAGGAGTGGAGGGAGAGGGAAAAAGCCGAGTGGGATAAGCTTGTTCAGCCGTCCGCACTGTTTGAGGCAGGGTTCGGTCCACAGCCGATCGGTGGGGACCTCGACCGAGCGGAGTTGGAAGCAAGGAGAAAAGCTCAAGAGGCAGAGGATCAGGCCATCCTGGTGAAAGCCCAGAAATTCAAAGAGTCTCAAGCCGACCGACCACCCAAACCAGTTGCGAGGGAGGGGATTCGACCTCGTCCCAAACCCCTCGGAGAGAAAGACTTAGGTGAGTTTGTACCACGACCGCCTCCAAGGGACCCTTTAAAGGAGAGGTCGTTGAAGGAGATGGAGGCGTTGGGCGTGGGGAAGAAGAATAAGAGATTGAGGTGGAGTGAGAAAGAGCCTACCCAAAAGAGAAGGAAGGAAGGGAGGGCAGAGGAGGCCAGTCTGGCCAAGGAGGGAGAGGTTGCTGGGATGGAGGAGACTCCACGGAGAGTAATCGCCCCAGAGGTGGTAGACGTTGCCTCAAAAGTGAGAGAGGTTGTGCCAGTGGTGGCAGCAATCGGTGTAGGGGTCGGTAGGGTTGCTCCTGAGTTTAGGAGGGAGGAACAGCCCCAGGGGGGACCTACCCCCCAAGGAGGAGGAGTTAGCCTGACCACAGCGATCTATCACGCTCGGGCGGTGGCTGGGCGGCTGGAGGGAGAAGAAGGCCCAGCCAGAGCTGGGGCAGATCACTTGGTGAGCATTGTGGAAAAGGCAGCCTTGCGCTCGGCATCAAGATTTAATGAAGCTGGCCTGTTGAGGAGGTTATGCTCCGCCCAAATGGAGGTAACCACCCTAGCAGGGGCTCTGCTGAGGAAAGCGGGGGCTGCCAAACTCAAGGCTGATGAGGCCAAGGCTCAGTTGGCCAAGTTGAAGAAGAAAAGTGTAAGCTGGGAAACTGCTCACATTGATCTGCAAGCTGCCAAGGTGGAGCTGGAGAATACACGCCGTCAGGTTGTGTCGCTCGAGTTCCAACTTGCTGGCGAGCAGAAGAAGTTGAAGGAGGCCCGGAGAGCCTGCGCTGTCGCGGTCGAGCGACATGAAGAGGCCATGCTAGGTAATGAAGAGCTGGTCAGGCAGAAAGATGAGGCAGACGTCAAAGTTAGTGAGCTGCAGAAGGAGTTGGAGGCCGAGCGTGCCAAGGCAGGGGAGGAGAGGGAGAAGTTTCAGAAGGAGTTGGAAGCAGAGAGGGCGAAGGCGATGGCGGAGAAGGAGGGCCTGAAGAAGGAGGTGGAGGAGGAAAAGACGAAGGCTGCGTCTGAAAGGGCGACCCTTCAGAAAGAGCTGGACCAAGAGAGGGCGAAGGCAGCTTCTGAGAGGGCGGCTTATCCGGATCTGTGTGTCGCAGCTGTGGAGCAATTCAAAGGGTCTGCCGAATTTCAGATGGCAGTTGACGCCGCTGTCGCCAGAAATCTGGCTGGGCAAGAAGCTGGGGGGGGCGGGCCCATCGAGGACGACTGCTGGAGGCAGAACTGAAGCGGAAGTTATTGAGAGCTTCCAGCAGTCAGATTTTTATAAGCACGAAATGGCTGAGTTCTGGGACAGTGGCTGGAAGATGTTCAAACGCAGAGCTGAGGAACTGTTCCCAGACTTAAACCTCAGTAGTGTGACAATTGGGGAAGACGATGTGGCCCAAACCCCCCTGGACGAAGGCGTTGAAGAGGAAGATCTTGTATCCAGTGGAGAGGAATGACTGGGGAAGATGAAGAAGAGCCCCTCTTTGTTTTTTGTTTTTTTTTTTTTTTTTTTTTGAATTGATGTAATGAACTTGTGTACACATTTGTGAATGAATAAAACTTCATTTATGTTTTCAGTCGGTTGCTTGTGCTTGTATGTAAATCAGTGTGAAATTAGACTTGTATAAAAATTCAATGCGAAGTAAAGTAAAGAACTCCTTAATGCAAAGTAAAATTGGACTTGTATAAAAAATTCAATGCAAAGTAAAGTAGAGAACTCCTTAATGCGCAATGCAGACTGAAATGGGACTTGTATAAAAACTCCATGGATGAGAGTGGTTTATTGGAGTTACGCTAGATGGTGGAGGAAATAATCTGATTAGTAAATGAAACACGTGAGGACATCTTTGGTATTTGACTAAGTAAAGAGTGGTATAAAAACTTTGGCCTGGAATTGTGACTAAGCGTCAAAGTGTGACTAAGTGTCCTACTAACGCCATAATTAGGAAATTTCATTGACGATAGGATTATCTCAGTTTGGACCTGGAATTAAAGTTGTACGTAACTCACTCTGGACCAGCAATGGTGGCATTCAGTCTGGTCAGGACTTGTAATGCTTGGTCTAGGTGGGGATCGGTCTAGCCGAGTGCGTCGAGCTGAGTCTGGCTGGGACTTTTGTGCTCAGTCTGGCTGAGGCTTTTAGTGCTCAGTCTGGCTGAGGCTGTCAGTGCTCAGTCTGGCTGAGGCTTTGAGTGCTCAGTCTGGACGAGGCTTTTAGTGCTCAGTCTGGCTGAGGCTTTTTGTGCTCAGTCTGGCTGAGGCTGTTTGTGCTCAGTCTGGCTGAGGCTTTGAGTGCTCGGTCTGGACGAGGCTTTTAGTGCTCAGTCTGGCTTAGGCTTTTTGTGCTCAGTCTGGCTTAGGCTGTTTGTGCTCAATCTGGTTGAGGCTTTTTGTGCTCAGTTTGGCTAAGGCTTTGAATGCTTGGTCTGGACGAGGCTTTTAGTGCTCAGTCTGGCTGAGGCTTTGAGTGCTCGGTCTGGACGAGGCTTTTAGTGCTCAGTCTGGCTGAGGCTATTAGTGCACAGTCTGGCTGAGGCTTTTTGTGCTCAATCTGGCTGAGGCTTTTAGTGCTCAGTCTGGCTGAGGCTTTTAGTGCTCGGTCTGGACGAGGCTTTTAGTGCTCAGTCTGGCTGAGGCTTTTTGTGCTCAGTCTGGCTGAGGCTGTTTGTGCTCAGTCTGGCTGAGGCTTTGAGTGCTTGGTCTGGCTGAGGCTTTGAGTGCTCGGTCTGGACGAGGCTTTTAGTGCTCAGTCTGGCTGAGGCTGTTAGTGCTCAGTCTAGCTGAGGCTTTTAGTTACTGGAACCAAAACGTCATTGAGACACCATATAGATGACTGAGATATATATAAATGTCAGAAAGTTACATTGCACAAACGGATGACAAGAATGTTCAAGTGTGTGACTTTCCGAAAAGAAAATACAATAACTGAGCAACACAAAAGTAGTAGTTTATTGAAAGTAACGTTTCAAGTGTTCGGCGTTCCAGGGGTGCGGGAGATCTCGACCTTCCAGATCCTGAAGTCGGTAAGTGCCTGGACGTGGTCTGGCTTTCACAATATAAGGTCCCTCCCATTTGGCTGCCAATTTACCCTCAGTCGGATTCCTGGTGGCAAGGGTTGCTTCTCTCAAGACTAGGTCCCCAACAGCAAACTCCCTTGGTCGGACTTTGCGGTTGTAATGTGTTCTCATTTTCTGTTGGTATGAGGCCAATCTGACAGCAGTGGTCTCCCTGAGTTCTTCAATTAGGTCTAGGTCTGCCCGACGGAGTTCTTCGGTGAGTGCTGGATTTGGATGTAAAACCCTGGGGGTAGGCAGACCGATTTCCACCGGAATAACCGCCTCGGCGCCATATGTTAGACGAAAAGGGGTTTCCCCAGTGGGAGTCCAAGCGGTGGTGCGGTAAGCCCACAGCACATTCGGTAGTTCTTCAGCCCAAAGTCCCTTAGCAGCTTCAAGATTAGTCTTGATGATCTTCAGAAGAGAACGGTTGGTGACCTCAACTTGGCCGTTGGCTTGGGGATGACCGGGGGAAGAGAAACATGGTTGGATCTGGAGGTCGGCGCAGAACTTCCTGTACTTGGCGTTGTCAAATTGTTTGCCGTTGTCGGAGACAATGGCCTGAGGGACGCCAAATCTGCAAACAATCGATTGCCAGATGAATTTGGTTGTGTTCCGCTCGGTGATGGTCGCGAAGGGTTCTGCCTCTACCCACTTGGTGAAGTAATCAATGGCGACAATCGCGAACTTGGTCTGGCCTCGGCCAGTGGGAAATGGACCAATCAGGTCGATCCCCCATTTGGCGAACAGGTAGGGGCTGCAGAGTGTGATCAGCTCAGTGGGAGGAGCATGGGGGATGTTGGCAAAGCGCTGACACTTGTCGCATTTGAGCACAAAATCAGTGGCATCTTGATTGAGAGTCGGCCAGAAATAACCAGTACGGAGTATTTTGTGGGCTAAAGACCTGCCGCCCGAATGATTGCCACAAATTCCCTCGTGGATTTTTTGCATTACATAGGTTGCTTGGGTTGAGTTGAGGCATCGCAGATATGGTCGTGAAAAGCCACGTTTGTACAAGACGCCACTGACCAGAACGTAGTTGGACGACCGAGCCCTGACCTTGGCGGCCTGCTGTTGGTCATCTGGGAGTTCTCCTGTTGTCAAAAATAGGATGATGTCGGATGCCCAGGGGATGGGTTCATTTTGGAGGAACTGCACTTCTTGTAGGTCGGGCGAGATGGCCGGGTGGGCTAGGTATTCGAGGCGAACTCCATGGCTGAGGTCGGGCTGGTCTGCAGAGGCCAGCTGAGCCATCTCGTCTGCCTTGGAGTTTTCCGCCCGAGGTATGTGCTTGATGTGGAAGGTATTGAAGAGGCGAACAAGAGGGAGTGCCAGATCCCTGTAAGCCCGCATTGTGTCCTCCTTGGCGTCGAATTCCCCCGTGATCTGGCCGACGATGAGCTGGGAGTCACTGAACACCCGAATGTGGCTGACACCGATGTCCTTGGCAAGGCGGAGTCCTGCTATCAAGGCCTCATATTCGGCCTCATTGTTGCTGGCATCAAACAAGAGGCGGAGAGCACATTTGAAATAGCCACCCTCAGGGGAGGTGAGGATGAGGCCAGCCCCACTACCTTCCCTGCGGGATGACCCGTCGACGTTGAGAGTCTAAGAATGGGGGTCTTCTGGCTCGGCAGGAGTTGGTGGGGGTGGAGAGGCAGTGGTTGGGGTAGGGTTGGTGAATTCCAGGATGAAGTCGGCTATGGCTTGTCCCTTGATTGCTGTGCGAGGGCGGTAGGAGATATCAAACTGGCTGAGTTCTACTGACCACTGCATAAGTCGGCCAGAAAGTTCTGGTTGCTGCATGACCTTCTTCAGGGGTTGGTCGGTAAGGACCACTATGGAATGGGCTTGGAAGTAAGGACGAAGTCGTCTGGAGGTGGTGACCAAGGCTAGGGACAACTTTTCTAGCAATGGGTAATTCTGCTCCGCTCCCCTGAGAGCTCGACTGATGTAGTAGACCGGACGTTGGACTGAGCCGTCTTCCCTGATAAAGGAAGAGGGGCTCGCCCGTAACTGCTTGTGAAAGGAGGGGAGGGTTGGCCATGCATTGCTTTAACTGCTGAAAAGCCTCTTCGGATTCGGTTGTCCATTCAAAAGTCTGCCGAAGGACTTTGAAGAATGGTAAGCACTTATCTGTTGCGCGGGAAATGAAGCGGTTGAGGGCCGCCACTCGGCCGGTGAGTCTTTGAACTTCTTTGACCATTCTGGGTGACTGCATTTCAATCAAGGCCTTGATCTTCTCGGGGTTAGCTTCAATGCCGCGCTGGCTGACCATAAAACCCAAAAACTTTCCAGATCCTACGCCGAAGGCGCACTTCTCTGGGTTGAGCTTCATTTGGTACTTGCGGAGGGTGGCAAAGGTTTCTCGGAGGTCAGTCAGATGATCAATGGAGAGTTTGCTCTTGACCAGCATGTCGTCGACGTATACTTCCATGTTCCGACCTATCTGGTGTTGGAAAACGGCATTGACTAGCCGTTGGTAGGTGGCCCCAACATTCTTTAGTCCGAACGGCATCACGCGGTAGTGGTAAGTACCTCGATCGGTAATGAAGGAGGTATGTTCTTGGTCGGATGGGTGCATCAAGATTTGGTTGTATCCAGAAAAAGCATCCATGAAGCTGAGCATCTGATGACCGGCTGTGGTGTCGACCAGCAGATCGATGCGGAGAAGAGGGTAGCTGTCCTTGGGGCAAGCTCAGTTCAGGTCGGAGTAATCGACACAGAGTCGCCATTTGCCGTTGTTTTTGCGGACTAGGACCACGTTTGACAACCATTTAGGGTAGTCTACGTTTGTGATGAATTGGGCCTCAAGGAGCTTGTCGACCTCTGCTGCAATAAGAGTATTGCGCTCCGGATGGAAGATGCGCTGCTTCTGGCGGTAGGGTCGGAAGTGAGGTTCGATGCTGAGGCGATGGGTTATAAAGGATGGGTCAATACCCGACATGTCTGAATGGGTCCAGGCGAATACATCTTTGTGCTCGGTCAGGAGGGCAATAAGGTCGACCTTAGCTTGGGGGGATAGCTGACTGCCGATCTTGGCAGTTTTCATTGGGTTGGTGGGGTCGATGGAAACCTCAACGAGCTCCTCAACAGGTTATCCTCTGACCAGCTCATCTTCGTCTCGGACGTCAAGTCCTTCAATAATCATGGCCTCCTTCAGCTTAGCTTCCTTGAGTGAAGCGACATAGCATTCTCTGGCCACGGTTTGTTCTCCCCTCACTGTTCCGACCCCGAGATCAGTGGGAAACTTGATGGCCAGGTGGTAGGTGGAGGTGATCGCTTGGAAAGCGTTGAGGGCAGTGCGACCAAGGATGATGTTGTAGGCAGAGGGGCAATCGACAACAAGGAAGGTAAGCAACTTCGTGGTCTGCCGTGGATATTCGCCAATGGTGATGGGGAGATCAATGGAGCCGATGGAGGTCACCCGGTCGCCAGTGAAACCAACCAAAGGGGTTTGGAGGGGAGACAGACTTTCCTCCCCGATCTTGAGCTGGCGGAAGCAGTTGAGGAATATGATGTCTGAAGAGCTTCCATTGTCGATGAGAACTCGTCTGACCTTATAGTTGGAGAGGATGGCAGAAATGACGAGAGGATCATCATGAGGATAACGGATGCCTGTACAGTCGGCGTCCGTGAAGGTGATGGGCTCTGTCCACTGCTTGGGCTGTTTGGAGGGTCGGTCTACCGTGGTGACTGCCTTGTCTGAGCCCTGCCTTATTTTTCTGAGTTCTGCCTTCTAAGCCGAGCGAGATGGTCCCCCACAAGCAAGTCCACCTAAAATGACTCTAATTTCACCAACGGGTGGGGGTGGATTACCTTGTGGCCGAGGTTGTTGCGGAAGTCGATCATGGTCTTGATTCGGTTGAGCTGGCTGCCGGGGTGAGGTGCGCCGGCGATTGTCTCTGTGGGGTTCGGTTCTTTGCCTCTGCTGAGGGCGGGTGTCCGTGAACCGGCTTAGACGCCCCTGACGTATTAGGGTCTCCACCTGATCCTTGAGGTTGATGCAGTTATCAGTGTTATGGCCATGGTCCTGGTGGAAACGACAATATTTGGACTGGTCTTTCCGGTTGAAAGGGTTCCGTGGAGGTGGAGGCCATTTGAGGGGGTAGTCGCGTTGGATCTGGTGGAGGACTTGTTCCATGGGAGAATTAAGGGGTGTGTACCGCTCGAACCGACCGGGCGGTCGGGTAGGTGCCGACCGGTCGGCGCGGGGAGGGCGGTCGTTATAGTGGGGTGTTGGGCTATTATACTGGGTGTTTCTAGGGTCTGGGTCTTTTCTCTTTTCTCTGGGAGTCGGGTTTTTAGCTGTTGGATCCTGCCGAGCGGCTAGTGAATCTTCGGCATTCATGTATTTTTGGGCTTTGGAGAGTAGGGCTGCCATTGAGGTCGGGGGGTTTTTAGAGAGGGAGAAAAGGAAATCGGACGACCGCAGACCGGCCATGAAAGCCGTGAGGATGACCTTGTCATCGTTTTCTGCCACTTGCAAGGCTTCGGTGTTGAAGCGAGTGACAAAGCTGCGCAGTGACTCCCCCTCGGTCTGACGAATGTTGAGGAGTTGGGTGGCCGGGCGTCGTTGGCGTTGGGCTCCAATAAAATGGCTCAGGAAAGAATCACTGAGATGCTGAAAAGTGGAGACAAGTCTGGTGGCAACTGGCTGAACCACAGTCGAGCTGACCCCTTCAGTGTCACGGGAAAAGCTCGGCACATGATCTCGTCAGGGAAGGCATGGAGGATCATGAGGGTGCGGTAGGTCTCCAGATGGTCGACCGGGTCCGTCGTTCCGTCGAAAGAGTCAATGGTGGGCATTTTGAACTTGGCGGGCAGAGGCTTGTCTCGGATGGAGGCAACAAATGGTGAGTTTGCCGTAGTGGAGGGCTTATGCTGGATGTTCTGTATAACCCCTTGGAGCTGGAGTTTCATGGCGCGGAGTTCAGCGTCCTAAAGGGGAATGTTGTCGCCACCAGAGGGAGACAGGTGTTGGACGCTGCTGGCTTCTCCCTCGGGGGCTGGTGCTACGACCGATGGGTGTGGGGGTGGAGGTGGTGGATTTATATGTGGGTGAGGAGGTTGCAAACCTCCCAAGTTAGGTGGATTGGGTTGTGGGACAGTATGGCTCGGAGTTCGTTCTGGATTGGGTGGAATATCTGGAGGTGGTGGTGGAGGAATGGGGAGGTTTCTTTGGAGTAAAGCATTTATCAGGGCCTGATTTTGCTCGGCCATACGGTTAATGCTGTTGGTAAGCTCGATGAAATACTGAAGTGGGTTGTTCGGATTGGGAGGGTCGGTTTGATGGTCGGCAGCGTTATGGTGAGTAGGAATGGCAACGGGGCGGGGCGGGGACCACCCTCCCCGTCCCCGATCCCCGATGGCCAAAACTTCCCCGTCCCCGGCCCCGATCCCCGATGGGGAACCTGTCACAGTCCCCATCCCCGTCCCCAACGGGGATCGGGTTTTCCCGACCCCGAAAAGTCCCCGATCCAACTCTGTTTCAACATTCAACACCATCAACAGATAAAAAAAAAAAAAAAAAAAATGAATAACAGAGCATAAAAAAAAACCAAATCTGTTTTAACATTCGACATCATCAACATAGATCAACAAAAAAACAACAGATCAAAAAAAATAAATTACAGATGATCAACAGATCAAAAAATAAAATTAAAAATCATCAGATCAAAAAATAAAATTACAAATCATCAGATCTTACAGATCTAAGCTGATGAGGGCGGAGGAGGAGGATATCGACGGAGAAGGGCGGCGGTGGAGATCGGCGGATGAGGACGGCGGTGGAGATCGACGATGTGCTGCACTCCATCAGATCTGCCGTGGCGACGGAGGAGGAGGCGGCAGTGGCCTGGAGGAGGAGGAGGAGGAGGCGGTGGTGACTTGGAAGTTGGAGGAGGCTCCTGCGTGACTGCGTCTGTGTGTGTGAAGAGAAGAGAAAAGAGAGAGAGTGAGAGAAGAGAAGAGAGAGAGCGAGTGTAAGAGAGTGTACTGCTGTTGAGCTATTCAACAACAGGGCTTTGACAGTTGAAACATATATAATATAATATATAAATATAATATAATATATAAATATAATAGAGAGTGTGACATATATAATATATATATATAAATCGGGGGGCTGACCGGGGCCGGGGCCGGGGATGAAATCTGTATCACCGTCCCCGGCCCGTATATCATCGGGGATGAAATTTTAAATACCGTCCCCGTCCCCACGGGGATATTTTTCGGGGAATCACCACTCAATTCGGGATCGGGGGGTCGGGTCCCCGTCGGGCCGGGTCCCCATTGCCATCTCTAATGGTGAGAAGCCATGGATCTAGTCGTGACCATGCACCTTGATGGGTAGGAGAGAAAGGTTGCTGGGACAGGGTCTCCGGCGACAATGAGCACAACTGGCGCACGGATAGGACACTTCCCACAGACGGCGCCAACTGATAATGCAGTTCGTTCCCGGTGGATGGACTGGACCGATCCAAGCTCCTCAAGCCCACGTCCGAGTGGCGAAGCCCACTAGATGACCTGCAAGTAAGTTCAATGGGGAACGGGGTAGTCCCCCAGCGAACCCTCCGACGGGCAAGTTAGCAAGTAGGGAGAAGAGATAAAGCGTATAGAGAGAGATTGGAGATAGAAAGCTTAACCTTCTTCTTGTCTTCGATACTTGCTTATATCCTTCGGTAATCATTTCACTGTCCCTTCCGACGTGCCCACATCGCCCAAAGCCTGTGCTGTAGCTTACCTTGTTCAGGATAAGGGGGCGTTGTTCCGACGGGGAGGTGTTGTCGTAATAAATGCTGTGATGGGATGCATTAATGGTGATGTGTTGTGGCAATAACTTTGCAGATCTTTGTCTGCTGATGTGGCCTGTCTTACACCTGCCATGTGTCCGAATGTCATTGGCCCTTCACGCCCAGTTGGCCTCCAGCTGTCCTGGATTTTACCAACCGGGTTATGCAATGGGCTCCAAATGGTGGGCTTGGGGTTGTTCACTGTGGGCTGTAGCCTTTGTGGGCCTATCCATGTCAAAAATTCTAAAAATATTCACTAAAAAAAAAAAACATGAAAAACAAAAAAACTCAATTTTCATAAAACTGAAACCAAACACACTAATATTATGACACTTTGTGATTTTTATTATACACTTTGTGATTTTGTTATGATACTTTTTTGTGGAAAAAAAAAAGTTTGACTTTTATAGGGAAAAAATTATGACATTTTATATTTAAATTATAAAATTTTGTGAAAAAGTTATGAAAGATATACCATATATACCTTTTTAATGGTACACATTCTAGCATCTCCCATTAGTCAATCATAAAGTGTCATATTATTTGTGTTATAAAAACTCTTATCCTGGGTTGGGAAAAAAATATTTTAGTCAGTCATAAAGTGTCACATAACTTGAGTTGTAGGAACTCCTACGTTCTGAATTGAGAAAAATCTTTTTAAAAAATAATTACATGATATATCAATAAGACTCAAATTATATCACTATTTATAAGACTCAAATTCAAACATTATTGTCTAATGGAGAACTCATCATAAAAATTAGGATTAATTATCAAAAAGTCCTATCTACATATTTGGTGGTAGTTTAGGTCCTGTCAAAAAGTTTTTGAACCATTAAGTCTCATTTATAGGTAAAAAGACGTTTTGCCCTTTAATCCTAAAACTGAGAATGTTCTCAATTTTAAAATTGAGAATGTTCTCAATTTATAATTATCAAAACTAAGAAATTTCTCAATTTTTTCTAGTACGAACTAAGAATATTATCAAAACTAAGAAATTTATAATTATCAATTTTTAGAAATTTCTCAATTTTTTTCATGATTAAAATTGAGAATATTATAAACTGAGAATGTTCTCAATTTTAAATTAGAATTCAGAAGAACAATGTAGTCGAGTACATAGGGTTACAATTTCAGATCTGGTGAACTTTTTGACTTGGGAGGTTGCAATTTGGGGTTCGATTCGAAGCCCTGATGTGATCTGCGTACTTCTTGACCTATTTTTGATTCAATTGGGTGGAACTTGAGTAGGCTTCACGGGTTGGTTTTGACCCAATTTGTGGTTAACAAAACACAAGGATTAGTGATCATTGAACACAAAAGAGAACAAATAACAATTGTAAAAACTATTGCTGAGAAAGGAACATATAGGCCAAAATGTAAATAATGTTGTGAAGGCTAGTAGTTTTACTTGGTTGTGTTAGTTTTACTTATGCCAGGTGTCAGTTTCCTCTTGCTTACATCCCGAAGCATCTCTTGATCTTCAACTGTCAGCGTGGGTGATGGAGAACTGGATTTATGTGTGGATAATTGAATCATCTTCTGATTCGGCGAGCGAATTGGGGATTTAATAGGGGATCTGATTCCACCATTTGTTGCAGCCCTTGATTGGGTAACAAGATGATGAAGCCACACCACCAATTCAAGAATGTAAGCTTCAGTTTTTTCCTTGTCAGCATGATGAAGTGTTTCGATTCGGATTAAGTCGACCTGCCCAGTCGCCTTCCTGTTCACATCAGATCTGAAGAAATTTAAATCGTCTTTACTAAAAGGACCCAGATTACCTTTGTGAACTCGAATCACCCATGTTCGGCGAACTGAAGTTACGTAGAACTTCAAATTGCAACTGTGAAGAGAGAGAGAATGAAGACAGCAATGATGTTTGGCAGCTATGAGGAGGTCTGGGAAGGATAAATTGGGCTATTAAAAATTAATGAGATTTGAATGAGCAAATAATTTTATTTAGGACTTAATGGATTATAAATTCACAAAATGGGACTTGTATGTAAATGCCCCTAAAAACTAATGAATAAAATTGTTCTCACTTTTGGACTTCGACTCTTTGAAAATGATTGTTTTTCATATTTTTCATTCTGAATCCATAATTATGACTCAAATAATTTATCTCGTAAGTCAAATAATAAAAATAAATTGTATAAAAAATCAATTTCGTTGAATATCACTAAACAATTCAGATTATTATTATAGACTTAGAGTAAAGCGCACCAAATAAAATATAAACGAGCACGAAAGAAAACCGTGTGAAGAGATGTCATTTCCTGATTTTTTATTACTTCAAATGTCACAAGGGCCTGATACCATTGTAAACGAGTACATGACAATTTGCTTTTTCATATTTCTATTTCAGTAGCGTCATAAAAATCTATTTTACATGGCATCTTGATCTATTCTTCGAATTACATTTAAAGTATATGTATATATATATATATATATGATAAGATTCTCATAAAATTATTTGGGTGGTTGCAAAATTATTGAGTAGAATCTAGAAAGTTCCATGCACATGGACATGAATGCGTGTAACACCTGGTCAAAAAACTCATGCTCCCAACAAATCATCAATCTCATGTTTGGTAGGCATCACCTTACTAGCGACCAGACCACAGACCAATTTCAATAGTCTTAAGTCCAAAAGCTGGTCAAATTTTTTTTTTTAGACCTCATAGCATTTTTAATGGATTTTTCAAAAGAGTTTTGTTAGTTATTGTAACTATTCTTATCTTATTTTAATCTATTCAACAGACTATGCCATTATAATAATAATTTTAGGATAAATTAAACTATGTCCCTTTTATTTTTGATCATTTTCACACTTTGACCTTTAAAATTTGTTTGTTCTCACTTTGATCTCTAGATTGAACAAATCAACTTGGTCAATCTGTTTATTTTACTAATTTCTTTTTCAATTGATGGATGGAAGAATGGATGGTGGAGGTGGACGAGGTTGGGTGATAGAAGTGGAGACATATGTGGTGATGGTAGGATGGGTAGTTTCCTTGCTTTGTAGCTTTGTTTTTATCCATTATGTCCAATATATTTAAATTTAATTTTTTAAATGGTTTTCTTAGATGCAACACACATTTAAATTTGTTTACGAATTTAAGTAGATTTAAACAAATTTCAAATGATTGAAATTAACTGAGTTTACAATTTCGGGATAACTCCTCTAAGTTAGATATACAACAATGTGTTTAGGTTTGAGAAAAAAGAGTGTATGGAATAAAAAATAAAAATTTAGTAGAGTTAGGGGTGTAAGAGATCCTTTTTCCCGGTGTTATCTCGAAAACCATGAGAGAAATACTTAAGGTTGTCAAGAAAAATTTGAAAGGAAATGTGCAATATTTTAACCATTATAAAAATAAAATAAGATAAACTAACATATATATAACTAAGTCGGGCATTATCACTTTTTTTTTTTTTTTTTCTTTTTGATAACTCAATATCTGATTTATTGAATCGACTAATTCAATAGATCAATTCCATTGTCCGTTAGCGAAAGTCTCAATTAAAATCAAGATAAAAAGGTTATATGATCTAAAAAATTATTTACTCCTAAAATATTTTGAATATGATGTTGGGGAATTTTCAAAATGGTTTTTAAAATGTATAGTTTAATTTTTGAGTGTTTTCAAAACCTTCCTTTTTTGTCTTTGGAAAGCTATAATTAAGCTTAGGGACTTTGTCCCACATTGGAAAGAGAGAAAAACATTGAGCACTACATGGAATATTCTTTTGAATACGGAATTGTGAGGTGAAAGCTAGTAAGCATGTACCCACACTACAAGCTGCACACGCGCGTGGCGAGGGCAGTGGGCACTTAGCACGCACAGGTGCTTTCCTATTTGCATCGAATAGGTTGGAGCGATGACGTAGAATACAGTAAGCTCCACGTGACAGTGACGTGACGCCCGTTGGCGATGAGTCAACCAATCAATCGAACGGTTGTGTGTCCGATCTGGAGCAATTTGATCATAGCCGTTGATTAGGAATGGCAACGGGCTGGGCCGGGGCCGGGGATTACACTCATCATCCCCGATCCCTGAAGGCAGAAAAATCATCGTCCCCGTCCCTGATCCCCGGCGGGGATGCCATCACACCCCCCGCCCTCGCCTCCTAACGGGATCGAGTTTCCCCGACCCCGAAAAATCTCCGACCTGTTCTTTTTTTTTTCTTTTTTTTTCAACACAAACAATAACCCAAAAATAAAAAAATAAATAATATGTTTCAATGTTTCATCATCATCAACAATCATCATCACAACAATCAACTTAAAAAAAAAAAAAAATTGAAATTATTCATTACACACACACATACACATACATACATATATACATATATATATATCATCATCAACAACTTAAAAAAAAAAAAAAACTGAAATTGTTTATTACACACACATATATATGTATCTATCATCATCATCAACGACTTAATAAAAAAAAAAAAAAAGATCTGAAATTGTTAACACACACACGTACATATATATATATATATATATCATCATCATCATCACACACATATAGATCTGAGTTGTTCTCACAGATCAACTGGCGCACAGGTCGGAGCTGCGACGGAGGCCGGACAGGCGGTGCTGCGACGGAGATGACGAAATTTGTGGCGGAGGACGGGCAGAGGCGATGTTGCTGCCACTTTTTCGGCAGATGTGAGAGTGAGGCGGCGACGTTGGGGAGTCAAAGAGGAAGCCATGGCAGAGGCGGTGGTGGTAGAGGATCGACAGAGGGTTTGGTTTGTTTGAGTGAGTGAGTGAGTCTAAGAGAGAGAGAGAGAGAGAGAGAGAGAATATGAGTGAGGGAGTGAGTTTGAGAGAGAGAGAAATGAGATGGGAGTTGAGTGTGTGGGAGTGTTCAAACAAAACCCTACACACTCACACATATGTTTTATATATAGGCAGGGGCAAAAGAGTAATTTCACGTCAGGGGCAGGCGGGCCGGGGTCGGGCCGAGTCTGGGACTAAAACATGTATCCTCGTTCCCGGCCCGAATATCATTGGGAATTTAATTTTTAATACTATCTCTGACCCGTCGGGGGTATTTTTCGGGAAATAACTGCTCAATTCGGGGTCGAGGGATCGGGTCCTCGTTAGGCCAGGTTCCGATTGCCATCTCTACCGTTGATTGGAGATGCGTGCAATCGTACGAATGAGATGACACCTGATCGTGATGAGGTGTGATCAGTCAAGGCAGCTATTCAGTGAGAATGATCTGAACCATAGATCGTTGATCCAACTGTCAGATCTGATCGGATGCGATCAAAGGACATGACCATTCAATTAAATCCATCAAGGCCTATAAATAGGCTGCGAAATCAGCCATTTTCATTCCATTTACAAAATTTAGAAGCATTCCTGCAATTATCTCTCTCTCTCTCTCTCCCTCTTGATTTTTAGTTTTCAATCAAGAGTTTCTTTAAGCAATTTCTGCTTTTCTTACTAGTAATCAAGTTCTGCAGATTTAATTATCAGTGTCTTAGTTTTCTTGATTATATCAAGAGTATTCTGATCTATTATCGTCAGTACAGATGCCGATAGACTTGATCTTTAGATCAGGTTTCATTGTGTCCTGGTGGCGAATTTACTGTAACCCCCTGCACACCTTTTGGTGAGTGCAAATATTGTTTTTAGGAAAGCGACTTAATAATGCGACTTGAAGCATAATATTTCTGTTCTACATAGACAAGTTCATTGCTAAGTTTTGATGATCCGAAGACCATCAATTAAAGAATTTAAGGCGATTTGTTCCAACATATGAGACAATGGAGAAAGCCCATCTGGCCCAAGCCTTCCATGATCACTCATTATTTCAATCTCAAAAGGGCCTAGCTTCCCTCCAGTCCAATCTGGGACTGAAGGGTGTTGTTAGATCTGTGGGGGTCTATCAAATGTCTCGTTTTGATAATCTACACTGTTTAATGTGCAGAACTCAACGAGTACTGTATATTTGAAAAATATCACGTTGATTGGATATCGATAATTATCTCAACGGATCAGTTTTCTATCAACCGTTTATTTTTTTACTGTCTATTTTTTTATACAAAAAATTGATTTGATCACTTAATTATCGATATCCAATCAACGTAATTTTTTTCAAATATATAATACTTCTCGAATTGTACACATTAACGGTTCAGATTATCAAAACGAGATATTTGATAGACCCCACAGATCTAACAACACCAACTAATCTAATCTGAGCCCGGATGAAAGCCCGTGCCATCTCAAAACGTAGGCCTTGACTGAGGTAAACCATTATGCATATCATTTTAGCTAATCCCGAAGCTTCTATTTTTCTTGTTGATTCACTCATATTTCATTTTGGTACAACAATTTTGGTTTGTTTTCTTGTTGATTCACTCATATTTCATTTTAGTACAACAATTCTTTGTTTTGTTTTATTTATTTATTAGTAGTTGACCCGTGCGCATGGGTTAATTTTTTTCTTTTTAGATAATACTTTATAAATAAAATAAAATTATTATATATATGTATATATAAATTATTTTTAGAAATATGTTGTAATGTATGCATTACAAAAGAAAAATATTAATTTATTATGATATAAAATATGCATAAATAAATATATTATAATTTTAATTAAATTATATATATATACATACATATATGTATAACTATTTATATATTATGAAATATGCAGTGCAATTTTTGTTCTTTTAAACTATGAATTTATAATATAAAATAAAAATTCATTTTAATATTAAAAATAATGCTTAAATTGGAGAGAAAAAAGTCATTTAAAATTGAAAATAATTCTAATTATTTATTTTAATAATCTTAACCTTATCGTTTTATAAAGTGTTATTTAAACAAATATATATATAGTAATTTTATTTCATTATTTATGTGTATTTTATAATCTTAACTCTATTGTACTATAAAATTATAACTGAAATAAATATATAATAATTTTATATCATATTAAATCATAACATTGTAAAGTAAACACTCAATTTGACATTAATAATAATAGTTAAATTGAAAAGAAAAATAGTAACATACAATTAAAAGTGATTCTAATTATTTATTTATTTTTATTTAGTTGGAGAAAAAAAAAGTAGGAGCGGAAGTTATACAAAAATTTATTTTAAAAAATTAAATATAATTGCATTGCAGTTAGATTAAGAAAAAAAATATATAGATTAATTATGTTGAGTATTGATATTTTTTAATATCTATTTTATAACTGTTTATACATATTATATATAATTAAATATGTATATAAAGTTTAAATTAAATATAAATTTTTCCTAATAAACAATTTCATGCTAAATAGGAGACTCAATATAAATTAATAATAAAATATAAATAAGATAGACAAAAAAATAAGAAATATATTTAAGTTTAATATAAAAATTGAATACTTGAATAAAAGTGAAAAAAAAGTAGAAGAAAATTAATTCGTAAATTATTTTTAGTAGATATAATTATTTTAAATTTTATTTATATGTAGTTTAGATTAACTAAAAATCTTTTAAATATTAGATTTCAGAAAAAACTAAGTATAAAGGTATGTTACATGACACTTAAAAAAACAGAGAGAGATATGTCACATAGGAGAAAGAAAAATTTTGATGGTAAATACTACTTTTATATATAGGGAATTTTTTTTAAGGTCACTTATATTTAGATTTTATAAGATAATGACATATATTATTTTTATAATAGTTAAGGTCTCTTAACATTTCTATAGAGAAAATTTGACTCAGAAGAATTTGTCCGACTCAGAGAAATTTCAATTTTCACAAAGAAATTTCGAAATTTCTCTGTGATCATATCAGAAAAATTTAAATTTTTTTGAGTCAGAGCTGAAATTTCTTTGAGTCCGGTGAAATTTCTCTGAGTTGAATTTTTTCTGTGAAAATTTGAGGGACCTTAGCTAATAAAAAAACATCTTAAACCTCTCTTATTATACAAATTAGAGAGGGATGTTTCACTAATTTTCCCTTATATATATATATATATATATATATATAATAAATAAAATTAATATTAAACATCAACAAGATAGACAAAAAAATAAAAAATATATAAAAAAAATTAATTTAATCTGTGCGATGTACATAATTAAGCACATTATGTCTTATTTATTTATTTATTTGTATTTCAAGATAAATTTTTTTTAAATATCATAATAATTAAGTTATAATTATATATATAATAAGTATTTCTCTAATAGAATCCATATAAAATTGGTTATTATAATTGAAATTGAATTTGTCTAGAACTTTATATGTAAATGAAAAATGTATGTTGATGTGAATTTTTTATATAAAAAAGAGTAAGCATTTAGAATGTGCCACCTAAGTAAGGAGGAAAACACTTCTTTTAATAATATATAATGATATAATGATTTAGGATAAATTATAAATAAATACATAAATAAAACTAAGGTTTAAGCCTTATAATAAAATATTTATTTTTATTTTATTTTGTCAATTTAAACCATAATATTTTGATTTGTTATCAATTTAAACCATTTGTATATTTTTGTTAAGTAAAACTGAGAAAAAAAAATATTTTAGTTATTAAACTCAATATAAGTGTACATAAAATATTTAAAATTTAATGACTAAAATACTCATTTTATTTTAATTTTATTTAACCAAAATAGATAGATAGTTTAGATTTAAAACAAATTGATAAGATTAAAAATTCATGATTTATTTTATTATAAGACTCAAATCCTAAATTTTTTTAATAATTTTTTCTTATTTTATATTCATATATAGTATTACAATAAAATTCAAAGAATCATTGATCTTTTAGGGGTGGTTTGGAATGTCCTAAATAAATGTATTTTTTGACTTTTTATAAATAAATGTGTGAAAAAGTAGAGAGGATATGTTAATAGATGTTAATAGATATGATCCAAATAAGTATATATATACAAAAAAATATATTTTTTCAGTTATATATATTTTTAAAACACACCTATCTAGTGAGGTATTGGCTAGTACAACAATGTTTCGAACACAAAAATGTGTGGCCCAAATTGATTTTAGATATGGTCTATTGTATTAAAATTTTATCTAGATCATGTACTCTATTATGTACATTTTTTTCCATGTTTATAACTTCTCAAATTTTGGGTCCAGTTTTGTTTTTTCCCCCTTTTTTTGAACAGGGGGTCCAGTTTTCTAAGTCACATTTTTGGTTATTTAAGAAAATTAATAAAACTATACTTTTTAAATAAGATTTATCTTTGTTTGGCATCCATCGACTAAAAATTTATAAAAAAAAAAGTCTTTGGTGAAATTATTTAAAATTAAAATTTTTAATTTTCAGATTAGAAGGATCTAAAAACTACAAAAAAAAAAAAAAATAAATAAATAAATAAACTAAAGACAAAAAAGAAAAAGAAAAAAGAGAGTTAAAAAACACATCAAGTTACCTAATTTTTTTAAAAAAAAAAAAAAAAGGCTATAGTTTTAGGATTTTCTAAAAGCATAATTGACAACAACTTCATCCTAAAAAGATTTTCAAAAAAAAAAAAAAAACCAAAAAATTAATTGTCAAAATCCAATCTTTAACAGTTGAATTGCTATAAAAAAAATAAACAAATGAACCTTGAAAGAATAGGCTTTTTAAACTGGTTGTTCAGGACATGCACATTTAAAAAGCCTATACTCCTAGACTAGTAAAGGCCCAATCTCTTAGGTACATGGAATGGTTATGGCCCATATACATTCTTGACTCAAATTGGCTGGGGGTGGGTCCTCCTTGAAGCGTCTTCTTTTTGATATGTCTCGCTTCTTTGTTTTACCATCTAAAAAAAAATAACTCAGTTGAATATATTACTCTCATGACAAAAAATTATGAGTGTGTGTTATGAGACAATTATGCCAAAAATATATTACTCTTTTAATTTTTTAGTACAAAATTAAAAAACTAATTAAAATAATTAATTCTTAAATAGGTCTTTATATATCAATCTTTTTGAGTCTTTTCATCTATCAGTTTCTTCATAACTGTTCTTATGAGTATATAAAATGAGTTAAAGTCTTGTTAATAGGTGCTTCTAGGGCACAATTAAAAGATAAAAAAAATTAAAAAACATAAGACACTTTTACTAAATTCAATGTAATTTTATTAAAATCAATATAATTTTTAATATTTTTACATATTTTCAATATACATCTTATACATTTCCTAATATTAAACAATGCCTAGGGATTCCAATCTATAAATAATAATTAAAAAAAAGCCAAGTCAAACATTTGTTTTAATTTTTAAATAATAGAATAGATTGTTGAGCACCCAAACCATAATTCGATTTCTTAATCTTTGGGGCTATTAGGCCCAACCTTTAATCTCTTTGGACCAAAATGACATAACTTGTCTAAAAAGATAACTATCTGTCAATAATCTCTTAAAATCACCAAATTATCTATTTGTTAAACTATGATACACGTCACTCATTCAACACTATATATTGAATATCACACATTTATCTATTTTACCACCACCATATTTTGCCGCGGGCAACTTTTCCAACCAATTTTTCGGCATCGGCAATTTTTTGATATGTCTTTATCACTAAATAAGATTTTATTTTAAATCTAATATCTTATATTAGGCTTTTAACTAATTTTCTCTAGATCGTTCACTATAAATGTTCAATAATTTATTTATGTGGAAGATTGGATCAACTAACGTTAATGAGATTGGCTTAATGACATACCACATGGTAACATAATTATAACATTACTCTTTGACAAGTATGGCGACCTAGGTGAGGACCACAACATTGGCAATGGGCCAGTCCAGCCTAGCTGGGCTCTAAAATTTAAGACTCCAACTGACCCATTCTATATAATTCTAAAGCTCGAGCCCTGTTCATGAAAATAATTAGAATTGAATATTGAATCATGAAAAAATTAAATTTATTTATTAAAATACCTAAATATATTTATTACACTTATATTACTAATCTTGTGGAAATATAGTTATTAGTTTCATAGGTGACGTGCTATTCACTTAATTTCTCAAATTTAATCTTATTGCTTTACAAAAAATGAATATGTACACACACATACAAAAAAATAAAAAAACTATTATTTAGCATATATAGGCTTCTGGTCTATGTGGTCTATGCACGGGCCCTTTAAAAGCCCACAAGCACTACCTATCGTCCCAAGCCCAATTCGTATATTTTAGGGCCGACTTTTGAGTCATGGACTTTTTTTGTGAGAGTTATCTTAGCTCAAATCTTGGTTGGAGTTTAGATTTGTAAATCAATCAGATGTAATTTGACAGACATATTCCAAATTCTTTGATATCAAATAAATTATAAGTTAAAAATTAATAATTATAAAATAAGAGTCAAAAATATTTATTTCTCAGTTCTTAAAGTAATAAATTTTTTCGATATCAAATAAATTATAAGTTAAAAATTAATAATTATAAAATAAGAGTCAAAAAGATTTATTTCTCAGTTCTTAAGTAATAAATTTTTTAAAACTTATATAAGTTAGCTTTGTCTATTAAATTGGAAGTAAAAATTGGACCAATTAGTTTAATAAATTATAAACAACTCATATAAATTACACTGAATAGGAACAATATTATTCAATTAGAACTTATTCATACAAAAGTCAAGTTAATTCGATAATTGTAACTTATTCAATTTATCACATTTATCTCCAAATATGTATATAAAAAAGGACGGTAGGTGTATTTTTGAAAATAAAATATTTATTTTTTTTATAATAAATATGATAAATTGAATATATTACAATTATCGAATTTATCCAATTTTTTTATATGAATAATACACATGAAAAATATAAAATAAACGATTCAAATTATCATATCAAAATTGTGATAAGTAGTAAAACAATACCCTACATAAAAGATCTTAGATTAGAGGGAAGCTCAATCCCATACGATACAAATGATGGGTGTAATGGAAAGAGTTGTGGGTGGGTGGGTGGATTAAGGCTTAGTTACAACTTCAGGGTCATACAATCAGCAACCGTTTTTTGGGGGTATATATCATAAAACAGGGGCTATTTAACATTTTATTTTTGCATCGATTTTTTTGCTGTGTTTGGTTGAGGGATTTGAGAAGGAATTTGAAAAGGAAAATGAAAAAAGTAGGTGAAATGTGAATAAAATATGTCTATATTTCATTAGTTTCATATACCTTTTCCCTTTCTCTTTCCAAATCTCTCAACCAAACACAACATTAAGGGATTGGGTAAATGATAAACAATAGTAGAATGTTTAGTATAATTTTTCTTGGCAGCGGAATCTTGTGGCATTAAAAAAAATATATAAAATAAAATAATAATCAATCAGATTAAATTTATTTAATCCAACCAACCAGTTAATAATATTCGGATTTTAAGTGGAATATCATATTGGAATTTTGTTTATGAATTCGGAATATTTGAATTCAAATTTGGATTGATATTGGATATGTATATATATTATGGGAAATTCTATAAATTTTCAGTTAGATGCATTGGGATTGATTTAAGGGGCTATAAGGGTTTGAACAATGATATATGGAACATTCATCTTGACAATTTATAATTTATATTAGGATGTCATTTTTACTTGTGACAATAAGCTTATCTTACTGTTTGTTACCATTGCACTTTAAAAATTAACCCAACAATTACATCCCTATGTGTTATGTTAATATTCATTTCTGTTTTTAGTTGCTTTGTTAATAAGGATTGCCATTTCGGTCCACCTCAACTATTTTGGATAACCTATTAATAGATCTTAATAGTTGGACTTAATTCCCATCAAGTTCTATTGAAAATAAGTCTTAGTAAAATTGTCGTTAAAAATATTTTTTTTGACAATTTTTTATATATGTCGCTAAAAATTAACAATTAGTGACTTTTTTTTGTTATGATTTTTATAGATTGTCTCTAAAACTTACAATTAGTGACTTTTTTTATGACAAATTTCTCCCATAAGACCTATTAGACAATAAGTCCACTTATTAAGACCTACATGTAAATACCCCAACTGTTTTTTACCATACCCAACAAAGGTTCAGGTGCAAGGGCAGGTATTAGCTCCCCAATCACAGTCAGATTATATTCAAATTTTAATAAAAAAATTATTGATATATATAATATATAATATGTATATGTTGGTGATAATTACAAATAAAATACCAGAAAAATATAATAATAAAAAATTACAATAACTACTGTAAGGGCTGAGGCGCGGGAAATTCGCTCTCTTTAAGGAGATTCAAGCCCTCTGCGGTTAGGCAAAGCCTCACACCGGTGCAGCAGAAAAAATATTGACTTGACCCCTTAGGATACAACAGCCCGACTAAGTTGTATGGTTCACCAATACTGCACAATTGGTTGAACCTAAAGTTTTATCACATACACCATTTTTTATTTGCCTGATAATCTCACACAAAACATAATAAAAAAGCAACCAAAACTTCTTCTCATATGTTCCAAGATAGGAGATTAGCTCAATTTATAGAAGATGAAACTTGGTGGACAAGTTTCTTGGAGGATTCTTCTTGGAAGTTGCTTAGAGGCTCATTGGAAGTGGCTTGGAGAATAAGTATGAAGACTTGACTCTTGAAAGACTTGAAGGAGACTTGACTAGGCAAAGACTTGGAGGATAAGAATATGAAAGGAAATTGGTGGGCAATTTCCTTGGAAGACTTGAGAAGAAGACTTGGAGGAAAATAAAACAAATCAAACCAATAACACATTATAATATTGAAATATCTGTTAACATTCCCCCACATATTTTAATATTATAGGTAACAAAAACTAAGATTATTAGGCAAATAAGGATATTATGCATTATGGTAGGTGTGCTCTGTATTGAACCTCCATTAGTGAAACAATAATATCTACTCCAGAGCCAATAGTATGCTTAGCATTGAACTATGACTACTTAAGGGAAATAAATAATTATTGCACACACATAATATTCCAAGTGTTCACATAAGTTTTAAAAGCCAGCACATTACGGCCTTGTGCGATCCCAAGATTCATGAGTGTGTTTGAGAATTAGCCCAAATCTCATAGGTAGCGGCCCCACTACCACACTCACATAGGTGAATTTTGTCAAGGGTGTTCCTGTAACTATGACACCCTACTCAATAAGAGCTACATAAATTCATTAAGAGTTTTTTAATAACTCAACCTCTACAATGTTACAGGATAAATGCACTTACATCATAGGGATGGATAAAAAGTAATTTAGTGCATTTCTCACGGCCATCATATAATCGTTTTTCTCATTGAACCTAGTTACAAGATCTCTGGTCCCTGGGTTGAGTATCCTCGTACATGGCTTCTACTATATTCAATGGGCTTCAACCCCATCCCCCTCGATGTATTTCAGACTCTATTTCTTGCTAAGGCCTTAGTTAATGGATCTGCAAGATTATCACCAGATTTAGGGGTTGTTTGGGGTGTCCTAAATAAGTGCACTTTTTTGTCTTTTTAAACTAAAAAGATGAGGAAAAAAGATGGATGCTTTGGTTAATTTTTTGTCTTTTTATAAAAAAATGTATAATAAAAAATTGTATAAATAAAGTGTGTAGTGGAAGATTAATTATTGATTGTACGGCTGCCTCAACTACCCAGCATGTGTATACAAAAAAAAATAATCACCTCCTTTGGGGCAAATAACTTTTGGATAGTGATGGTCGGTCCGTGGGGGCCATCATGGGTCCCATTTTAATAATCTGAACCGTTCAATATGTACAATTCGTCGAGTATTATATGCCTTTAAAAAATCACGTTGATCGGATATCAATAGCTATATGATCAGATTAGTTTTTTTTTCACTAGTTAACTATTACACCATCTGTTTTCTTTATACAAAACTGATTTGATCATATAATTAACGATATCCGATCAATGTGATTTTTTACAGGAATATATTAATCGACGAGTTTTACATGTTCAACGGTTCGGATTATCAAAAGGGAGTCCTTAGTCGGGCCCCATGGGCCCAACATTTTTGTGACTTTACATATAGTATTTTTTTTTGCCCCCAAACTTCGGGGCAAATGCCTGTCAGACGGCTCCGAACAGCTGCTGTGCCTTTGAAGTGTAAATATATATAAAATATTTTTTTAATATTTTTTATTTGTGAATAGTAATGTCTTTTTTGCTTTTTCTGTAACTTTTTGGCTTTTTGGATTTTTTTGAGGATGCCAAACTTGGCCTTAATATAATCCACATTTATGATGCCATTATTCATATAAAATCTCACAATACTGTGTTTTCTTTTGATAAGTCTGGATTTACCGTTATAATAACGGTTATTAACTCGACCAATTGCTGCGGTGCTATCACAATAAATCAATATAGGTGGAATCGATTTTTCCCAACAAGATATTTCATTTAACAAATCTCTTAACCAATTTGCTTCTTCACTAGTTGTAGCTAAAGCAATAAGCTCAGCCTCCATTGTTGAATTAGCAGTAATGGTTTATTTTTTCGATTTCCAACTTATAGCACCACTTCCCAATGTAAATAAGTAACCAGTGGTTGATAATGAATCACCTGACAAGGTATTCCAATCGGCATCACTGTAACCTTCAAGTACTACAGGATACTTATTATAAAACAAGCTAAATTTATATTGTACCAGATAAGTATTTCATAATCCGCTCAATGGCTAGCCAGTGATCACTGCCAGGCTTGCTAGTAAACCTGCTAAGTACTCCAACTGCATAGGCAATGTCAGGTCTAGTATAGTCAGTCGCATAGCGCAAGCTACCAATCATACTAGCATATTCCTTTTGATTAATTACATCCTCATCATTTTCAATAGGAAATAAACGCACATGAGGATCGAAAGGAGTAAGAACATGCTTGCACTTATAAAAATTATATTTTCTCAAAATTTTTTCAACATAATGCGACTGATCAAGAAATATACCATCACAAGTTTTGGTAATTTTTATTCCCAAAATATAATTAGCCTCACCAAGATTTTCATATCAAAATGGCTACTAAGCATATTTTTAGTTTCCACGATGATATGCAAATTAGAGCCAAATATAAGTAAATCATCCACATAGAGGCTAATAATAACATGTGAATTTTCTTCAGATTTATAGTAGATGCATTTATCACATTCATTCGTTTTATAGCCATTCTCAATCATGCAGGAATCAAATTTCTCATGCCACTGTTTAGGGGCCTTTTTAAAGCCATATAGGGATTTAACTAGTTTGCACACTTTGTTTTCTTAACCGGGTTCCACAAAACCATCAGGTTGATCCATATAGATTTCTTCACCCAGGTCTCCATTTAAAAAGGCTTTTTTAACATCCATTTGATGAATTTTTAAATCATGAATTGCACCGCTGCAATTAATAATCTAATGGATGTAATTCTAGTAACTGGAGAAAATGTATCAAAAAAGTCAAGTTCTGCTTGTTATTTAAAACCTTTTGCAACAAGCCTTGCTTTATATTTATCAAAAGTTCCATCCGGTTTAAGTTTTTTTTTCTCAAAACCCATTTACAACCAATAGTTTTACAACCTGGTAGTAAATCTACTAATACCCAAGTTTTATTGGATAATAATGATTCCATCTCATCATTTACAGCCTCGTTCCAAAAAACAGAGTCAGGAGATGCCAAAGCTTCTTATAAAGTTAATGGAGTTTCCTCCACATTAAAAACATGATAATCAGGGCCAAAATCTTTTTCTAATCTGGCTCTTTTACTCCTTCTAGGTTCAAAAACTACAGTATATTGGTTTTGTAAAAGAGGAGTAGAGGAACCAGTTTCAGATAAAATATTTTCTTGATAATTTTGACCCCCACCATTTTTAGATTTAAAAGGAAATTTTTCTTCATGAAAAATTGCATCACCTGATTCAAAAATTATTTTGTTTTCCATATCAAAAAATCTATAGGCTGTACTATTTGTTGCATATCCAAGAAAAGCACAAGTGGCAGCTTTCACACCTAATTTAGGTCTTTTAGGGTCCACAAGTCTAACAAAAGCTAGACACCCCCAAACCCTCAAATACCTCAAATTTGGCTTATGCCCTTTCCACAACTCAAAAGGTATAACTTTTATTTTTTTATGTGGCACTCTATTCATAACATAACATGCAGTTAAAATTGCTTCTCCCCACAAATTTGAAGGAGCACCTGCTTCAATTAGCGTAGCATTTGTTAAATCAGTTAAAGTTCTATTTTTCTTTTCTGCTACACCATTATATGCAGGTGAATATGGTGGAGTAGTTTCATGGATTATTCCCCAAGACTGAGCAAGCGAATTGAATCCAAAAGATTCATACTCTCGGCCTTTATCACTTCTATATCTTTTAATCTTTTTACTAAATTGATTTTCAACTTCAAGAATGAATTCTTTAAATTTTTCAAAAGCATTATTTTTATTTTTCAACAAGTATACATAAGTATATTTTGAAAAATCATTAATAAAAGTGATAAAATATCTATTTCCATCACGTGTTAAAATTCCTTCAAATTCACATAAATCAGTGTGAATTAATTCTAACAATTCAGTATTTCTCACCACACTTTTATGAGGCCTTTTAGTTATTTTTGCTTGACTGCAAACTTCACATTTCTCAAACTTATTTGTTAGTCTCGGAATTAATCCTAAACTACTCATGACTCCCACATATCGGCTATTAATATGACACAGACGAGCATGCCAAAAATTCATAGAAGACAACATGTAAACAGAAACATGTGCTTTCTTATTCTCAACATTTAATTTAAACATTCCATCACAGGCATACCATTTCCCCACAAATATGCCTTTTTTAGTGATTACATATTGGTCAGATCAATAGTCTGCTTGAAACCAGCTTTGTTGAGCAAATAACTTGACATCAAATTTTTCCTCATGGACGGTGTGTACAACACATCTTTTAAAACAAGCACACGTCCAGAGGTAAAATTCAGCTCAACATCCCCACACCCGAGCACCTTGGTTAAACTAGAGTCACCAAGCATAATAGTCCTCTTCTCATTAAAAGGAGTGAAATCTTTGAACCAATCTTTATCATAGCAGACATGCCTATTGGCACCAAAGTCTGCCTACCACCCTTTCACAGATTGAACCATAAAAATATCTGTAATCATTGCCACAAATGGTTCCTCGGTAACATTAGCCTGTGGTCGAGACTGTTGTTTTTGAAATTTGCAAGTTCGAGCAATATGCCCACTTTTGCCACACACAAAACATATCACATTTGTCAGATCTTGTGAAGGAGGTTCTTGGTTCCATTTCTTTTGCCTCGGGTAATTTTTATTTTGTGGCCTTCCAGCATTTTTCTAGATTTTCTTAACTGGTTTCAAGTGACTATTTTTATGAAATTGACCTTTAGGTAAAGTATTTCCAGAAGTTAAATTTACCTTTGCAGTGAAATGCTCTTGTGTCATAAGCGCATCTTGTCCTCGTGCTTTCTCCTCCACCCGAATCTGTGTGATTAGAGTCTCCAAGGACGTCTCTTTTTGCTTATGACACATTGACTTCTGGAACTCCCTCCAAGATGATGGTAGTTTGTCAACAATTCCTGCTACAACAAGATTGTCTCCAATTTTGATGCCTTTAGATCTAACTTCAACTACTAGCATCTGAAAATCTTGAACTTGCTCCACCACTAATTTTCCATCTATCATTTGATAGCGGAAAAAACGGCTTGCAGCATATTTTTTAGCACCTGCCTCTTCAATGTCATATTTATTCTGTAAGGCTATCCAAATTTTCTTGGCAGTGGTGTAAGTAGTATCATAATAATCATAAAATTGATCTGAAAGACAATTCAAATGATAATATCGACATTTATACTCATCTGCGTTGTATTTCTCGAATTTTTCAAGATGAGCAGCATAGTCCTCGTCGGTCATCTCTTCAGTGGGGACTTTGTTCGGATTTTTCTCAGTCAGGATATAGGCCACCTTGAGAAGACTGAGGTAGAAAAACACCTTGCCTTTCCATCTCTTGAAATAGGCTCCCTTGAACCGGAAGGGCTTGTTGAGATCGCTGGTATTCTCGTTGGGCTTCTCCAGTACTGGCTCCATGAATTTTTGTTACTTGAATCTCCTTAAAATTGTTGGTGATAATTACAAATAAAACACCAGAAAATATAAATAATAAAAATTACAATAACTATTGTAAGGGCTGAAGCGCGGGAAATTTGCTCTCTTTAAGGAGATTCAAGCCCTCTGTGGTTAGGCAAAGTCTCACACCGGTGCAGCAGAAAAAACCTTGACTTGTCCCCCCCAAGATACAACAGCCCGACTAAGTTGTATGGTTCACCAATACTGCACAATTGGTTGAACCCAAAGTTTTATCACATACACCTTTTTTTATTTGCCTGATAATCTCACACAAAACATAATAAAGCAACCAAAACTTCTTCTCATACGTTCCAAGATAGGAGATTAGCTCAATTTATAGAAGATGAAACTTGGTGGACAAGTTTCTTGGAGGATTCTTGAAAGTTACTTGGAGGCTCCTTGGAAGTTGCTTGGAGGATAAGTATGAAGACTTGACTCTTGGAAGACTTGAAGGAGACTTGACTAGGCAAAGACTTGGAGGATAAGAATAAGAAAGGAAATTGGTGGGCAATTTCCTTGGAAGACTTGAGAAGAAGACTTGGAGGAAAAAAAACAAATAAAACCAATAACACATTATAATATTGAAATATTTGCTAACATATACATTACAAGCATCACTCTTATTTTAGTGTTTGAAGACTTTGATTGTTGTATTGTTATATGCTTAATGTTAAGACTGATTTATAATGTTTTATTTTAAGGAGATTTGACAAGAACTCCCTAGTCATAAAGTTGTACTAGTATCAAGATTTTAGATTCTTTGCCGCCCTTTCTTGCGAGGCTTTCTACGGTGTCCCAAAACGACATTGTTTTGGGGCAAAATTTCAAAAAAAAAAAAAGAAGAAAAAGAATAGAACTGAATCAGAGAGGGAGAAGAAGAAAGAAGGCAACGACGGCCCACATTAGCCGACGACCTTCGGCCTCACTTCACCTACGATGCCACCACCTCCCCACCATCGCCGCAGCAGCCCACCTTTCCTTCTTCTTCTTTTTCTTCCTCCTGTTTTCTCTCTCTAAGCAGATTCTTCTTTTTCTTCCTCCTCATTTTCAACTCCCTTAAGCAGATTCTTCCAAGTTGGAGAAGCTTTACTACAAGGTTGCCCAATCCCTTAAGCAGCCTTTACTTACATTTACTTTCAGAGTAGCTCTGCTCTAGTTTTGGATGATCTAATTCGGCTCACTATGGATCCATTTTAGACTTGCCTTGATTATTAGTTTATTTCTTTTTTTTTTTTTGGGGGGGGGGATTGATATTAAAAATAAAGTTCATAAGACATTGATACTAATTTGATAAAAAAAAAAACAGATAAATTATTTTTAAAATCATAAAATTTATCTATTATTTATTTATTTTAAGACAAATGTAATTCAATCAAATAATTATTGAGGTACAAAATATAAAATTCTTGAAAAATGATCTAACAAGTATAATATATTTTGAAACAAAGGAATATAAATAATATATTTTGAAACAAAGGAATATAAACATGGGAAAATTAAATACAAGTGAGAGAAGGGAAAAAAAATTTACAAATATATAGGGTGCAAGTATATTGTAGTAGAGTGTAAATGAAAAACTGTGGGGTCCAAGTGTTATTTACATCTTTACATGTATTGATAACATTTTTCTTTTTTTTCGACATACATGCAGTTCTATAGAGATTGAGACACAGAATCTTTGTGGGGTTACGAAATTGACCCCACCTATTCATGCTGCTTAATTGAACAGCAATTGTTACGTGCATAATCATCTCACCGCGCAGTGCTCCTCAATAACAGAAGTCCCCACAAGAAGTCACCGTTGTAATCGACTGGTGGTCCATATTAGCACACCAACTATGTACACTACCATCACTGGTTCAAAAATGGTGGTTTCATTTTTTCTGATTTTTTAATAATACCAAGTGTGTGTATGCACGGGATGACCAAGAATGATATTAGGAGAACACTATAGGGAGTCATAATTTTATGTAAAAAAATTGCTTGGTTAGAGTTTTAAAAAATAATTTTCAGAAAATTTTATTTTCTTGTTTTTCGTATTTTTTTTTTATTTTTACTGATTTTTTTAATATTTTAAGTAATTTTTTTAAAAAATTTTTAGACATACTTAACATAAATATATCTAAAAAGTAAAAAATTTGTAAAAAAAACCTTTTAAAAATTCACTAAATACCAAAAACACAAAAAAATACAAGAATTCAGTACATTTTTTGTATTTTTATGTATTTATTAATTTTTTAAAATATTTTTGCAATTTTTTTTTATTTTTTGGAGACATCTAAGTAAAGTGCATCTAAAAAAGTAAAAAAAATGTTTAAAATGTTAAAAATATTCATTAAAAACAAAAAATTACGAAAATCAAAAAATTCACTTTTCAAAAAACTTAATCTAAAAAACTCAAATCAAACACACTGATTATTTGTCACAACACTTCACAAGAATATTTGTCTCATTGCATTAGGCCTGAGAGTAGACGGGAGAGACGGTTGTCTCAGACCTCAGAACTTCGTGAAAAATTGGGACTCCCAAATATTTAGCTATTTGGGGTTTGCTTTTTTTTTTTTTTTTTTAAACTTATTTTCATCTTTAATATTTTTTTTATAAAAAAAATTAGGTTTTTAAATTATGCTTGATGAGAGGAACCAAATGTATATTGTCAACTATACTAGAGAATAATTTTTTACGTATCAAATTTTACATTTAATTAATTACGTCAGATTTTTTTTTTAATATTCAAAATTTGTCTCAATAATTGTAAGTCAAACTCACTAACTATGATATATGTCAATTGTAAAAAATTATATGAAATTGTTTAGAAAATACAATATTTATAATTATTGTAAAAAAAAAAAAAATCAATTCACAGTAATACAATATTTTCAAATTGAATTCATCACTTAATATGTTAAATGGTAACTTTTAATTTTAGTGTTTATATATGAAAGAAAATTTTGTGTAGGTACAAGTAAAAATATATATAAATATTTGAAAATACTTATTATTTTACCAACAATTTATATATATAGAGTATATAAATGTCGTATTTTTTAAGTTCGTCTTGGATCTCAAAAAAGTCAGTTGATAATTTATTTTATCATAAAATTGACCCCCTTTATAAAATAGTAAACATCTCATTCTTCTCTCATTTTGCATTCTATTTTTATTTTGCACAATTTTTTTTAATCCTATTAAAAATTGCTTCCATGATGTTTGAATATATATATATATATATATATATTTGTATATAATATTTATGGTGTTTATTGCTAAAACCACAATAACTAAATATCTTTTAGTTATAACTAAAAAAATATAATGAGTCATAACTAAACATAACATAAAGTGTAATCAAAAATATTTTTCGATCATGTAACCAAAATAATAATTACAATAGGATATAATTAACTATTATATTAATATAATGAGTTGTAAGTAACACCATAATGAGTTATAATCGAATCATAACAACGCAATAGGTTTGAAACCAAAATCACAAATGTCATAATTGTGACATATAACACATATCTCAAAATGTGTATCGCAAAATTTCTCCTTATATATCATATGTGTGTGTGTGATTGTGATTATGTATATGGTAATTTTTTTTTTATTATTATTAATCTTCACGCTTTATCCCTGAGAATGGAAAAATTATATGATGATTTTGGCACAAGGCCACATGGTGCACTTATTATTAATTAAAATTATGAAATTTAGTATATTTTGTTAAAATGTTAAGAGACAAGTTAACAAAAAGTAACTTGCGAGCATTGCTTTTAGACCAACAACGACAAATAACCTCTCCTAAGAAGTGGGTTGGTTTTTTAGTTTTTTGATTTTTTAATTTTTTTATTATTTTAATCTGGGACTAAAAAATTTAGTTTGGAAATGATTTTTAACTTTTTTGACTTTTTTAATTTTTTTATGAGAGAAAAAATGTAATAATTTTAAGTTGAATGTGATATATTATTTTATTAGACTAAATTTTTTTTTTTTTTTTTTTTATAACTATTTTAATCAACAAAAACCCCAAAAACCACTTTTCAAACATAGGCATATGGTGGTCCAATCCAAAAGAAGATCTTTCTTTATCATGCCAAGCTGGCCTCACATGTCAATTTGTCCAAGAGTAATATTATTCAAGATAAAAAAATTAGATTTATTTTTTAAATTTAATAATTTGATAATTAATTAAAATATTAAAGATAATAAATATAATTTCTCATATTTTTTTAATTATTAACTAATTATATCATTTATACATCATTAAATTGTTGGAACAATCTTCTGTGTATATAAAATAACTTGAAATAAAATCAAACAAAAATAAATAAATTACATACCAGATTTATTTATTGAACCAAATAAAAATTACAAGACCAAGTCGAGTGTGTGACACTCTGTCCTTAAGACAAATTCGCCCCGCTACGGTGCTTACGGTTGAATGGCGTCTATCTCCCAGGATACAATGATCTTCACAAATTTATAGAAGCACTTCAAATAAATTTGTTCGGCGAACCAAACCTGTGTTCTAACTCTCTGAAATATTTATTCTAAAACTAGAATGAAGAAATAATGCAAAAGGAAACTTTGGACTGCAAAGAGACAAAAATCAAACAGTTTTTTTCGGATTCAATTTCTATATCTAGACTGCCAGAAAACCCATGTATTTATAGGCAATTTATATAGACCTGAATAGGTGCTATTAAGAATCCGAACAGGTGCACTCCATAAATCAACCAACTTTTGACCGTTGAACCAAATTTTTCAAACAATTGAAAAATTGTTCCGTGGAACTGTTGGGAACTATTATTTATTTAATTAAACTATTTAAAATATATATATATATATATATATTAAACTAATGAAATAGTTAAATAAATAAATAAAGAGGTACAAACTTTAGGAAACATTTAAGGAACCTAAAATTTAAATTTAGAATTAAATTACATTCTAAAATTACAAATTTTAAGAAACCACTTAGGAATCCAAAATTTGAATTTAGAATTAAATTAAATTCTCACACTAATTTTTATTGAGAAAATTCAAAAGAATTTTATCTAGAAAATTAATGTTAGACCCGAAAACAACGTCATCTTCCCATTCACTCATAAATGGTTTTGACGTTCCGTCTTCACCGTGTGACTTGCCACGTGGCAAGGAACACTTCACCTCTTCGGACCCACCCCAAAATACGTTTGGGGCCCACTCTATTTTGGGCTCAAAGTCGGCCCAAAATATGCCTTATATAAACCAATTTTCCAACAATCCCCCACATGAATGGAATTTGACGGAGAGAAAATACAACAACATGATCTAAATACAGAGAGTACAGAAATTGAAAATATTCTGCAAAGGATAGGTAGCTTTTGGCTTTGAACCTTCCCTTGTGAGACACTATCGGATTTACTAGCTAACCAGTGAACATGATGTCTTGAACTGTTCAGCCGTTTGTGTAAACCAAGACAATAGAACTCACACAGTATATTCCCAGACACAGTTTAGTTCTCACTATTGTGTTCATTTTGGCCCTGAACAACCTGGTCTTCATGAGTGCTCTAGAGAATTGTAGCCCTTCACAAATCTCACAGAACCGGCCCAGTTCACACTCACATAGGTAATTCTTATGAAGAGTATCCTGCCATACTCCACTAGGTATACCTAGATATAAGAATCATTAAAAGTATTACTTAACCTAAAACGCTGCAGACATCACTATTTCATCATAGAAATGGGTAGGAGTTAGACTCCCCAGTGATCCTTCTGAGTCATTCACAACTCGGTTGTCCCTTTGAACCTAGATCTTGGAATCTCCAGTCAACTAGGTTGGGTTGTCGTTGTGGTAACTCTTATTTAATAGGCTTAAGTCCCATTTCCCTCGATGAATTCTCAACTAACTCTCTTGCTAACCCTTTGGTTAGTGGATCCGCTATATTGTCTTTAGACTTAACATATTCTATGGAAATAATTTCATTAGAGAGTAGTTGTCTCACGGTGTTATGCCGACGACGAATGTGTCGTGACTTACCGTTACACGTATGACTCTGTGCTCTACCTATAGCTGATTGACTATCGCAATGTATGCATATAGCAGGCACCGGTTTTGGCCATATTGGAATATCTTCAAGGAAGTGGCGAAGCCATTCTGCCTCTTCCCCTGCTTTGTCTAAGGCTATGAATTCAGATTCCATAGTAGACCTAGCAATACAAGTCTGTTTGGAAGATTTCCAAGATACAGCCGCCCCACCAAGAGTAAAGACATACCCACTTGTGGACTTCGAGTTTCTAGTATCCGATATCCAATTTGCATCACAGTATCCTTCAAGTACTGCTGGATATCTAGTATAGTTAAGCCCAATGTGACGAGTAAATCGAGATATTTTAGAACCCTTATAATTGCTTTCCAGTGTTCTACTCCCGGATTACTCGTATATCTACTTAATTTACTTACTGCATAAACTATATCTGGGCGAGTGCAGTTCATCAAGTACATTAAGCTTCCAATAATTTGGGCATACTCTAATTGAGAAATACTTTCTTGTACATGGAAAGATACAAATTAACATCTACAAGTGTTCTAGCAAGATGATCATCATCTTTGCTGAATTTGTCAAGTATTTTCTCAATGTAATGAGATTGTGACAAAGCATAACCCTCTGATGTTTTGGTAATTTTCATACCAAGAATTACATCAGCAATGCCCATGTCCTTCATGTCAAAATGTTTATTCAACATTTTCTTGGTAGTTTTAATCATGTCATTATTACTACCAATGATGAGCATATCATCTACATAAAGACATACAATGACATAACCCTTATCTGTGTTTTTAATATAAACACATTTGTCACACTCATTAATTTTAAATCCATTTGACATTATTGCCTTGTCAAATTTCTCATGCCATTGCTTTGGCGCTTGTTTTAAACCATATAATGATTTAACCAATTTACACACTTTCTTTTCTTTCCCTGGAACAGAAAACCCTTCTGGTTGTTCCATGTAAATTTCTTCATTTAACTCACCATTTAAGAAAGCGGTTTTAACATCCATTTGATGAATTTCTAGATTGTATAGAGATGCAATGGCAATTAGTATTCTAATGGATGTTATTCTAGTAACCGGTGAGTATGTGTCAAAGTAATCTAGACCTTCTTTTTGTCTAAAACCTTTGACTACAAGTCTTGCCTTGTATTTGTCAATTGATCCATCCGCTTTCATTTTCCTTTTGAAAATCCACTTGTACCCAAGAGGTTTACTACCTGGTGGCAAATCTACTAATTCCCAAGTGTGGTTTTGCAAGATGGATTCAACTTCACTGTTGACAGCTTCTTTCCATAAAGGAGCTTCAGGACTGGACATAGCCTCTTTAAAGGTTAAAGGCTCATTTTCTAACAAATATGTTAGAAAATCTGGACCAAACAATTTTGAGGTTCTAGCACGTTTACTACGCCTAGGTTCCTCTTCATCATTTTGATCTAACTCTTGTTCTTGATCATGTTCTTGATCCTGACTAGTAATAGCATCAAAAGATCTTTTATTAGTACTAGTCTCTTGTCCAGTCTTCTTTGGAAATACATGTTCAAAGAAAGATGCATTCCGAGACTCAATAATAGTATTTACATGCATTTCGGTATGTTCTGATTTATGAATCAAAAACCGATATGCACTACTATTTTTGGCATAACCAATGAAAATGCAATCAATGGTCTTAGGACCTATCTTAGTTTTTTTAGGACTAGGAATAGCCACTTTAGCCAAACACCCCCACACTTTTAAGTATTTGTAGGATGGTACTCTTCCATGCCACAATTCATAAGGTGTTTGATTTACTTTCTTTCGGGGTATTTTATTTAAAATATAATTAGCAGAAAGTATTGCTTCCCCCCACAAGTTCTAAGGTAATTCAGAACTGATCAACATGGCATTCATCATTTCTTTTAAAGTCCTAGTTTTCCTTTCAGCAATTCCATTTTGCTGAGGTGAGTAAGAAGCGGTGGTTTGATGAATTATTCCATGTTCTTTACAAAATTCACCAAAAGGTGATTCATATTCACCACCTCTATCACTTGTAAGTTTCTTGATTTTCTTACCAAGTTGATTTTCAACTTCATTTTTATATTGAATGAAAGTTTCCAAAGCTTCATCCTTGGTTCGAATTAAATAAATATAACTATATCTAGTATAGTCATCTATAAAAGTGATTACATACTTTTTCCCACATCTGGTTTGAATTGATTTAAAATCACAAATGTCACTATGAATTAATTCAAGTGGTTCCGTACTTCTTTCAATTGAATGAAAAGGAGTTTTAGATAATTTTGCCTCAACACAAATTTCACATTTATGATTTGAATCAATGTCAAATTTAGGTAAACATTTCATATTAATTAATCTACGCAAAGATCCAAAATTAATATGTCCTAGTCTACCATGCCATAAATTTGAAGACTCAAGCTAGTAAGAAGAAGATATAGTATTATTAATAACTGAGGGTACAACGGTCATTACATTTAATTTGAAAAGGTCATCAGACATGTAACCTTTTCCTACATACATCCCATTCTTAGTAAGTACAAATTTATCACTCTCAAATACTAGCCTAAACCCATTCTTACTCAACAAAGATCCGGAAACAAGATTCTTGCGAATGTCCGGTACATGCAGCACATTGTTGAGAGTGAGTTCCTTTCCTGATGTCATCTTGAGAACAATCTTTCCTTGTCCTTCAACTTTGGAAGTTGAGGAGTTGCCCATAAAAAGTTGTTCACCATTTTCCATTGTAGAGTAAGATGTGAACATCGTTTTGTCGGCACAAATATGGCGAGTAGCACCAGTGTCCACCCACCATTCTTTAGGATTTCCGACAAGATTTGCCTCAGAAACAACTGCAAAAAGATTGATGTCATCTACACCATTGGAAATCTTGTCTACTTCGGTCATATGGGCTTGAGCAGGCTTCTTGCTTGTTCTTTTCTTGCTTTTGCCTTTGCTACGGCAATCTTTGGCCCGATGTCCCTCTTTGTCACAGATGTAACATTTGCCATTAAACTTGTACTTTTTATTATCCCCCCCTTTAGAGCCTTGTGATGAACTTTTTCCAGAAGACTTTTGTTTCTTGGTTTTTGAAGCATGTTCCACCACATTTGCCTTAGATTCCATAGAAAGCTTACCAGCCCGCTTTTCAGAATTGCGGTTGTCCTCCTCAATCCTCAAACGCACAATTAACTCGTCCATAGAAATTTCTTTGCGCTTGTGTTTGAGGTAGTTCTTGAATTCCTTCCAGCCTTTTGGTAATTTTTCAATTAAGGCTGCAACTTGGAAAGATTCACTGAGAGACATACCTTCTGCGTGAATGTCATGCAGAATGAGTTGGAAATCTTGAGCTTGACTGATCACAGTTTTTGAATCAACCATTACAAAATCCAGGAATCTACCAACCACAAATTTTTTTGAGCCGGCATCTTCCGTTTTGTACTTTTTCTCCAACGATTCCCAAAGTTCCTTTGCTGTCTTGATTGGACTGTAGACGTTATATAATGTGTTGTCAAGTCCGTTCAAGATATAGTTCCGGCAAAGGAAATCAGCATGTTTCCAAGCATCAACCGCAGCAACCACTTGCCGGTCGGTTTCATCCTCTTTCAGGATAGGAGCATCTTCACGGAGGAAACGAGCCAGGTTCAGAGTTGTAAGATAGAACAACATTTTCTGTTGCCATCTTTTAAAGTCACTTCCTGAGAACTTCTCTGGTTTTTCACCGTGATTTACCGGTACTGTTACAAGAGGAGAGGGGGTTGGCGTCATTGCAGCGACCACAGTAGTACTTGTTTGGGCATTAGTTTCAGTAGCCATCAATTCTAATATATGAAACAAAATTATAATTAGAACTAACACTACATAGAAAATTAAACCAAATGCACAGAATTAAATTCTGTAAAAATAAAAAAAACAAGAATGTAATTTTTATTTTCCAATTAATTTGAAAATAAAATAAAATTTTATTTAAACAAATTAATTCCACACAGAAAATAAAAGAAATAAAAAACTATAACTTTTATTTTTCAATTAATTTGGAAATAAAATATTTTATTTAACCAAAATAATTCCACACAGAAAATTAAATTCTGTAAAAATAAAAGAAATAAAAATATAACTTTTATTTTTCAATTAATTTGAAAATAAAATAAAATTTTATTTAACCAAATTAATTCCACACAAGAAATAAAATTTTGTGAAATAAAAGAAATAAAAATATAACTTTTATTTTTCAATTAATTTGGAAATAAAATAAAATTTTATTTAACCAAATTAATTTCACACAAAAAATTAAATCTCTTGTTACACTCCAATAATTAAAATACTAAAAACAGAATTTTAATTAATGAAAACTCAGAAAATAATTTCTAAAACCTAAAATTAATTTCTGAAAAAATTTCACAAAAATATATTCTGAATTGTTAATGACACCAGTATCGTACTACTAGTTGTTGTCAAAGAAAAGAGACAGTATATTACTACTATCTGTCAAATAGCATATAATCACTATTTGTTTTTCCAACCAGAATATTATTTTGTAAATCCACAGAAAATAATTTTCTTTCGAAATTATTTATGAAGAATGAAAAAGGGAAACAAATGAAAAATTCTGTAAACAGAATAATTCGATTTTGTCTTAAGATTGTTGGAACAATCTTCTGTGTATATAAAATAACTTGAAATAAAATCAAACAAAAATAAATAAATTACATACCGGATTTATTTATTGAACCAAATAAAAATTACAAGACCAAGTCGAGTGTGTGATACTCTGTCCTTAAGACAAATTCGCCCCGCTACGGTGCTTACGGTTGAATGGCGTCTATCTCCCAGGATACAATGATCTTCACAAATTCATAGAAGCACTTCAAATAAATTTGTTCGGCGAACCAAATCTGTGTTCTAACTCTCTAAAATATTTATTCTAAAACTAGAATGAAGAAATAATGCAAAAGGAAACTTTGGACTGTAAAGAGACAAAAATCAAACAGTTTTTTTTGGATTCAATTTCTATATCTAGATTGCCAGAAAACCCATGTATTTATAGGCAATTTATATAGACCTGAATAGGTGCTATTAGGAATCCGAACAGGTGCAATCCATAAATCAACCAACTTTTGACCGTTGGACCAAATTTTTCAAACAATTGAAAAATTGTTCCGTGGAATTGTTGGGAACTATTATTTATTTAATTAAACTATTTAAAATATATATATATATATATTAAACTAATGAAATAGTTAAATAAATAAATAAATAAAGAGGTACAAACTTTAGGAAACATTTAAGGAACCTAAAATTTAAATTTAGAATTAAATTACATTCTAAAATTACAAACTTTAAGAAACCACTTAGGAATCCAAAATTTGAATTTAGAATTAAATTAAATTCTCACACTAATTTTTATTGAGAAAATTCAAAAGAATTTTATCTAGAAAATTAATGTTAGACTCGAAAACAACGTCATCTTCCCATTCACTCATAAATGGTTTTGACGTTCCGTCTTCACCGTGTGACTTGCCACGCGGCAAGGAACACTTCACCTCTTCGGACCCACCCCAAAATACGTTTGGGGCCCACTCTATTTTGGGCTCAAAATCGGCCCAAAATATGCCTTATATAAACCAATTTTCCAACATAAATTTAAAAAATAAATTTAGAAGTGAACTTCAATATCATTTTATATCTGCGTAATGTCATGCAAATTTGGACATATGATATGACAATGCAAATTCTCTTCTCTATATTTCACAAATAGACCGGTGAGTTTAAAAAATTGAAAAAATTATAAATCAGTGGTAAGATTAAAAAAAAAAAAAAAAAAAAAAATTACTCATAAATTCCATTTAGAGAAAAGTTATTCTATTTAGTTCTAGAAGTTTTCTTTCAAACCAATTAATCCTTTTTATTTTGGGTATGTTATTTCCTTGATTTGAGGGTTTGAAAGTTTACTTGTTTGCCCTTGTGTGTGATTTTGTTTAGATTTTTTCCTAATGTTAGGTGTGCATGGGTAAGGTAGGTTTTTACGTTTTTTTTTTTTTTTTGTGGGGATTTAGTGGAGTGATTTGTAAGGGGATGATGTTACTCCATTTGTGATGTTATTGGTGTGGTGTTCTATCCTTTTTGTGGTGTTCGTCCCTATTGTAACATTGACATTAATTAACATCCAAACGTAACACTAATGTAACACATAAAAAAAACTCTTTACTATACTTTTCCCAAGCGTAACAGTCCAATATAACATTCTAAAAAAACTCCTTAGTGTAACACTCTAAAGTAATACACACAAAAAAAATTTAATGTAACGCTCAACGTAATGCACAAAAAAAATTCCTTAGTGTATTTTTTTCAAACGTAACATTCTAATACAACACACAAAAAAAAACTCCTTAATGTAACACTCTAATGTAACACACACAAAAACTCATTAGTGTAACACTTTAATGTAACATACAAATGTAACATTGTAACATTTAAATGTGACACACAAAAACTCCTTAGTATAACATTCTAATGTAATACACAAAAAAACTCATTAATATACTTTTTTTAAACGTAACACTTCAATATAACACTCCAAAAAAATTTCTTAGTATAACACTTTAATGTAACACACAAAAAAACTCTTTAGTTTACTTTTCTCAAACGGAACGCTCCAATGTAAAACCAAAAAAAAAAAAAACTACGTAGTGTACTTTTCTTAAACATAACACTCCAATGTAACAATAAAAAATAAAAATAAATAAAAATAAAAAAAGAATGTGAGATTTTTCAAACCATTCCAAAAGGAGTACAAATATTTCTTAATAAGTTTTGAACAAATATATAATTTCAAACTGTGAGTGTTACGTTTGAAAAAAGGACACTAAAGAGTTTTTTTAGTATTTTTGTGTGTTACATTGGAATATATTACATTAGAGTGTTACGTTTGAGATTACATTAATTGAAGTGTTACGTTTGGAGAAATACATTAAGGAATTTTTTTTTTCATTTTTTTATTTTACATTGTAGCGATACGTTTGGAAAAAGTACACCAAAGAATTTTTTTTGAGTATTACGTTGTTACGTTTGAAAAAAGTACACCAATGAGTTTTTTAGTGTGTTACATTGAAGTGTTACGTTATTCGAGTGTTAAGTTTTTGTTCGTAATGTGGGTTTTATTTTAGAATGAGTATTACATTGAAGTGTTACATTTTAAGAAAATCACTTTTATCCCTAAAAATTAAACCCAAGCATGTAAGTTGACTATCATTTTATGTAATTTCCATTTTACTGGGGCTTTTGGGTTTATAAGAAAAAAGATAAGACTAAACCGTTTACAAGATCACATTTTGAGATTTATTGGTGCTTCACCAAAAAAAAAATACAAAATCATGAAAATGTTTATTACTTCAATAATTAAAGTTGATCAGTTTTACTACTAATTTGTAATTTGTTTTGGAAACTTTACACTAAATTGTAATTTTCTCTAAAAAATTTGTACAAATAATTTTTTATTTTAAATTATAAAAGCTTTTTAAAATTTATAATAAGAAAATAAATATAAAAATGTAGTTTTGATTGATAAATATGATAGGAATATTACAAATCAGTAAAATTTTGATAAAATAATTACATATTCATGAAAAACTTTAATCATTAAAATTTATAAAATTTACCATTGATTTAAAATTATTATTAGAAACTTCAACTGAAATTTCTCCAAACATGATTTGCTGGGAGCATGCCAATTAATTGGGATTTGTCTCTCTTTTATTTTTATTTTTATTTTTTATTATTTTTTTTTTATCATGGATGCATTCGCACTTATTTTATTCATGTAATCTTCCTAAATTCTTGTTTGCATCATAAATAAAATTTATGTGGGTTATAACTAAGTTTCAATTTTCTATTACTTATTATTATTATTATTATTATTGTGGGTGCTGATTTCCGACCACACTGCCAAACAAGAACTCAGCAGAAGAGCACAGGCAGAATAGATCACGCCCGAACAACCTGTCACAGAAAGATAAGACTCCGGCGGTGGTTCGTCTACCTGGAGACACTTCGACGATCAAGTCAATACTCAATTATCTCTCAAAGATAGCAAATAGTGCTTAACTCACTAGCCAAAATACAAAAAGCATACCTTAGACCCACGAGGGTGCCTTACTTTTATAGCCAGCACTAACCTAATCCCTGTAGAAGCCTAGCTTCAATGGACTCTGGCTCAATGCTCATTTTGGACTCCCAGCCAGATAGAGATAAACCCTCTAAGAGTTTTATCTTTATCCCGACTGAGGTCCTCTCCCATTCTAGGACTTTTGTCTCTTATCTGCTCATCTCGGATTCCGGTATCTCCAAAGATAAGCTCAGCCTAGCCGAGATCATCTCTCACATGTCCAAGCCACGTGGCACTCTAGCTGACACGTCAGCGTCACCTCGGCCACGTGCTGTCATTCACAAAATATGGCCCCCACAACTGCCCTTTCGAATTTTTAACAAAAACAATTTCTTTTTCTCCGTCATTTCACTTTTGCAAAAAATTCAATCTCCCTCATATCACAGATTCTCTCTCTCCAAACTTCCATTCTCGAACCACCATTACTGTTTCTTCAAAGCTCTGCATCCGTGCTTCATCTCTTCTGGTGAACTCTTCATTGCCTGGTCGCAGTCGTCATTTTCATCCAATTCTGGTGAACAAGACAACGTCTACGTTCTTGGCTTCATTCAGTAAGTTCTTAACTTCTTTCTCTTTAACCTCAGTCTTTTATTGATCTGAATAGGTTTCTTCTTTGCCACATGTTTATTCTGTTACCATTGGACCCGTTATCATAGTTGTATTCGATTTTTTTTTCCGATTATGAATCATTTCTTGAATCTGTTTCATGTTTCGAAGTTCGTCATTATGCCTCTTGAATGTTAATTTGTGTTGCCCATTTGTATGAATCTTGTTGTTGTATGTTGTCCAATATACCTCTCTGTTTTATGCACATTGTTTGTGATTCGTAGTGTTCATAAATTTGAAGGTTTTAACAACTTTGCCACTGTTCTTGGCCTTTGCATATCTGCACATACTTACTCAGTGTTCTTGATTTTCTGTTTATTTGCTTGAGTCTAAACCATGTTCTTTTCTGTTTTTCTTGTTGACTTCCAGATTCTAGCCTTTGATTTCTTGTTTCCACATAAATTTTGGTTTGGGTTTTGATAGAAATCGTATTCTTAGGAAAAACTGAACCAAAACCCCCCTTAGATCCGAAAAAACCCTAGAAGCTGCCAGATTAGGGTTTTGCCGAGATCATCTCAAACCCATACCAAATTTTCTTCCATGAACTGTGCACCAATCCACCCCAAGTCGACATTATGGGAATGTTTAGGTGGAGAGTAGACACCCTAGAAAAAATAGAGTATTTTCGTCGAGAGTTCTCCATCCCAGCCGATGTTCACCTCAGGTTGGCTGGGGAGGAGGACTCCATCATACCTGATGGAGACTCCATGCCTTTTCCCGTTGTTGCATTCATCGAATGTGGACTTCGGTTTTCCCTTGATACCCTCTTTCGAGAAATCCTTCACTACTACAAACTTAACCCCATGCAACTCGCCATAAACTCCTATAGGGTCATCAATGGCATAATTGAACTAACACACCGAGAAAAAGCTGGGATTACCTTAGCCAACATCCAATTCTGCTCTACCATGTGTGGCTTTAAATCTGAAAAAGGCTACATACACTACCTCAAGCCCAGATCCACCGCCTTCAAACTAATAGCCGACCTCCCAGACTTTAACAAGGGTGCTAGAGATGATTACTTTATCGTCTCGAGCAACTGGGAGTTCTCATCTGATAACGACCTCCATCTCTATCCTCTAAGCTGAACGGTGTTTAAAGAGGGTGATGGTAAGGATTGATTCATTCTTCTAATCACATTTCTGTTTAGGACTTGTCAACTCGATATATCTTCATCTAAATACTTTTGCCTTCTTACTATTTTTTGCAGTTCTTCCCCAGCCGACAAAAGGATTTCGGCAATCATTTGTTCCAAGCCGAGATCTAAAGAGGCTGTTAGATCTCCCTGTGCAGAAGCGCAAGGTGCTTTTTTTACTAAATTATATTCCAATTTACAAGTCGGCCCTGCCCGACGTCCCCCGAAAGAGCAAATCTCCACCTTCTGCAACATCTCTCCCTACTGCTTCATCGCCAAGGCCAGATCAAGCCTCAACTTCTGATCTAGTTGAGCAGCCATCAACATCTACTCCCCAACTGATTCCTCCAGCCCAACGCCAACGTCGACGTTGAGCTCCACTCTTTGCTTCTACAAGCAGAACTTGTAGTCGTAAACGCCAAAACACTAATGCGTCGGCTTACGATCCAGCAAACCCACCTACTGCACTTCCAGCAATCCACTTTGGCACCAAAGTCACTGTAGCCGCCACTGCCGAAGAGATGGGCCGAAAACCAACTATTGTTGAGGATCTCCTTGCTAATATCCCCAGGTTTGTAACGGTGCAATCCTCGCCCTCTCCATCCTAAACAAAGCCAAAGCCAAAAAGGTTAAAGAAGGCCAAGGCCAAGGCCAAGGCCACAGTGACTCAAATTGACTCTGAGGATACTGTGCCAATTTCAAAATTGGCCGAGGTAGAGAAGAGTCAAACGGCCGCCGAGAAAAGGCCAGCCGAGGTTGATGCACCTGATTTCTAACCGCTCAAAAGGCCGAGGTCTGACTAACCTGAGGATAGCCAAAGCTTCCCTCACAATATGACCTGGGCCCCTGAGGTCATGGTGAATAACAGACCCTTGACAACCGGTGACAGCGCAATGAATCTTGAAGTCGGCGCAGCCCTGTTAACAGCTGTTCTTTTACCAGAAGACATGAACTGTATGGCCGAACTGCATGAATATGAAAACTTCGCCCTTATGATGCAGTACTCGGTCTTGGTAAGTCTCTTTCTTACTTTTTTGTAATCTTTCTATACTTAGTCAAATTTCACTAATCTGTTTTACTTCTTTGCAGGCCATCTAGCATGCTCACTCTTATGCTGTTAAGATCGAGATGACAAGGAATGAGTTGGTAAGAAAACAAAAGAACTGCCAAGCTCCTCTTCTCACTCAATCGAGCCGAGGCTAAGAATCGAGCTTTGTTGGATCAAGCCAAGGCTTCCAAAGCTGCTCAAGATTTGGCCGAGGAAAAAGCAGAAAAGGCCGATGTTGAAGCCGAGGTCGCCAGAGCTGATCTTGAGGCTGCCAAGGCCAAGGCAGCCGATTTAAAGGCCAAGCTTCAAGAGGCCCTTGACTCAAAGGAAGCTGAGGTCAAGGCGACTGATGAGAAGGCTTTTGAAAAATGGTAAGCCGCCGTCCGAGATCAATACAAAGGGCAAGTCAACCTGGCTTGTAACCGAGGTTATTACTTTGGTTGGACAGCGTAGCTCAATAAGTTATCTATTCCAATGGATTCCGACCTCCAAGACATCAGTCAGTTTCAAGTGCCTTTCCCTCCAGAGCCTAAGGACTCTGGTGATGCAGCCGATGAAGATGATGCCGAGCATGGTGAAGCTGATGAAGTGGAGGAAGAGTCTGCCACTGATGCCAAGTCTCCCACCCTCAATTAGCAAATAGACTTGACTCAAGATGAGGAGGATGACTTAGTTTCCAAGGGCTTCTCTCCCAAACCAACCACCTCTGAGGCCGAGGTCCAGTGCGCCGAAAGGAGTCTGGATTAGACTTTGCTAGAAATAGACACCGAGATAGCGGCTGAAAAGAATGCAACACCGCCAGCCGAGGTTGAGAAATCACAGACCAATCCTAGTACTTAGGATATTTCATCTTTTCTTTGTACTATTTCTTCTTTCAGTTGTATTTTGTTTTGTCTGAACAATGTTTAGCTTCATACGTGGCCCATGTGCCTCTTTTGTAATAAAACAAGTAATCTTTTTTGAATGCAAGTCTCCTCATTTCTTCTAAGTGTTGAATGTTTGTAGGCTTTACTGCTTTCTTTCATGCCTTTTACGCTTTCATACTTAGAATATTTTTGTACTTCTTCAAAGTATTCCTTTAATTGTATAATAACTCTGGGGTATAATACCTCGGATACAAACCTCTTGACTGTTTGCCTTGGCCAACCATCGGAATATCTCGGCTAAAAAATATCAAAATATTTTTACAAGTGTTATTCAGTATTGCTTTTTACTTTCACATGCTATCTTCTATCAAGACTTCTTTCTTTTACCCTTTCCAAACCTGGCAACCTGGTTGGCCATCTCGTGCAATATGTATCTCGGATACGTTTTTTGATATTACCTCGGCTAATCTTCAACCTGTAAATTTTCCTAAAATTTCGACAATTGTTAAGCTAATTCTAGCTTGTAAATTTTTCTATAAAATTTCAACAAGTCCCAAGCACTTTAAACTTTTACTCGTTATTCTCCAGCTCCCTGCCCCCTAATGTGAACCTAAGTTTCACTTACGTTCACATTAAGCATGTGCCTAAGGTCTTTTGCTGAAGTTAGATTCAAACAAAGACTAGCCGAGGTTATCAATCTTGGTTTCTCTGTTAATCTAACTGAAATGTACTTAGTTCCAATCTGAGTTTGATTCTGCCGACATAGCCAGTCCAAGTTAATCCAACTTAGATCAACTCCATTATATGCAAGTATAATTTCATCTCTGCCATATAATGAGTCTAAGTTATTCGTCATGTTTCACTTTAGAAACATCGCCAACTTAGTTTAACTCTATTATATGCAAGTATAATTCAACTCTGCTACATAATAAGTCTAAATTATTCGTCATGTTTCACTTAGAAATATCGTTAACTTAGTTCAACTCTATTGTATGCAAGTATAATTCAACTTTGTCATATAATAAATCTAAGTTATTCGTCATGTTTCACTTAGAAACATCGTCAACTTAGTTCAACACTATTGTATGGAAGTATAATTCAACTCTGCCATATAATAAGTCTAAGTTATTCATCATGTTTCACTTTAGAAACATCGCCAAAGGACTGGTTAGTCTTATTACACAAATTTCAAAATCAAGCTAAAATTTAATTATTACTTTGGTTACTGACATAAATTCGAAAAAAAATCTAATGATAGAAAAACTTCAAGTTGCTAGTGTTTCACGGTGTTGGTAACTCTTTGCCGTCACTGTCTTCAAGCCGATATGCCCCATTGCCGGCGACCAAGGTAATTTTATAAGGCCCCTCCCAATTTGGGCCAAGCTTACCCTCTTCAGGATCCTTTTTGTTGCCAGCCACTTTCCTTAGCACAAGGTTCTCAACTCTGAACTCTCTTGAGTTAACCTTTTTGTTGTAAGCCTTAGCAAGTTGTTGCTGGTATGCCCCTAACCGAATTGCTACTCTCTCCCTTCTTTCTTCTAACAGGTCCAAATCTCGGGCCAGAATGCCTCATTAGTCCCATTCTCTACTCCCTGGATTCTGATCCCTGGGATGCCGACTTCTAGTAGGATGACTGCTTCAGTGCCATAAGCCATGGCAAATGGGGATTTCCCAGTTGATCTTCTCGGCGTAGTCCGATATGCCCAAAGTACATTGGGCAATTCTTCTACTCATTTCTCTTTTGCCGCCTCTAGCCTTTTTTTGATCCCATCCAAGATAGTCTTATTGGATGCTTCTGCCTGACCATTGCTCTGATGGAAACTTGGAGTAGAGTTGTAGTTCTTGATTTTGTACTTTGCACAGAAGCTCTTGATTAGCTTACTGTCAAACTATGTACCATTGTCTACTATTACTGCCCTTGGGATCCCAAACCTAGTGATGATGTTCTTCTATATGAAGTTCTTCACATCAATATCTCGAACCTTCGCAAAGGGTTCAGCTTCTACCCACTTTGTGAAGTAATCAGTTGCTACCAGCAGGAACTTCCTTTGTCTAGTTACATGGGGTAGTTGTCTAACAGGATCCATGTCTGTCACGACCCCATTCTGTCCCTAGTAGAATGGTGTCGTGATGGCCAGTAATCCAAGATCACCGAAGGCCAACTTAATCGGATTCACACACACAAACAGAGTATACATATGGGGCTTACATGTGCGGAAGCAATAAATTTAAAATCTAAGTAGTCCATAAGAGCTGTGCATAGATGAAATGAAATGACATACATCTTAACATGGATTACAACTTGAATACAAATAAAATAAGGTACGTATTACATCTTGATCAAAATGCTTCTCAAGCCGACATGTACAAAAGAGATGAAATACAAAGCCAAGAAGCATAATCTTCAAGACGCTAGCAAAAGTATGAATCCAAACATCATGCAAAACACATCTAGGCGTCACCGCCTTCCTGCTCGTCACCTACATATATATATAGAGAGGGTGAGCTTGGATACTCAGTGAATGACATTAGCAATAAAGGTTTTGCATGAATGATATACAAGATTTTCGTCAAAACAATGCATAACATAACTAGTACAAAATCAAAGGATGAACCAAGTTCATTTATCAAATCTTTCAAGCTTCAAGGGATGCTTACTGGCATCAATAATACAAGGGATGACATTAAACAAAGGTGCTACAAAAGCTTAGAGTCCTCTAGCACGTAAGGACTTGTGCTACAAAGGCTTAGAGTCCCCTAGCACGTACGGACTTGTGCTACAAAGGTTTAGAGTCCCCTAGCACGTACGGACTTGTCAAGAATGTCATCCAAAACAAGGCTAATACTTGATACACAAAATAGGGGTATTCATTCATGCTTAACAAATACTTTTTCCAAAACAAAGCAAAGCAAAGCTTCATCAAAACTTTATAACATAACTTTATTAAAAAATACCACTCACCTAGCTCTTCGGGTGTGGGGGTTACAAGCAAGGATCCAAGGCTTACAAGTACATAATAAATCCCATTGAATGCGTTTCAATAAGACAAGGTGAGATGCTCAAAGATGGATATGAAATGCATCCTTAAAACAAGCTTTACTTGACAGGAAAGGATCTCGGCATTTCTTTCAAAATCAAGTCAAAACAAGCAAAACATGCTGGGAGTTTCAACACTGCCTTTTCATCTCGGAAAAACATGCGGGTACCAACCAGGTCTTGGCTGAGGTCCCACACCTCTTGGCCGAGGTGTGGTCCCGATGGCCACACGCAGGGAAATGAAGTCTAGAAATTCTGGGTTTCTTTTGAAGAGTATGAAGAACATGAATGCAAAAATCATAACTTCTTTATTCAAAATCTGAGATTTCATGCTATGAGTTCAAAAACATGGACCTGGGCACCCATACTTGAAGATCTTATGAAAACGAACACAAAAACATGGGTCTTGATACAAACTTTCGGATTAAGACATGGTTTTCTTTCAAGAACACAAGAACATCATTTTTCTCTTTCTAAAACTGAATTTCAAAGCAATGCATGGCTCACGAATCATGCTAGATCATACAATGTAATTAGATAAACATAAAGAACAAACAAGAATCTAACCTCAAAACACGAATCCAACGGTTCAAACTCTAAGGATCAAGCTTGGAAATCTATTCCCACTCTAAGAACTTCTTCCTCTTCTTCCTAGAGCTTCTCTCTCTACCATGCAAATATGACACACAAAATGATATGTTTTCTCTACTGCTAGCAGACTTAACCCTCTGCTGGGACACGTGGCACCACCGGATTGGGTTTCCTAAAAAAGGTGACTGAATGACAAGACAAGACCATGACAAAGGGTGTTCAACAAGTAAGGTGACATGGGCACTCCGACAGGTAAGGACCTCAGATTAGAACAAGGCTTCGGCAAGTAAGGTCTCAATGATCTCGGCTAGGAAGGATAACACTTGGCCTAGCTGTGCCACACCTCGGCCTAGATGTGCCACACCTCGGTCTAGGTCATACCAGTCCAGGAACAAGATCACCAGGTGCAGGGATCAAAGATCTAAATTACGTAAAGGGTAACATCTCGGCTTAGATGATACATATCTCGGCCTCGGTGATACACCTCGGCCTAGATGATGACATCTCTGCCAATATGCCGGGGTGAAGGTGGAGGTCAGCCAAAGTGGTTCCAAGATGGCCCTAGGTGTAAAAGGTCCAAAGGCGTGACCTAGGCTACACACACCAAGCAAAGGACAAAACATACAAACAATACTCAAACCAAAACACACAGGTACAAAACAAGACGGAAACCTTACTTAGGCAAAACAAGTCAAAACCACAAGTGCAAGCTTAAACAAACAAAACATGCAGATGCACATGAACATGACTAAGACGAGGATGAGGGTCACTACAATGTCCCACTGGGCAAATGACCAAGGGCTGGACACTAGGTTCAAATCTACTGCTAGTTGATGTATCAAAGGTGCGAACCTTTGACACTTCTCGCATTTTCTAACATAGGCTTCAACATCCTTCTGCAGGTAGGGCCACCAGTACTCCTGAGTAATGGCCCTATGAGCAAATGATCTGCTCCCAGCGTGGCTTCCACATACTCCTTCATGTATTTCATTCAAAAAGTCTTCAACTTAGGAGGGATGCACACATCTCAAAAGGGGACAAGTAAAAGACCTTCTATAGAGATGTCCTTCTGCTGTTAGGCTAAACCTAGCCGACTTTAGTCTAATCTTGTGTGCTTCTTTGCGATCATCTGGCAGCTTTCCATCTCTAAGGAACATTGCTATTGCATCCATCCAACTTGGACCCATCTCCATACACATTGTTTCATGCTCCGTGATTAGTGGTTCCACACTTGGGCCTAACAAATAATCAACCATTATTGTCCTTGCCTCTCTTGATTTCATTGCACTAGCTAGGTTAGCCAAGGCATCGGCGTGGTTGTTGTCATCTCGGCTAACTTGCTGTAGTCGGCAATCTTGAAATAAGGCTAACAGTCTGACAACCTCTTTTACATATGCTATCATTCTTTCATCTCGGGCTACATACTCGCCTGTTGCCTGGTTCACAATAAGTTAGGAGTCACAGAAGACTACCACCTCATCGGCTTCCATTGCTGCTGCCAACTTTAATCCTGCGATCAGTGCTTCATATTCTACTTCATTGTTTGAGGCCTTAAATGCCAATCGAATAGATTGTTCTAACATTCGCCCATTTGGCGATACTAGCACTACTCTTGCCCCCGCTCCTTGACGGTTTGAACTCCCATCCACAAACAGGTGGAAGGAGTCATCGATATAAATATTGCAGGGCTTGAGTCTTTCTTCTTTCTTATGCTCTGCTATGGGTTTTTTTATTCCCAGCTGGGTCTCTTCTTGTTCCCCTAAACACCCTAAGCCGCGGCTTATTGGAGCCCGACGTGGGATGGCTCCAGGTGTGAACTGGGTCACAAAGTCGGCCAAAACCTGGCCCTTAGTTGCTGTTCTAGGCCTAAATTCCAGGTCGTATTAGCCCAGTACTATTGCCCATCTGGCTACCCTGCCTGTCAGATCTCCTTGTTGTAGCAGGGACTTCAAGGGGTGTTCAATTAATACCACAATCTTGTGGGCTTGGAAATAATGGTTCAACTTCTTGGAGGCCATCATTAAGGCCAATGTCAATTTTTCCAGGGGTAAATACCTGGCCTCTGCACCTACTAGGGTTTTACTCACATAGTATGCTGCTCTTTGTTCTCCATTCTCTTCTCTGATTATCACTGCACTCACTGCATGCCCCAAAACCGCCAAGTATAAGAATAGCTCATCTCTAGGTATTGGATTTGACAGAACTGGAGCTGTTGTCAAGTACTTCTTCAAGTCAGCCAAGGTGACTTCACATTCCTCTGTCCACAAAAAATCTGTGGCCTTCTTCAATAGACTGAAAAATGGTTTGCACTTATCTGAACTTCTGCTTATGAATCTGTTTAGGTCTGCGGCCCTTCCAGTCAACATCTGTACTTGTTTTGCCGACGCTGGGCTTTTCAATTCCAGGATGGCTTTGATTTGATCTAGGCTTGCTTCAATGCCCCTTCTAGTAACCAAGTATCCCAAGAACTTACTAGATCTAACTCCAAAAGCACATTTCGAAGCATTGAGTCGGAGCTGATATGTTCTAAGGATATCAAAAACTGCCTTTAAGTCGGCCAGGTGATTCTCAGGTTCTCCGGTCTTCACGACCATATCATCAATGTATACTTCCACTATTTTGCCAATCAGATGTCTGAACATCTTGGTCACCAACCTTTGGTAGGTTGCTCTTGCATTTTTCAACCCGAAAGGTATCACTCTGTAGCAATACAACCCTTTTAGGGTGATAAATGCAATCTTCTCCTCATCAGGGGGGTACATTGCTATCTGATGGTACCCCTTGTAAGCATCCAAGAAGCTCATCCTTTTATGCCCTGAAATGGCATCCACTAATTGATCGATCTTGGGGAGTGAGAAACTGTCTTTGGGACAAGCCTTATTTAGGCTAGTGAAGTCTACACAGACCCTCCACTTTCCATTTTTCTTTTTCACAACCACAATGTTGGACAGCCAAGTAGGGTAGTTTACCTCTCGGATGGCTCTGGCTTCTAACAATTTGTCCACTTCCTCCTCTAGTGCCTTCACATGAACCAACGTCGGCCTCCTTGCTTACTAAATGACTGGTTTAGCCGACCTGTCTACGTTCAGTCTGTGGCATGTAACCTCGGGGTCAATGCCAGGCATCTCGTAGGGCATCCAGGCAAACACCTCTATGTTTGCTCACAGGAATGCTTCTAACTCCTTTTCTTCCTTCTCGGTCAAGCTTCAGCCGAGAAGGAAGAAGCGCTCTGCATCCCCTTGCTGGACCAGAATTCTCTTCAAGGCTTCCTTGCTTTTGTAGGCCGACTCTTTGCCGACGTCATCCAGGACCTCCATGTCCTCGTCCTCAATCTCTATTGTTTCTGCTTCTTGTACGTTGCTGGTGGATTTCATTGCTGCCATAGAGCAATTATGTGCCTACACCTGATCCCCTCTGATCTCCTCAATTCCATGCTCTATTGGGAACCGCAACAGCTGGTGCAGTGTTGAGGGAACAGCCCTCATTGCGTGCAACCATGGCCTCCCCAAGATAACATTGTAAGGAAATGGGGTGTCAATTACTGTAAACTCTGTACTTAACTTTTGGTGTCTGCCTGCACCTCCAAACTTATTACTTCCAGGGGCCATTTTGGTGTTCCATTGAACTCGACCATTAGACTGTTGGACTGCTCCAAATCATCTCAGTGAAGGCCGAGCTCTTTGTAACATCTGACATACATGATGTCACGAGAGCTACCTTGGTCAATCAAAATGCACCTTACCTAGCATTCTCCAATCTTAAGGGATATCACCAGAGCATCATTGTGTGGATGTTGCACCATGTCTAGGTCGACTTCAATAAAGGACACCATTGGTCCTCGATACTCGTCTGCCCTAGACCTCTTCTGTTGGACCTGATACACATGCTGTAAGTGTTTTATCCTCTGAATCTCCCCACGTACCTCGTTCTCATTGAACTTTGAGTGAATCACATTGATCACTCGAGGTCCGTCTGCCTGCGGTTGCGGTGCTGGTGGAGGTGGTGCTACTGGTGCTTGGGACAGCCTTGCTTGCTCTTCCCTTGTTTTGGCCTCATCTACTAGGTCCCTTAAGTGACCTTGTCTTACCAGATCTTCCAGATATATCTTTAGGGCTCTGCACCCTTGAGTCAAATGCCTATCCTCATTGTGGTAGGCACAGTGCTTCCGAAGGCTTCTTCCCATAAATTCGCCAGGGATCTTCTCTGGTGCTCTATAGTAAGGCTGATTCCGAATCCTTTCCAAGACTTTGTAAACCGGGATCCGAAACACCGTGGTGACTATCTGTGCAGCCTTCAGTCCTGTTTCTTGCCTATTAAAATTTGTCTTACCTCGGCTTCGCTTCAGCGAGCCGTTCCTCTTCTCTTGGTTTGACACCTTTGTTCCTGGCTTGTCTTCTTCTGCTCTCGCATATTTCTCGATTATGGCTGTAAGTTCCTCCATACTTCTTGGCAGTGTTTTTGCCAGTGACTTTCGAAGCAGGCAGTCATCGTTCTGGCCGTTCTTAAAAGATACGACCACCAACTCTTGGTTGCACCCTAGTATTCGGTTAAACACCTCATAATACCTTTTGGCATAAGCCCTAAGGCTTTCATCCTCGCCAATTCTCAAAGCCATTAGGGAGTCTACTCTCAACGGTTGCAGTTTGTTTGTAACAAACCTGGCCACAAACATCTCGGCCAGGCCTTCTCAACTTTTCACAGTTCCTTTCAGTAACTTGTGAAACCAATCTGATGCGATTTCCCCAAAGGATGAGGGGAACACCTTGCAAGGCAACGGTTTGTTCTCGGTATATAGTGTCATTGAGTTCAAATATAAGTCGACGTGGAAGTTTGGATCGGACTTACTGTCATATATCTAGAACTTCGATATGTGAAACCTTTTTAGGGCCTCAAACTTATCCAACTCTACTAGGAACGGCGTTCTCGGTTTGATCGGGGATATGACATCGGCATCTTGTCAATTCCTCTGGAGATAGTCCCTCAAATCCTCCTTAGTCCGGCCAGGAGCTCGGCTGTCAACGGATTTCAGACTTTTTAATGCGCTGCTCTCGGTGTCGTTAAGAGTCCTCTTGTACCTCCATTCATTCATCGTGCCAAAACAAAGCTCTTTCCCTAGAACATGCTGATGTTCTTTGACATAAGTTTCCTTGGCACGAGGTGTTTTCTGAGACTCTCCTCTCATCGATTCTCCTCGCCCGACCTCCTATGAAGGCCGATGCGAATGCTCCTTTGCCCTGTCATACTGAGGGACTATAAGGATTGCTTTCTATCCCCCTTTTTGGGCATCGTTCTTGGCCGTTGGAATCGGCGTGTCCTCTAATAGAAACGGTGGCTTCATGACGTTGTTCTGCATCATGAAGTTGACAACTGATTGTAGGCCTGCCAACTTGTTTGCCATTCCCTTCATCTCGCCATCCCTCCTTAGGCATCTATCTTTCCATACTTGGAGGTCGCTTTCATTGTAATACCCGTCTTGACATGCTTTCTTCGGTGCGTCTCCCTCTTGGCCGACATCCTTTTCTCCAGGATTCTTATCCCAAGGTTCGTCATTATAGTTATCCTCCTCAACGTTAGGATCAGCGTTTTTACCACTCTTACTAGAGATATCGCCCCCAATCTTTTCTTTATGTCCGTCGTTGGCCATCTATTCTCCTTACGTTTCCATAGACGGCGCCAAATTGTGGGTGCTGATTTCTGACCACACTGCCAAACAGGAACTTAGTAGGAAAACACAAGCAAAATAGATCACATCCAAACAACCTGTCACAGAAAGATAAGACTCCGGCGGTGGTTCGTCTACCCGAGGGCACTCCGATGATCAAGTCAGTACTCAATTATCTCTAAAAGATAGCAAATAGTGCTTAACTCACTAGCTAGAATACAAAAAGCGTACCTTAGACCCACGAGGGTGCCTTACTTTTATAGCCAGCACCTAATCCCTGTAGAAGCCAGCTTCAATGGACTCTGGCTCAATGCTCATCTTGGACTCTCATCCAGATAGAGATAAACTCTCTAAGAGTTTTATCTTTATCCCGACTGAGGTCCTCTCCCATTCTAGAACTCTTGTCCCTTATCCGCTCATCTCGGATTCTGGTTTCTCCAAAGATAACCTTGGCCTAGCCGAGATCATCTCTCACATGTCCAAGCCACGTGGCACTCTGGCTGACACGTCAACATCACATTGGCCACGTGCTGTCATTCACAAAATATGCCCCCACAATTATTATATAGGAAAGAGATTGAGTTAGGTTTTGAAAATTCAAGGGATGGAGGACAAGTGACAATATAAGAAAATGAAAGTTATATGGGTGGTTAGATAATGGTAATAGAAGTTTTTTCCTACATTTCTTTGTATAAATTGCCATTGATGGCTCTATTGTAAAGGACACCAACAAATCAATACATGACTTGATTTCTATTTCTTTTCTATCCTAAAAGTAGATCTAATCTATATAGGAGTAGTTTAAACTTAAATAGGAGTAGTCTTAATGTATTTTATTTGAAATTTGATTGTTTATTCAATCATTTTATATCATCATCTTCTTTTTTTTCTCTGTCTTTTTTCTTCTTTGTTTTATCATTATTTTTACTCCAAGGAAATCCTTGAAACCTTCAAGGCATAGAACCTCAATATAATTGCTTGATCATTGTGTTGTTTGATGAGATTTTGGTTAAAGCTCTATCGATCTAAGCTTAACAAAAATTTTATTAACAATTCTGTCTTCACTCTTATTTACATCAATAAAAAAAAAAAAAAACTTTATTTTGCCAATAAATTTTTTTTAATGTATCAAAACAAAAATAGGGAAATGCTAAAATGTGCACATTGTAAGAAAAGTTACGATTTTTTGTGATAAAACATTTTTTGTGATGAAAGTTACAATTTTTGTGATGAAAGTTATAAATGGTTAAGTTATGATGTGCACCTAAAAGTTAATTTTTATATTTTTTGTAACAAAATTTATACTTTTTAAGTGAAACAAAAAGTTATATTTTTTGTCAATAAAAAAAATTATATATTTTTTTGCATTGCATACCACATGCACCAAAAAATGATGTATATATTAGTCTTTTCCAAACAAATATCATGGTAGTTATAAACCTAGCCTTGATTTTGAATTACAATTATAAGAGAGCTATTCGGGTATCCTATATTATTTGTGAAAAAAAATTAAGGATAAAAAGTACTTTACTCTCTTGTAGTTTTGGATTGTAGAGATTAAAAGACTATTTTACCTTTGTGCAAAAAAAATATTATTCTCTTTTCTCTTCTATTATACACTTAATTTTAACTTAATTACATATTAATTAATTAAATCATCTACTATTAACTATAAATTCTTATTTATTTAATTTAATTTATTTAATTACATATATGCCAAATTAATTAATCTAACAAAACCACTAAGAGCATGTTTGTTTTGAGGGATAAGAGGGTGGGATTGGACTAATAGTCCCACCGGACTATTAGTCCCACATATATGGGACTATCCTATCCCATGGGGGGGTGTGGGATAGAAATCATGGGATTGGTATCCCATGGGATTATTTTGTGAAATGTCCATTTTACCCTCCATGCTATTACTTAGTAAACAATTAGAAAAGGGTAAAATAGTCTTTTGAACATTTATAAATTATTTTTTAGTGTTGTTAATTTAAAACTATATAAATAAAAAATTTAAATTATAAATTATAAATTATATATTAAATTTAATTAAAAATAATAAATTATAAATTATGGCCTTATAAATTAAATTTTTTTAGTGTTGTTAAAAAATTAAATTTACATATTAAATAAAAAAAAATTAGTATTGTTAATTTAAAATTATATATTAAATAAAAAACATAAATTATAAATTAAATTTATTTAAAAATAATAAATTATAAATTATGGCCTTATAAATTAAAATTTTTTAGTGTTGTTGAAAATTTAATTTATATATTAAATAAAATTATTTTTTTATTGTCATTATTTAACATTATATATTAAATAAAAATATAAAATATAAAATATAAATTATAAATTTAATTTAATTGAAAATAATAAATTAAAATTGTGGCCTTATAAATTAAATTTTTTTAGTGTTGTTAAATTATAAATTATAGATTATAAGGGTAAAATAGTCTTTTGAACATTTATCCTTATCCAGTCCGTCTAACCAAACATTGGATTTACTAAAAATAGTCCAATGCAGACATCTAATCCCATGACTAAACAAACATAGGATACAAATCCAATCCAACCAAATAGTCCCGGGACAATGTATCCCGGGACTAACAGTCCGATGGATTACAATCCCTCCTTATCCAGTCCGTCCAAACAAACACACCCTAATTGTATACATAGGCATACTTATTGGACAATCTTCAATGTATTCAAAGAAAGAATTAAAGAAAAGAGAGAGACTGTTTGATAACAAAAAATCAAAATAGTATATAAAATAAAATTAAACAACAGATTCTTGTTTTGTTACAAAAAAAAATTAGAATCTGAAAAAGAAAAAATAATAAAACAGAAAGTAAATTGATGTGGGCCGAAAGGTACCATATTGAGGTCGCTTAAGTTACATGTATAGTCTTTCAATTTTGTTTATTTAATGGAGCTGATGTGTTTTGTGCTTTTGTACAAATTTGGTAGGAAATACGCAAATTCAATAAAAAAGGGCGTGAAAGCAGATTCTCCGTGTGAGAAGCAAAAAATCTGAGCCAGCCACTTCACCGCACGTGCGGCCAAGCTCCACTGCACGTGCGGCCCAACATCGCTCAAGCGGCCTACATGGGCGCTTGAGTGGCCCACCTAGGGATGCGTGCGCAAAATTTCGAGTTTGTTCTACTAAGAATAAAAAGAAAAATAGGCTAACCTAGGGTTGGAAAATATTTTAGAGAAAAGGGAGAGAGAGGCTAGGGTTTGAAACAAAAAGACTTGAAGCTTGAAGAATGTCTCCCATGGTGGCTTCTTCTTCCTCTACCTCTTCCCACTCCTTCATGAGTGGCCAGGCTATTCTTTTCTAGGGTTTTGATGAAACCCTAGCCATGTAAAAGGATTTTTCTTAAGCTTTGATTGTGAAACAGTTTGAATAAATGTATGGATGATTTAGAAGTTTATAATAATTGTTCTTTTGATCTCTTCAAGTATTTTACTCTCTATGATTGTTTAATGCTTTCTATACATTTGTTTTCTTCGTGTTTGTGTTCAAAGTATGAGACGAGTCATGCTACGAGAGACGGGTTGTATTGCTACTATAGTTTAGAGCGAACGACTTGTGCTACTCGGGATGATTCATGCCTGTACGTTGAATGCAACAACCCTCTTGATCAATATTTCAAACTTGTAGTTATGAAATATTGGGTATTTCAAACGAGATTGCAATCGATGGCCAATGTTAAATCTCATTTATGTAGTTAGTGGTGAATTCTTTGCCCTATGATTTTTTCCAAAAATCAATATCTCAAACCCTACATTGAATTGTTGATTTAATTTCTCAATTTCATTTAATTCTTGTTTAGTCATAATATCCCTCAATCTTTCTAATCAAAATTAATTTAGGAATTTAGCAATTAAATTAGTTTAATTTCACAATTGTCCCTGTGGATCGATACCTGGACTTGCCATTATTCTAAAAGAATTTGGTATACTTTAGTATTTATATTTGGTGTATGAAACGATCCATCAAATTTTGGCGCCGTTGCCGGAGACTTCTAGCGAAATTAATTAATTTAAAGTTTAGGATTTTATAATTTTTAGTTTAGCATTTTATAATTTTTTGTGTTGCTAAGTGTGCAGAGTGTTTGAAAGTGAAGCTATCATCGAAGTGCAAGCGGAGCACAACCGAGCTTCAAAAACAAAGCGCAGCAGTAAAGTGTTAAAAAAATAGCAAATATTCGCAAACAAAGCACCAAAGTGCTAAAACTAGAGAGCTCAAGTGGAAATTGGGGATAACGTCTACACGTCAAGCACTCGCAAGACGAGTAAAGCATTTTCGTTAAATCGTTGTGAGTATTTCTCCCTTTGGTATTTTGCTTTCATAACTTAGTACACAGAGTCGGAACTTAGTGTGTGTGTGTGAGTAGTGTATGTATGGGTGCCATTCTTGTCGTCCTAAATTATGAAGTTTGGATCTTAAACTAGAAAGGACTCTTAGGAAACTTAGAGCCTCTTCCCATGTTCCTAGGCTTGAATACCTTTATCCATACTTCGAACCAATAGACATGGCGAATCCGAATGCCCTAAATGGGCCTAACCGAACCTTTAAGGATTACTTCACACCCACTGCATATACATCACCATCATGCATCCAGTTACCCGACACCACTGCTGCTCATTATGAGATTAAAATGCTCCCATCATTCCATGGACTAGCTCATGATGATCCTTATAAACATTTGCATGAATTTCTGGAAATTTGCTCTATAGTGAGGATCCAGAATTTCACAAATGAGACCTTAATGTTGCGATTGTTCCCATTTTCATTAAAGGACAAAACCAAACATTGGCTGAACTCCTTACCTGCTAATTCTATCACAACTTGGGACTAATTACAACAGAAGTTTTTGGAGAAGTACTTTCCCATTGGTAAGACAAACCAACTTAGGCGAGCCATCACCAATTTTGCTCAAATTGATGGCGAGGAATTTCATGAGACATAGGAGAGACTTCGTGAACTTTTCCAACAGTGTCCCCACCACCAAGTGCTTGATTGGCAACTTGTTTAGACCTTTTACTATGGCTTAACTAAGCCTTACTACCAAATGATGGATTCTTCTTGTGGTGGGACATTCATGTCCAAAAATGACGCCGAGGCATGGCAATTATTTGAGAACCTAAGTAATGATTCCCTTCACCATGCCTCTGCAGCCCAGCAAGCCTGGTAACTGGTAGTTGGAGCCTCGAAAAGAGGAGGCATTTATAAGGTAGGGCAAAACCTAGAGTTAGCCCAACAAGTAGAGGCATTGTCCCACAAAATGGACCAATTGTTGGCTTCGGGACATGCCCCTACATAGCAAGATCAGCCTCAATTTCACTAGGCATATGCTATTTGTAGGGGTGCAACTCGGGCAGGTTTAGTCGGGTTGGGAAGTTGTCCAAGCCTAGTCTAAGTTGTGCTGAGATCTGTCCAGGCCCGAATTGTAACCCGAGGTTGCCTGCCAAAGCCGACCCGAATTAAACCCGAATTGTAAATCAATTTCATTTTTTTTGTTTTTTTTTAAACTACATTATTAAATTATTAAACTTTGACTCTATTTACATTTTTTTAATAGAAAATCATTAATATCATCAAAACAAATAATTTATATAATGTAAGAAAGATGCCGCTATAGTAGTCTTTACAATTTATGAGTGAAAATAAAAAAAAGTAAGATTTTATACTATTTGTATATATAATATATATTTAATATAATTTAATAATCTAAATTACTTTAATATCATGAAATGGCTAAAAATTATATATATGTAATATTTTTATATATCTATATATGTATAATTCGGGTTTCGGGTTGCTCGGGTTGTTTGATATCTTTGCCCAAGCCTGCCCAAATTCAATTTGGGCTTCTGAATATTTGCCCAAGCTCGTACTGAATTTGAAAATATCTTGTCAAAGCCCTAAAAAAAATCAAGTTGGGTTCGGGTTGCTCGGGTTGAACCCGCCCAAGTTGCACCCTTAGCTATTTGTGCGAGCCCTGCTCATGACTTAAGTGAGTGCTGTTCGGCATCACAATTTCTGGAATTAGTCCAAGAGCATGTGAATGTGGCTCAAGGATTCTTCAACCCAGATAATGACCCATATTCCAATACATATAATCTGGGATGGAGAAATCACCCTAATTTTTCATGGAGACCTCCTTCACAAGGCACTTCTTACAATCCTCCACCACTAAGGCAAAATTTTAATAATTTTTTTAACCAATCTTCTTACCAACCACCATAACCTTACCGGTAACCACAACCCTTGCCTATTCCTCAAGGCAACTCGGCCTTTGAGACTCAGGAGTTAGAAGTTCTCTCAGAACTTAAGGGGTTAGAACCAGTAGTTCACTCCCATACTTACTCCATTACCAAGCTAGAGGCCCAATTAGGTCAAATAACTAATAACATGAATAGGAGAGAGAAGGAAAAATTACTAAGTTAGACTGTGGCCAACCCTAAAGGTCAATATGGGGCAGAGAGGTCGGGTGGGAATGGAAAGCACCATAAGTAGTGCAAGCGGTGATTACCTTAAGAAGTGGAAGGGAGTTAGAGCCTTGGCTAGTTGTGTCTGATGCAATTAAGGCTAAGAAGGGTGATCACGATGGTCAACCCAAAGAGAGCAAAGGTGATGGAGAGAAACCTAAGGGGGATGACTTAGTCCCTTGTACTTCACATGAGCCTAAGGTACCATATGTGCTTAAGGCACCATTTCCCCAATGCCTTGGTACACTATCCCTTTTTAATAAAAAGACGACATCTATGCAAGCGATGATGGAGGTCTTTAAACAGGAAAAAATCAACATCCTCCTGTTGGAGGTGATTAAGCAAGTACCCTCCTATGCTAAATTTCTGAAGGACTTTTGTACGCAAAAGCGTAAATCTAGGACACACGTGTCCCAAAAGGTCATAGTCATGGAGCAAGTAAGCTCTATCCTATTGAGTGACATGCCCCCTAAACTTAAAGACCCGGGTGCCCCAACCATTGCATGCATTATAAGGAACCATTTCATTGATAGGGCTTTGTTAGATTTAGAGGCTAGTGTCAATTTGTTGCCGTACTCTGTGTACGAAAAATTCGGGCTTGGCGAGTTGAAGCCCACTACTGTTACACTCTAGTTGGCTGACCGGTCCTTCAAAGTGCCACGTGGCATAATTGAGAATGTGCTAGTAAAAGTCGATAGGTTTTATTTTCCTGTTGATTTTGTGGTTTTAGATATGGAGCCGGTAGCAAGCTCTAAGAAACCAATCCCAGTAATCTTAGGTCAACCTTTCGTGGCTACGGCCAATACATACATAAATTGTTGTACCGGGGATATGGATTTTTTAATTTGGAAATCTGCAAGTGAAACTCAATATTTTCCAAACATCCCAACAACCCCATGGAAGAGAGGAGTGTTATTTATGGATGTTGTGCATGAGATTGTGGAGGAGGTTTTACCCTTTATTCTTGTAGAGGACCCTCTAGAGGCTTGTTTAGCTCATTTTGGGTTCGAGGATTTTGATATTGACGAGTCAGTTGAAGTGGTGAATACCTTACTTAATTATTCTTCTACACCAGATTTTCCTCTGTGGAAAGCCCGGTTTGGGTCCCTTCCTCCTCTGTCCAGAGAGCCTGCAATACCATCCCTAGTTACACCACCTACACTTAAGTTGAAGTCACTCCCGGCCACACTCAAGTATGCATTTTTTGGGCCTCAGGATACTTTTCCTGTCATCAATGCATCTGACTTAACTGCAGAATAGAAAAGTCAATTAATGAGTGTTCTTGTGGTATATCGGAGTGCTATAGGGTGGTCGGTGGCTAATTTGAGAAGGATAGATCCCTCTGTGTGCATGCATTATATACATCTAGAGGAGGACACCAAACCTTCTCGTGAAATGCAACGGAGGCTTAATCCCAATAGGAAAGAGGTGGTGAAAAATGAGGTGTTAAAATTGTTGGATGCGGGTATTATATACCCCATCTCGGATAGCAAGTGGGTGAATCCCACACAAGTGGTGCCCAAGAAATCGGGCATCACTGTTGTTGAGAATGAGAAAGGAGAGTTAGTCCCCACACGAACCACTACTGGGTGGCGAGTGTGCATTGATTATAGGAAACTGAATTCCATGACTAGGAAGGATCATTTTCCCTTACATTTTATTGATCAGATCCTAAAGCGGTTAGCAGGACAAAGCTACTATTGTTTCCTTGATGGCTACTCGGGGTATAATCAAGTCCCAATGTACCCTGCTGACCAAGAAAAGACCACGTTCACTTGCCCTTTTGGCACTTTTGCTTACAGGCGCATGCCTTTTGGGTTATGTAATGCACCGACGACTTTTCAATGGTGTATGATGGCGATTTTCTCTGACATGGTGAAGAAATTTTTAGAGGTCTTCATGGATGATTTCTTGGTGTTTGGACTATCTTTTAAGGAATGCCTTAGAAACTTGACTAGAGTGTTGGAACGATGTACTGAGGCAAGCCTGATTTTGAGTTGGAAAAAGAGCCATTTTATGGGCCGTGAGGTTGTAGTGTTGGGACACATTGTGTCCCCTCGAGGTATAAAGGTAGACAAGGCTAAGGTTAATCTTATTGCAGGCCTTCCTCTACCCAATTCTGTGCGTCAAGTCCAATCTTTCTTAGGGCATGCAGGTCTTTACCATACGTTTATCAAAGACTTTAGTAAAATATCATGTCCTTTGTGTACTTTAATTGCTAAGGATGCGCCTTTTATCTTTGATGAGGCATGTTTGAAAGCCTTTGAAACACTGAGAATGGCCTTCACTACCGCCCCAATCATGAAATCATCGAATTGGTCGCTTCCCTTTGAAATCATGTGTGATGCCTCAAATTATGCTGTTGGGGTTGTGTTGGGCCAAAGGGTCAATAAGGCAACCTCTGCTATATCCTATGCTAGTCGCACTCTCTTGGATGCACAATTGAATTACACTACCACCAAGAAAGAGTTGCTAGCTGTGGTTTTTGCCCTAGATAAATTCCGATCCTATCTCCTAGGTTCCAAGGTCATAGTCTTCACTGATCATGCCGCTTTGCGGTATTTACTATCAAAGAAAGAGACTAAACCTAGGTTGATTAGGTGGATTCTACTCCTTCAGGAGTTTGACTTAGAAATCCGGGACAATAAGGGATCTGAGAATGTAGTTACGGATCATCTATCCCAAATCTTTATTGAGCACATGAATGATCCCTTAGCCTTGCATGAGTCGTTTTCGAACGAGCACCTTCTTGCGATATCACAAGTGACCCTCCCGTGGTTTGCTCACATAGTGAACTACTTAGCGGTTGGTCAAATTCTGAAAACTTGGTCTAAGAAAGACAAAGACCGATTTTTCTCACAAGTCAAACACTATTTCTGGGAAGTCTCAGAATTGTTCAAGTATTGTCTGCATCAAGTGATTCGGCGTTGTGTGCTTGAGAGTGAAACTCATAGCATTCTCACTTTTTGTCACTCTCATGCATGTAGCGGCCATTTCAGTGGGCAGAAAACGACCTGTCATGACCTGAACCCGCCCCTAAGGGTTTAGCATCGTAACCGGCCACATAATCCGTAATTACCAAAGGCCTGCTTAACAGTAATAACAGTAGTACAGTATAAACGGGGCGGCGGAAGCCAAACAGTAAATAAAAGATGTCTAATGAGTTGTGAAAATCTGAATGGAAAAAGACTTTTATGTACAAAGCCACATTCATACCCAAAACATATATACATACGTCATATATACATATCATCCAGGTTAGGGACCAAATCCCTTCACCATAACTGTACAGTCAAGTCTTAAACATTTGTTACAAAACAGAGACAAAAGGGTGAGTCTGAAACACCCCAAAACAACCTTGGCTTGAACGGACTTGGGACCTCGAAGTGAGGCACAATGGTTGGCTTGACAAAACATAAGCTTAGCTTAATGCTCCTAGCTTCGGTCCGGTGCCTGGCTACCTACATACATATATAAACAGTGAGCTAAAACCCAGTGAATAACAACTGTGTAAAGGGATTAAGAATGAATGTCCTTTCATTAATTAAACAGTCATTTGTATCAGTAAATCAGTTATTCAATCAATGGCTCATAGTTCATGCCATATCAGTCATTTAGAAATCATAACAGTCGTACGTGGTACGTCCAATAGCAACACAGTACAGTAGGTCTTAATAGACCGAACAGTCGGTTGATGGCCATCAAAACAGTAAACAGTAGTAGTTCCAAACATTGGAACTGACAGAGATCTCTGTAACAGTAGCAGTAAC